>CM053625.1:230961400-230980877 GCA_028646595.1 Phalanger gymnotis
ACCAGGAGGCCACAGAAAAACAAGATAGTATTTAGCCAAATCATTTTTACTGGCCTCAAATTCCTGCTAGCACTCCTGGGTCAGCTCTGCTTCCACAGCTTCCTGCCTCTGCGGCTTCCGCAGCAGCTTCCACTTCCGCTGTAGTTGTCTCTTGGCTGGCCTTTCCTCCCAGCTGAGCCTCTGGCATTCTCAAGCCCCGCCTCAATGACCAGAGACCATTGGTTCCCGAGTTGGCCCCTCTTAAGTCATTAATCTACACCCACACAGGTTTCACACCTGATAGGGCTTTGGGCCTGGGGCTTAGCACTTAACCTGCTGAAAGTACTTGCACTCAAAAGAAACAAAAGCCATGCTAAGGAGACAATTTTGCTTAACAACAACACAAGCACCTACTAAGCACTTAAATACTTCATTCACTCATTCATGTCTAAAACAAGATTTGTTATCTTTTCATTGATTCATCTCTGTGACTGATACCACTCATTTCTCAGTCACCCAAGCTTACAAGCTCTAGATCATCTTTAACTCCATACATCCCAGTGGTTTTTAATAGCACTGTACAATTTTAGAGTCATTAAGAGAACACCAGTAGCCATGTAATCGAATCTATACTTCAATAAAAATCCCATCACAACATACACAGCATACACAGCAAGTGGTCATTTAACCATTTCTAGAAGATCTCCAATGAGGAGAAATAATGTCCCGAGGCAGCTGATTCTATTTTTAGATAACTCCAAGTGTAAATTAATAATGATGGTGATGATGAAATAATAATAATAAATTATAACTAGCATTTATATAACCCTTTAAGGTTTGCAAAGCACTTTCCAAACATTATCTCATTTTATCCTCACAACAACCTCGGCAGGTAGGTGCTATTATGATCCCTATTTTACAGATGAGGGAACTAGGGAAGATAGAGGTTAAGAGACTTACCTAGGGTCATATAGCTAAGAAGTATGTGAGGTTGAAAAAGAATTCGGGTCTTCCTGCCTCCAGCTCCAGGGCTCTATCCATTGTACCACCTAGATGCCTTACTTTAAGGCATGTTAGCTTCCACCAAGCTTAAATTGACCTCTTTGCAGCTTCTGCCCATTGCTTCCAGTTCTCCCTTCTAGCACAAGTCAAGTCAACAAATGTATTAAGCACTTTAAATGTGCCAGGCTATGTGCTAAGCAGTCCCTCCCACAAGGAGTTTGCGTTTCCACTGGAGGAGACATGTAAACAATATATGTGTACAAAGATACACACACATATGTATATATGATATATATGAGAGAGGGAGCGGGAGGGAGGGGAGATGGAAGACAAGCTTAGCGGAGACCGACAAGAACCATTCTAATCTACTTAGGCGACAGTCTTCCAAGTATTTGAAGACTACTATCAGTCTTTTCTTCTCTAGTCTAAAAATTCAGGTTCTTTAGCCCATTGATAATTGGAAAATAATAAAAATTTATTTGAAAAACAAAACGGAGCTAACTAAACATGGCAAATGGTTATGAAATACTGTGCTCAGTTCTAGACACAGCATTTTGGAGGTAACTAGGATAAGCTGGATGCAATCCAGAGGAAGGCAACAAGGATGATGAAATGCCTCCAGTCCAAGTCATATAAGGATGGACTAAAGAACCTGAATATGTGGTTCTTACTTCAGATTTCTGCAGAAAAGCCGATGGACCCATAGTTCCCGGGCTAGCACACAGTATGGCAGTACATTCAATAAAGGACAGACTTTATTTCGCCTAACCAAAGACAGCAAAGTTTCACATGTAAGTCCATGAGTGTCACTTCCAGACTTCTAGTACTGTCCTGGTGGGGTCTTTCTGAAAAGGGAAAAAACTTGAGATTGATAGAGTTGACTTCCCTCATTGCCTGGACCTGTATGGTCCCTGTTGCTAATACTGATGATCCAAGTCTCTGCTGGCTCGTCCACATCATGGCTCTGTCTGCTTCATGCTGATTCTAGCCATTCTAGTCCAGGGACGTGACATTGGATAGAAACTCCCATTACTGTCACTGCCACCACTGTATGTGTCGTGTTCCTGTTGTTGTAGTTCCTTGATTGGCTTTGGAATTCATCACTACTTCATTTGTTGCCATCTCTGAGACAGGTTCCCTCTTCTCCTGGATCTGTGTGATTCCCTAGTGCACGTGCTCCTCTTTGGAGGAGCTGAAGGGTCAAATTGTCCTCCTCCAGGAAACCAGAATGTGTATCTCTAATGGCTTGTTTTTTCCTGGTCATTTCAGCTCTGTCACTCTTCACTCACTCCCCTATTTAAAGGCCTAGTCCAAACATCATAGTTCAGGGGTTCTGAAACGAGCCATAAATCGGTCAATCAGTCATCGTTAAGGCAAGATCAATAGGCCAATGAGTACCCTGGGAAGGTGAGGTCATACTGCATCGAGAAGACATAGTTAATACCAGAGCAAAGTCTGAACTGTAGTGTCAATAGGGAGGTTTACACCTTGTATAGGGAGATAACTTCTGAGCCAGAACAAAGGCGGGCATCAGCCTAGAACAAGCTCCCAGCCACACTGTCTACACATTCATCAGTGTCTCCAGCTCCTGTTTCAATAGCAAAAACAGGTTAGGAAGAAGTCTGTCAGAGCCCTTAGGATTATATAATCACAGACGCCTAAAGCATTAGAGATGAAAGGACTTTCCATTTTACAGATGAAGCAACTGAAACCCAGAAGGGTTCTGTGATTTGACCAGTCGTACAACTAGTGTTTTTTTTTTCTTAGTGTCAGAAAAAGTGGTCTTGAAGTCAGAAGACCTGAATTGGAGACCCAGCTCTACCACTTTCTGGCTGTATGGCCTTGGGCAATTACTGAACCTCTCTGAAATTTGCTTCCTCATCTCTAAAAATGCTTTCATTATGAAAGGGAGATAGAAGGGGAGAGGGGGAAAGAGAGGGGGGAGGGAAGAAGAGGGAGACAAAGAGAGAGGAGGTGAAGAGAGGAAGAGAGAGGGAGAGGAGAGGAGAGAGGGGGAAAAGGGGGGAGGGAGTGAGGGAAAGAGATAAGGAGGAGGAGAGATAGAGAAACACAGAGATGGAGGGAGGATGATAGATAAATAATTTATTAAGTACTTATTATGTGTTACATATCTAAGGATATTCTAAGGATACAAATGTGAGTAATCAAGACAACCCTTGGATTTAAGGAGCTGGAGAGGTGGGATATGAACCACTGTGCATGGTGTGGAGATGGCTGGGGTGTGGGATACAGACCTAATTCCCAACAAGATAAAGTGAAGGCAGATCTAATCAAAGTCCAGGGGCTAATTGAGTGTTCTGGTTGGGGAGAGATGGGAATGATGGCCAGAGTTCAAGCCGTATGGTTTTTTGATGAGCAAGGAGTCCGACCAAGATTGTTGTGAGGACAAAATAAGATCAATATACCAAGTGCTTTGTAGATAATCATTATAATCATTATTTGGTTGCAATTTTAGGTTCATAATTCAATTTTTTTCTTACATTTTGCCCCTGAATTTTGATCCTTATGTTCATAGAACATAGAATTGTGATAGAGGGGATCTTAGAGGTCCTCTAGTCAAGCTGTTTTCATTTTACCGGTGAGGAGACTGAGGCCTTGAGAGGTTAAGGAACTACCATCGCACAAATAGTGAGTTGAACTGGATGGAGTGAAGGGCCGGGAATACACTCCCAGCTTTGCTACCATCCGGGTGAAAACCCCTTTCTGGCAGTTGGTCTAGAACTCCTCCGAGGGCTCTTCCAGTTTTGACCTTCTGTGATTCTATATAGGTTCCCATCAACCTGCCTATTAGATTTTTCAATACAAACCAGCTGAACATTGACATACCTGCCAATTGTGACTGGAGCAGAGCGAAACTTGCAAAGGCTTTCTTCACTGATGTCTGTTACACACAGGCACTGAACAGTGGATGCTTCCCACAACAGAACTGAATATGGGTTTATTTCAGTATGTTTTTTTTCCCCAGAAAATGTCAGCTTCTTCATTCTGTGTTACTTTTCTGAAACCACAGTTACTTTTATCATCTAACTGCCTCATTGCTTCAGTAGAACACAGATAGGTTTTTAATAACTGGAAATATTTTAAGCTTTCTGTCCTTTGTGTATGTTTGTGTAGCTTTCCAAGTTGTCCATGCATTTGCATATGAACACTGAGTCATTTCACCTTAGAGATTACAATCTTATGAGGCTTGACAAGTTAAAGAGAGTCTGGTGGGGTCAGTATTAATCATACCTTGTATTTAAAGAGAGCTTATCTCCTTTCCAAGAGCCTCAAATTCATTGCAGACATTCACTCTCATATTCCCAGAGAATGAGAGGCAGAGATCATTGGTGGCACTCTTTGGTAAGACAACAAACCAGAGCCAAAAAAAGGGAGATGATTCTGCTAAAGTCACACAGTGGAGAGTTAAGCATTGGAGGGGGCCAAAGTTCCCAAACCCCAGGTCTTTGCCCCTGTACACCCTGACACCAGCCTCACCTATTTATCCTGTGAAAAGAGACTCAGGACCAGAGGTAATGGTAACTCTCTTCCATTTGCTTTCAACTGAACCCATTAAGCACTACAAAATATCCAATCACCCCCCCACCCCCACCCCAATCCGCAATATAAGACACCTAGGTGTATAACAGGGTTCCTATCCTCACAGAGTTTATAATTTATTATTATGTTCTAAATGTAAGACCACTAGTTCTTCAAACACAGATATATATTAAAATATCACTAGTAGAGTGCAAATTTATGATAATCCAGGAAACTAAGAGCATTTCTTAGGAAATACATAAGGAAGTATATGGCAATCTGCCACAGACTATAGTCATTTGGGAAATTCAAAGAGAGGGGAAACTTATTTGTATGATAATCAGAAAAGTTTTATGGAGGAAATACCATATTTCACTGCATAATTGTCACAGATTTTATACCAAATTTTTTTTGCAGAAAGGTGGGGTGCAACCATTAGGGGAAGCTTTTTTTAAAAAAATTGTGCTGGTATTACTTAAGAATCATTTACTACTGTCTTTGGTGCAAGATTATGATGCGTGGAATACTTGTGAACATGCATTAAAATTGAATACTGACAATTCATGTGCTCTGAGAATTCTAGGCTCACGATGCAAGAGAGATAAATGTGTATCTACATGCCGCTGGTCAATACATAGTTGCTGTGTTTACTTCTTAAGGGTTGCAATGAACAGATGAATAGAATTATACCATGTGATGACTATGTGATGAAAGGTTGCAAACCAATTTTTGGACTGAAAAAAAACAAACCGGGTCATGACAATTATGTGGTAGTGACAATTATGCAGTGAAATACAGTAGCCCTGGAACTTTGCTCTTGAGCAGATGCCCCATATGGTATCATGGTAGGCATGTGACCTTGGACAAGTCACTTTACCTTTATTGGGCTTCAGTTTCCTCCCCTTTAAAACTGAGAAGCTGGGCTATATGATATCAAAATTTACTTCCTGTCCCATGATTGTAATTCCTGAGGGCAGTATCGAAATACTAGTTGGTTCATGTTTTTTGTCCCTTAGATTACATCTACCTAGCACCTTATTAGTTTAGGAAGTATTATTTGCTAACTTTTTTTCATGTGATCCTCACAAGAGCCCTGTGAAATTGGTGCTATTTTTTCTCTTCATTTTATAAATGATGAAACTGTAGTGCAGAGTAGTTAAATGACCTGCCAAGGATCTCACAGGTAGTGGGATCTGAATCTGTGGCTCCTTGATTTCAAGTCAAGCCCCCTATCCCTTTATGGTAGATTGTTTTTCAAGCTTGGAACAGTCACTTTTAGAAGCAGATATGAAATTCACATTTCTCCTTTAAAATTTTTTCTTTAGTAGAAGTGGATATTTTTAAAATAGTATTTTATTTTTCCCTGATTACATATAAAAACAATTTTTAACATTTTTTTTGTTTTGAGTTCCAAATTCTATTCCTCTTTTCTTCCTCTTCATCCTGGCCCCCTCCCAGATAATAAGCAATCTGATATAGGTTATACATGTGCAATCATGCAAAACATTTCCATATCAGTCATTTTGTCGAAGAAAATCTGAAAAGAAAGGAAGGAAGGGAAAGAAATGATGAAAGAAAGGGAGGAAGGAAGGAAGAGAAAAAAGTGTGCTTCAGTCTATATTCAGATGCTATCAGTTCTTTTGCTAAAGGTGGAAGGCATTTTTCATTATAAGTGCTTTGGGATTGTCTTAGATCATTGTATTGCTGAAGACAGCTAAGTCATTCACAGTTGATCATTGTACAATGTTGCTGTTACTGTGTATGATGGTCTCCTGGTTCTGCTCATTTCACTCTGCATCAGTTCATGTAAGTCTTTATATAGTTTTCTGAAATCATCCTACTCATCAAGAAATGGATATTTTTCATACATTGTCATAGGATTGTAGCTATAGAGTTGGAAAAGATGTTAAGAGGTGATCTCGTCCAATCCAGTCATTTTACAGGTAAGGAAATTGAGAAGATTAAATAAACAAGTTTAGAGATATGACCAGGATTACATATGACAAAACTCAGATTCAAGGTCATTGGATTCCAAATCCATTATTTCCTCTGTTATCTCACATCTTGATTGGATCAGTTTTCTGCCTTTAAACTTTTTCCTCTGAAATTAAAAATAGACGTGTGTGGTGAAAAGAACAGTAGCCCTGGGCTTAGAAGATGTGAATTCATAAAGAAACTCACGTACAAATTTCAAGTGAATGTGAAACATTTGTTCAATAGGTCCACGAAATTTTGTGGGTTTTATGGGTTTTTTTCTATTACTTTGGGTAGGAGGGTAGAATGGGCTATTTGAGATAATGTATGCTTCTTGTAATTGTTCCTTGGGCCTTTTGCATCCTTGTGAGTCTTGTATATTATGCAGCTTCTATGGTGGAAAAAATAAATAGCTTATTATCCCTAGGGGAGAATCAAGACTTGAGTCCAGGTCCTGGTTCCACCAATTCCTAGCTATGTGACCTTGAGTCAGTCACCTAACCATATCTTTCCTTCGTTTCCATATCTAGACAAAGGGAATAATAATAACTTATACTGTCTGTCTCACATGGTTGTTATGAGGAAATCACTTGGTAAGGGGGCAAAATAACATATACATTTCAGCTCCCAGGAATAGCCCTTGAATTCTGCATCTTGTCCTTTCCTGCCTCCACACCTTTGCTCAAGATACTCCCTGTCCTTGGAATGTGCTCTCATTTATTCTCCCAACCTTCTCATCTCCACCCACTGAAAAGTCCTATTTGAATACACTCTCCTCTATGACAAAGTCTCCTTAATTATACCTTCTCAATCCAACCAGAAAGCATCTCTCCTAATTTTCTCATCATACTTGCTGCATCTCACTGATATACTTATTATGCATTTTCATATCTACACACACACACACACTGCCAGGTCATAAACTCCCTGAGAGCAGAGGGCAAGGCTTATTTTATTTAGCTTTATAGCATAGTGCTTAATTGACATGTATTTATTCAAATTAAAGATAAAATGAAAAACTGGAAATACTACAGCTATTTAAAATGATCATTTTGCATTGAAGAATTCAGGCATATCTCAAGCAAATTTGGTTTCTGACTTTTTGACGTTCTGCAGGTAGAATATTCCCTTTGTGCCATAGCTGTGTGTGCTAGGTTGAGTAGTATTGGGTGCTATCTGCTCTGCCCTGCTCTAGAAGTGCCCATTTTCAACAGCACTTGAAATGGTGACTCTCTACGGCTGGGCCTCATGAGCAATATTGATATATACATGGGCATGGGTTCCAATCCCAATGCTACCTAACCTTTGGATATTAATACTGTGCCTTTGCCTGGATGACATATAGGCTGTGTTTCCTCAGCCTCACTTTGAGGGAACCTAGGATCATAAATTTTGTGCTTGCAGGAACATTTTACACATGAGGAAAGGTTATACCTCTGTAAGTATAACAGGAGGTATTTGAACCTCAGTTCTTTGACTTTAAATTCAACATAGTTTGTCCTGTACCATGATGATGGTTGGTGAAGGGTAGAAGTAGAAACAGTCACTTGGCATGTTTTCCTATTGGGGGAAGGGAAATTAAATATAAACACTTGTTAAAAATCCTTTCCCTTGCTAAATACTAAGACTTTACTAAAGTTCTCCCTCTTCCGAGAAGCCTTCCTACTGGCTCTACTCCTCAGCGATCTCCCTTTGAATTCCTATAGCACTTGGCAGTTGGAAGCACCTTGTTTTGCACATAGCAAATAATTGTCTCTCATTTCATGGCTACTTACGACACTTGCATGGCTAAAACCAGCTAAAAGGAGCCCACAGAACCCTCTGATCTATTGCTTGACACCTTATCTGAGCAATGACGCATTCTCACATTTCCCATGTAGTTTTATCAATATGCTGACCTAAGTATGCTACCTTAGGTTCTGGTTTTTCCCTTCATCTATTTTGGTCAACTGAGTCATTTTCTTTTGGTATCATGCTATATTTGACTCAACTCATAATCTCACCTCACTTAGCTCTACTCAGCAGACCCAATGTCTTTGTTTCCCTTTATCTTTCTCTGCACATTCTGATGTCCTCTAGTAAACTTGGCCTTTCTGGGAGGCATTGCCACCTCTATGAGCTGAACTCTTTCTCCAGCTGGTCGTTGATATAATTGAGAAGTAATCTTAGTTAAACATGGTTTTGGTTGTCCTCAACCCCAAAATCTGTGGTTGTTACTGACTGGGTTAGTTTCTCCAATTTTATCTACCACTTTCTGGTCAAGCTGTGACATTTACAGTAGAGACTATTTCGTCCATCAAATCATCCAGGATGTACATTTTGCGGTCTGTGATTTATAATCTTATAAAGCTTCTTGAAACTTAGACAGGTTAAGTGACTTATCCAGGATCACATAGCTAGCCCCAAAGACCTTAGGAATGCAGGTTTTCCTGTTGCCAAATCCTGGCATTCTATCAATTATGAAGCTTGTAACCAAATACGAGAGTAAAAGCCAAGTCTTCTGTAACAAGATATCAAGAGAAGATGAGTCAATTTTGGTTTTATGTCTTCAACTAGAGAGTAAACTCCTTGAAGGCAGGGATTGTGAATTGTACTCGTCTATCTCTTAGAGCACTTAATACAGTGTTAAGCACATAGTAGCAATGTGGTTGCTTGTCACTCATTGGAGCTAACAATTTTTTATTCTTCAGATCTTAAGTAGCACTAGAATCTGGTTAATACCTGTCCGAAGTTTTAGATTAGAGATTTTTCCTAAAGGGGGAAGTTAAGTTGCAGTTTCCCCCTCAAATCTAGTGACTATTCAGACTTAGAGGAAGCTAGGTGACATAGTGAATAGAGCACTAAACCTGGAGTCAGGAAGACCTCAAATCCTGCCTCAGATACTTACCAGCTGTATGATTCTGGGCAAGTCACTTTATTTCTCCCTGAGTTTCATCATCTGTGAAATGTAGGTAATAGTAGGACCAACCCCATAGGGTTGCTGTGGGAGTGAAATGAGAGACTATTTGTAAAGCCCATTGTAAACCTTAAGGTGATATAAAAATGGTAGCTATTATTATTATCATCATGAATAACTAGGAAACTCTGGGATCCAGATCCATAAAACAAAGTAAACCACAATAAGAAAAAAGCCTTTAGAAATTGTAAAGACATTTTGATTTAAAATTTTTCTGCCCCTTGATCTGGCAGAAATTTTCCATTAAGAATAGTGGGCTCCATAGTTTGTTGTTGTTGTTGTTGTTGTGTGTGGTTTTTTGTTTGCTTGTTTGTTTTCCTCAAGTCCCTTCTTTTCTTTCACTCATCTTTTTAAGTTATGATACCCTGGATTTTAGACTCTTTGGATAATAGTGAAGTTCTGGCCTGCAAGTCAGGAGACTTGAGTTCTAGTTCTAGTTTCAACTCTGCCACTATCTGGATGAAGTTAGACAAATAACTTCCTCTCTCTGGGACTCAGTTTCCTCATCTGTAAAATGATTGCATTGAACTAGATGATCATTAAGAATTCTACCAGCTGTAAATTCTGTGCTTTCTTTATGGGCAAAGCCCAGTTGGCCTTCCCGTTATCTTACACGAACAAGGAGAGAATTATTTCCCCCAAAGCTATGATTTCCCCTGGACCCTTGTCTTAGCATTGCTCCTCCTAGAGAGGTCTGCTTTACCGCTGACTGCAATTTTATCTTCTACGTTTCCCCGTTTAAGCCACCGTGTCTCCCTTTAGCACATATATAAACTTGATATCGAAGGTTTCAGGCTTGTAGCTGATGGTTCAAAAAGCCTCTTTATGGAGGCCCATATTTTCCTGCCTACCTGGTCTTCAGAGACTGGGTCTACTTCGGACTGAACAGCCATGCCTTACCTAAAGCAGCTGTACGTTTTTTGCGTTGTGTGTTTTTATTTCTTTGGTAGCTCATAAAATTTCATAGCCTGTCCTAGGCCTTTCAGTCTTTAATCTTCAACCTCTGCTGGAGCTGTTCCCATTTCTTTTTAATTATGCCTCCTTTTTTTTTTTAAAGTTTCCTATTGAATTTTTATGACAATATGGAGACATGGATAGACTCCAACAAAAATGAAATCTTTATGGAATAGCTATTTCTCTCCCAGAGCCTCTTGAAAAATGTTCCTCTGTGGATTTTTTTTAAGGGATGGGGGGAGGGCTGGTGAGAAAGGGTTCCCTCTTGTCTTGGCCAGAGATCAACAGTGTGCTGACTGGCAGGCAGCTCTGATTGTTACTATTTTAGCATTATGGCTGCCTGGGGAGTGGATAGGCAGACCAGGGAAAGGGAGGGAGTGGCAGTCCTTCTTAGGTAATAAGACCTCTTTGCTTTGGTGGCAGCTGAGGCATCAGCCACTTCTGGTCCCAAAGCAAAATTCAGATTTATATGACTGAACATTCTTAGGGAAGACACACGTTTGCAGCTTGCTCGACACAACCCCCCACCAGTGCCCAGGCATGCGTTGCCCTTATGCCTAGCACCGTTTGTGATTACCTGAGGTTAGCATGTAACGGCACAGTCCTGACGTCCAAACTTTCCAGTACCATGACTGCCTGTATTCCATGGGGCACTTCTTGTGACAGTAAAATTAATAACATTTCACTATCACTTTGTTTCTAGTTATGTTAATAATTTGCTAATGTTTCTAAGTGATTATGATATATTCACAGGATAGGAAGGTATAGATCAATAGTGGTGCTTTGGTTCTTTGAGAGGGAATGTGGTGTTGCAGATAGGATGACATGTAAGACCCATAGGAAAAAAAAGATATTTATAGCTGTGCTTTTTGTTGTAGCAAAGAATTGGAGAATAAGGAGGTACCTGTGAGTTTGGAAATGGTTGAACAAATTATGGTAGGCAATGTAATGGAATATTCTTATGCAATAAGAAATGATGAAAAAGATGCATTCAGAGAAACATGGGAAGATTTGTTTGATCTGATGCAGAGTGAAGTGAGCAGAACCAGAACAAGATACCCAGTGATTACACCATTATATTGGAAAACAACTTCCAGAGACTAAAGAACATAGATCATTACAATGACCAGCCATAAATCCAGAAGACTCATAAAGAAGCAAGTTATCTACTCCTAATAGAGTGTTGATACATTGGTAATGCAGAATGACATTCATTTTTAGATCTGGCCACCATGGGGATTTGTTTTGTTAGAATATGCTTATTTGGCCCAAGATAGGCTTTTTGTTTTTTATTTTATGAGGTTGCAGGGGGTGGATTTCTGAGAGTGAGTGAGTGAGAGAGAGAGAGAGAGAGAGAGAGAGGCAAGTGGTATTGGTATTTGTTAAGTACAAAATAATAAAAATGAAAATTGTTATATAAAAAAATAAACTACTGTGTCTTCCAAAAATTATACATAAGGCATTGACTAAGTGTGTGGTCATAAGTAAGTCAGAGATTAACTCTTGGAGCCTCAGTCATCTCAACTATAAAATAAGGATAATATTTGCAATGCCTATCCTCAGAGGGTTGTTGTGAGCAAAGTCCATTGCAAACTGAAAAGTACTATAGGAATAGAAATTATTATTTATGATTTAACTGACAGATCAAAACTCCACCTTTCATATTGAATGATGAGGGCTCAGCTCTGGTTTGCCTTTTTGTGCCCAGTGGAGGAAGCTGCCCAACATACTGAAAGCCTCCTCTTCTACTCATTCTTTTAGATTTTCGTAGAGGTACGCATGTGCCAGTTGGAATGTCTATCTGCTTTCTTTTGTTTTCACTATGTCTTTAAAATTAAAAAAAAAAGGTTTTAAGACAAAGTTAGAAAATATCTCTTTGGAATCTCCACTGGAGACAGTAATATTCTTCCCACTCCCTCCAGAAAATCATTTTTAATAGGCCAAGAAGTCAGTTGACTCCTGGTCACTGACATCCACTGATCTAATCTAGCTCTCTTGGATTCAAGACTATCTAGGCTGTGATGCTTTGAACTAAATTTTTTTCAAATATAGATTCTAAGGAAAATACCTTAACTATAGCTGGTGCTATTCTATCAGAGTCCACACTAAAGCACACCCTTCCAAACACCCTGTAAGTCAGTGTAAATGGAGTACTATACAAAGATCCTGGAGCACTGTGTGTGTTAATAGGCACACAGTCTACATAGGGTAGTTTAAGATTCTTTTTTCTTCCTCCCAAATGCCACACCAGTTCATATTCCCTGAGTGCAAAGGAGAGAGGGATCTTAGCTGTTTCCTTTGATATTTGAGGGGCAGAGTGGCAAAAAGGATAAATTGATGACCTTGGAGTCAGAAACACATAGTCCTAAATCCTCTGGTATTTACTCACTGTATGGCCATGGGCAACTCACCTAACTTCTCAGAGCCTCAGTTTCCTCATCTGGAAAATGGAAATAGTAGTATCTCAGGTACTTAACTTGTAGGATTTTTATATAGCTCAAATATATGGATACTCTCTGGGCTTTTGTGATCCCACTTCCTCCTGGTTTTCCTCCTACTTTCTAACTTCTTTCTTTTGCTGGCTCATCATCCAGATGACATACCTAACTGTGGGTGTAAGGACCTTACTCTTCACTATCTACATTCTTGTTTTGGGTGGCCTACTGCCTCAGTATCATGGAGATCTGGGTTCAAGTCCTGCTTCTGATGTACTGGTAGCATGCCTTTGGTCAAGGGGTGACTCAAATTAACCTTTCAGGGCTCCAGGCAGTTCTTTGAGGCTATAAATTGGTGAGCAGGTACTCATCTGTGCTGTAGAGAAAGTTTCTGGAGCTCCCTACACTGATAAAAATCACAAGTCTGGGAAAAATTCACGTGTGTATGTGCATGTGTGTGTGTATGTGCATATGTGTACATATTATCTCCCAAAGTAATTTCTGACCTTGCAGCCTGAGGGAGATTTGCTGACTTCTTACTGTATAGCAACTGGTTCTAGCATCCGTCTCCAGACTCTTGGGAAACATGAAGAACAGTGAGGTATGGGGTCATAAAGCACTGTCACTCTACCCCTGAGAGAATGGTCCAGGTTGGAATTATAGTTCTGGCTTCCATTGCCTCCACCCAAGCCCCTAAGGAACCTGGGGGAGGTGAGAGGAGAGCAGCAATGTACGTTGCTCGCACCCAGGGGGTGAGAAATACCTCTCTAGTCTTTTCATAAACCCACTGAGAGCTTCCCTCTGTAAGTTTATCAAGATATACTCTCCAGCCCTGGGTCAAAGAATTAGGTAACTCGCATAATATGGGATTCAGAATTAGCTACTAATTCTGAAGAAATTAACTTATTGTTAAATTAATTTAATTGTTAACTCCCTTGTTAATAAAAATCAAGTTATTGTACTGCATCCCTTTTAAAAAAATAGGTTGTTTTGCTCCCAAAGAGGGAAAATCCCAGGATGAGGATAACACAGAGATTCTCCACTGGTTATTCTTCCCTGACCTCAAATGTGTACCAAAAGCATTCTAATAACTCTTCCTGTGGGGGTGGTGCAAGCTGGCAGCCTGTTGTTAAATAAAGGTTATTCATCATCACTCTGAATCAGGGTTTGTCCTTCACACAGTTGGAAAGAAAGCTAACGCACTTCCTGGTGCTGATGCCTCTCCTTCCTCTCTCCCAACCCCGCCCCAAATCTAGAAACAAGAGCACTTCCCCTAGTTGGTTTTTCCATTAATGTTTTTGAGACACTAACTTATGTGTAATGGAAGGTGCCTGTTAGGAAAGAAAATTGAGGGAAAACCAACTTGATGACCTTTTCTGCCACCTGCACCTCTTGCTTTGAAGTTTCTGGTGTCAAGCCTTTTGTTGGGAAATCCCATTTGGAGTCAGCTCCAAGAAATGGCAGAGCTTGACCTCAGTCTGGACACACTTGACTCCTTAACAGTGATTGAGGAAATCATTGTGAAACAGGGTTTGGGGCAGGATGGAACCAGTTAGGAGATCATTCCCGTGCCTTTTTTTTTTTAGAGTCCTTTAATGTTGTGCCAATTCTCCTCAAGATGAGTAAATCTTTTCTCTCCTGCCCTCCAAGCCTGCTTTTATGTTGGTTCCTCAATTTGGGTCTACTCTCTTCCTCTATGCACAGCTTCTCTTCTTTCTGTCTCTCTTTCTCTCTCTTTCTTTCTCTCCTTCTCTCCCTCTCTCCTCGCCCTCTCTCCCCATTCACATCCCAGCTTCTGTTTCCCTTCACTCCCTTCTCTGTTTTCTTCCTTCCCCATTCTCCTGGGTCAGTGGCATCATGCTTATACATCTAGGAAGGTATATTATAAGCCTTCCACAAGCTTGGTAATTAATTCATCTGGGAGCCTGTAAGTCCAGCAGGCTATTAAGAGTCCTAGAAGTCAGGATAATGCCAGCATGATAATTTGGTGATGGAAAAGATTTCAGCCATAAATCAGAAATATTTATGATCAAGTATGTGATTTAAATAAATAACAGATCTCACTCTGCTTTTCCACGTTATATATCAGAGGCAGGATTCTGGTCTGTCTGACAATTCCTCCCTCTATCCCCTTGTTGGGTAAGATTAGCCCTGTTTCTCAGCATTACTTAGTAGTTTCCTTTGTTTGTTTGTTTATTTGTTTCTTTGTTTTTTCAGTTCAACAAACATGAAATGAACATCTCCTCTTGCAAATCACAGAGCAAGGCCTGGTTTAGAATAGCATACTATGTTTATTCAGATTTCTATTCAGCTTGGTCATTTGGTTACCTGAAAAGCCAGATTTGACATTAAGTGAGGCTAAGTGTCCAGGCCTTGGAAGGATACTGTTCTATTTGACTTTGATCTGCTTAGACCAAGCCTGGGATGTTGATTTCAGCTCTGAGCACTAGATTTTAAGGAGACATAAATCACCTGGAGAGAGTCTGGAGAAGGCAGCCAGGTTGGTCACTGGTGTTAAGATCATGCCATTTGAGAAATAATTAAAGGAACTGAGGATGTTTACCCTAGAGAAGAGAAGAATGGGGACAACCACAGCTCCCTTCAAGTATTTGAAGGATTGTCACACTAAAGAAAGGTGAGGCTGCTCAGCATGGCCCCAAAGGACAGAACTAGCAGGAACATGTGACAGAGGGGTAGATGTCATCTTGATATAAGAAAAATTGTTCACAATTAGAGCTGTCCAACAGTGGAATGGGCTGCTGTGTGAGGCAGGTAGGTACTGAGGGCCCTGCCTCAGTGGATTTCTTCTGGCAAAGACTGGTTGGAGAGATCCTTTCCAACTTTGAGATTAGGCGGGTTTTGCACAGCCCATGTTTCAATTCTGAACTTGTTTGTCCCTGTTACTCAGACTTTGACAGTTTTATATTTGCAAAATCCGGAGGTGTTCCCTTTTATGCAGTGGTTAAGAACACTGGACTTGGAGTCAGGAAGACTCCAAATCCCATATTACACACTTAGTTGCTGTGTGACCCCAGGCAAATCATTAGCAAAATGCAGTTAATAATAGCACCTACCTTCCAGGGTTATTGTGAGAATCAAATGACATAACAATTATAAAGTCCTTAGCACAGTACCTGGCACGTAGTAAGCACTATATAAGCATTAACTATTACCATCTTCATCATTATTATTATTTACTAACAACAGTTTCTAAAAGAATATTTCTTCCCTGTCGTCTCTTTTTTACCCTGTGCCCTAGCTGAGAATCCAGATGGACAAATGGGGTTGGATTTTGGAACCCCCATATTTACGTGGGGAGCTATAAATACTTTCATCTGTTTGCCCCCTCCCCCTGCTCTCCAAAGATCCCACTATGTAGATAGTCAACTGATGTTGGCTTTTGTTCAGATAAACATCAGGATGGATCTATGTCTGTGTTGTCTGAAGTCACTATTTTATTTTCTCAGCATTGAATTGTTGAAACCTGTTTCTGTGCAAGTCTCTTAAATGTTACAGAAGCAAAAGTTTTCTAGGTTGTACTTTGCTGTACTTTCTTAGATGTTAGAAGATTCTCTGATCTCCTCAGTATGAGAACTCCTTCCAGTAGGGCAGATTACAACCTTCTCTGACTTCCTGCTGTATGTAATTTTTGTCTGTGCCCTTATATAAATCCTTCCTGGATCCACTACTCTGGTTTTGTTAATTTTGCAAAGATACCAGTGTCCTACATGGATAGTACTTGGACTCGCCTTCTTATTGTTGTTTTCCAGTGGTGTCTGACTCTTCATGACCCCATTTGGAGGTTTCTTGGCAAAGATACTGTAGTGCTTTGCTATTTCCTTCTCCAGCTCACTTTACAGATGAGGAAACTGAGACAAACAAGGTTAAGTAACTTGCCTGGGGCCATACAAACTAGTAATTGTCTGAGGCTAGATTTGAACTCATGAAGATGAGTCTTCCTCACTTCAGACATAGCGCTCTATCCACTGCCCCACTTAGTTGCCTTCTATTGTCTATCATTCTTCATATGTGACTGTTCAACCTCTATTTCTAGCCATGCATATCTTTTGTGCTGCATTAATGTTTAAAACAGGGAGACATAATCTTACCTAGGGCTTTGTCTGATGTTAGGGAGGATAATTTACATGGCGACAAGGAGTATTCTTTTTCTTTGGCAAAGTTCTTCAGTGTCATCATTGTGCTAATTGCATTGAACTATGGAACATTTAAAAGCTTCATCGATGAAATCCATAATTATTTCAAAGAGATTGTTCAGTTTAGACATTCACACAGGAAAAACCAAATGGATGAATAATGCATGTTGCCTTGATTGTGACATGAAGCTAAATGGAATGTGCACTGAATTAGTACATATGTTTGTGCATGTATATATACATATATACATAAATATAAACATATTTACATATACCCATCTACTTACATACACAACTATGTCTCAGACAGGAACAACAGGTAGATGATGAGTGGGGCTCACAATGGAGTAGATATGAAAAGGAAAGGCTGAATTGCATTTACAAAATTATGAATGCTTTCACCATCCTGAGCTGCTAGATGCCTCGAAAGCCTGCCTCTTCAGTATCAGCATTCTCCCAGTCATGCTAAATGCCTGCAAGGCATTGAATAAAATGATATTAGAAGAATTAAAATTGTGGTTGACCTATAGAGCAATTGGGGGCAGAGGGGGAGTGCATGGTATACAGATATAAAAATCCCGAAGCATGTCACAAATGATGATGTATGAGCTAGAACTGATGTTTCATTTGGCTTTATAATGAATATGATGAAAAAACAAAAAAAAAAGCCACTAAACTTGAGAGTCCAAAGAACTGGGTTCTATATAGCCATGATTCTGGGCTAGCAGTCACAGTCATAGAATATCAGGCCTGCAAAAAACCTTCAAGATCATCTAATTCAACCTTCACGTTTTTACAGATGATGAGACTGAGGCCCACAGAGGTTAAGCAATTTATCTAAGGCTAATGGGCAGCTAGGTGGTACAGGGGATAGAGTGCTGGACCTGGAGTCAGGGAGATGCATCTTCCTAAGTTTAAATCTCACCTCACACACTTTCTAGCTGTGCGACTGTGGGCAAGTCACTTATCTTTGTTTGCCATAGTTTCTTCATCTGTAAAATGAGCTGGAGAAGCCCATGGCAAACCGCTTCAGGATCTTTGCCAAGAAAACCCCAAATAGGGTCACAAAGAGTTGGATGTAACCAGAAAAACAACAACATATGCAATTAATTAATGCCAGGGCTAAGACTAGAATCCAGGTCACCTGATTCCAAATTCTACCAAGATGTCAAAACTCAAGTGAAATCCCTTCTTCTTCAAGAAACTTCTCTTTTTTCTGAGCTTCAATAATCATCCTTTCCTCCATTATCTGCATCACTCCTTTGGCCCTTATGATCACCAAATGGAGCTGCAAAAGAAATCAGTAGAAGCAGAAACCATTAAATCCAAGATGAGGAAACAGAAATTGAGTGAGGCCAGACTTGCCCGATGTCACACAGCCAGCACGTATCAGAAATAGGATTCAGGTGCAGGCTGATCTGACCTTGGTTCCTGCCTGTTGTCCCCTAGAGAGGAGGAGAAAGTAAGGAACTATCCCATTGTAGGATACATAACAGAACATGGACATGCCCAGTGGGAATCCTTTCCTTTGTCCTTAATTCTATTCATTCCTGAAGGCTGGGCAGGTCTTATTTTTTTTTAATCATATAATTTATAGTTTGAAAGGATCTTCAATATTATCTAGCCTAGAGATTCTTAATGTGACAATTGATTTCCAGGGGTCTGTAAAATTTCATGGGAAAAATAAAACAAAACAATCGTATTTTTATTTTCAGTAGCCTTTGGTTTCTTTTGTCATCCTATGCATTTTATTTTACTCATTTAATAACATGATTCTGGGAAGGATTTGTGTTGGTAAGCAAAATGGGCTCCTTAGCACTTAGTTCAACAAGTGCACTTGAAGAGTATGGCTTTTGTTTGCTTTGAGTAATTCAGCTATTTCATTGAATCTTACTAAATGCTAAGCCCCAGGCCCAAACCCCTATTAGGTGTAAAACCTATGTGGATTGGCAACTAAGGTGGGGCCCAAGGTGGGGCTAACTCCAGGAAGGGTCTGGTTTACAGGTCTAGGACAGCAGAGGCTCTTAGACCACATGGATTTAAGTCCGCCTCTTTGTGACAATTTTAGGTCACGTGGGTGAGTTGCATGTGTGACTCACCCCTGACGCTGACAAAGTTATAAAAACCAGGGGTTGGCCACTTCTTCCTTGGAGCTCTTTGCCGCAGCAGTGGTGGCATGACTCTGGGCCAGCCCTTGTTCTGAGCTCCCGGGCTGAACCTAGATGTTGGTAACTATGAATCTGTATTGGGTCTGTCTATTGATGTTCGTAATTTGTTTGTAATTTGCTCCGAAGTTCAGGGTGCTGGCTTTTTCCCCTGAGCTAAGTGAATGGTATTTGTATGCTGAATTAAAGTAAGCTTGTCAACCCCATCACCTTGCTTTCCTTAGTTAAGCAGATCAAAAGAACCTGTGTTTTTGCGGCATGCTGGCAGCTTTCTGGGTGCTGGCTGTGGGTGGATCATACACCCCCACAGAAGCTGCT
>CM053625.1:230980977-230985977 GCA_028646595.1 Phalanger gymnotis
GATAAGGTGTTCTCTGACCTAGTTTAAACCCTTCATTTTATGGAAGAGGAACTTGAAGCCCAGAAAAGAGAAATAGTCTTGCTAAGGTCTCTCAAGTAATGGGCAAGAGAGCTAGGATTTCAACCCAGGCCATAGGATCGTAACTTCACAGGTTGTATGGGCCAATGCTTTACCTAAGCAGTCAGTATCTCTCACTGTACCCCTCCTTAAAGTCATCATTAACAGACTGACCCTCTGAGAAGACAAGTTAGGCACCCCACTAAAATCTGAATAGCCTCTCGGATTCAACATTTCTCTCTGCTCAAAAGTACACTTTTAAGAGATTTATTTTTTAAAAGAATCAGGACGACTTTTTTGTATGTTGCATTGTAAGTGTGTTTTTTTGGTCAGAGCAGTGACAAGCTGTATGTTGTTTTATCCCTGGGCAGGAAATCACAATATTGCATAAAAAGGAGAAGCTTTATGAATTTGAGCCCTGGCATTTCTCCACAGTGAAGTAGGCTTGAATCCAGCTCATGTCAAAATGCCAAAGAAATGTCTTTCCATGCCCCCTCCCTCACCCAGAGTCACAGTCCTCGTGTCTATTTTCAGTTGGTGGGGGAGGGGCACGCAGAATGAAGGCAAGGTTCTGGGAATAATTCTGGTGGAAACTTATTTCCTGACCCAGTTGGCAGATCTCAGACCCAGACCCAAAGCCCCAAGAGTAGCGTGAGGTTAGTGATGCCAACATGTTCATTTGCTTTTGAGGAGCCAGGGGCTGAACGGGATGTGCAGAGTGACAAGGCATCCTTGGTACCCTCTTGATGTAATGACTAAAGGGGACTGACCGGTGTTGCTTTTCAAAATCACAGCCTGCTTGGCTCATCCCTGGGATCTCCAGAAACCAGTGAAATGCTGAAATTCTTCCTCATTATTAGATAAAGAAGGCTCGAGTTAGCTGTGTGTGACCGTGTAAGTGAGGAAAGAGAGGGAACTTGAGAGCTGAATGATAGTTCTGAGGTCAAGCTATCGTATCGTTCAGTGGAAAGTATGCAAAATCATAGTAATAATGATGGTACCTTTGACTCGAGGGCAGTGAGGTCATGCAGGAAATCAGGAAAACTCATCTTTCTGAATTCATATCTGGCCTCAGATACTTATGAGCTGTGTGACCCTGGACAAGTCACTTCACCCTGTTTGCCTCAGTTTCTTCATCTGTAAAATGAGCTGGAGAAAGAAATAGCAAACTACTCAAGTATCTTCACCAAGAAAACCCCAGATACTGGTCGTAAAGAGTCAGACACAACTGAAAAATGACCCAACTATTACAACCTTTCGATTATTGAAGTCATTACAGTTTCTCAGAGCACTTTCACATGCATTATATTATTTGGTACCTACAAGGAGACTGGTTGATTTCATTCTTAATCTCATTGCCCACAGAAAGAAACTGAGCCCCAAGAAAGTTAAGCGATTTGTGCTGAAGTAAATTCTGGGATAGTTGCTGGTGTGTATTGCTAGAGTTTCCTCACCCTAGGAGCTCCTTGCAGTGATGACATCACTAGTCTGGTTCACACACCTTGTAAATAGTAATGTCAGGATTAGAATTCAGGCCTTCAAACGCCAAAGTCTCTTGCTCCATCCATCATATTGTAGTACCTCTCCACACCACATTCTAGTCCGGGGTGGGGGTGGGGACCTGCAGCCTGAGGCCACCTGTGGCCTTCTTGGTCCTTGGGTGCAGCCTTTTGACTGAGTCCAAGTTTTACAGAACAAGTCATTTTACTAAGGAGATTTGTTCTGTGAAGTTTGGATTCAGTCAAAGGACCACAGTTGAGGATCTAGAGGGCCACGTGTGGCCTCAAGGCTGAAGATTCCTCAGCCCCTCTGGGTCTAGTCCCCTATATAAATAATTTAATGGGTCATGCTGGTTGTACCTGACTTGCCATGTCTGTTTTCAATCCAATAAACATTTGTTAAGTGCTTATACTGTGCTAGGCACTGTGCTGGGCACTGGGCACACAATAAATTTTTTTTAAAAAAAGATAGTTCCTGCCCGTAAAGAACTGACAATCTAAAGGGTAAGACAACACAAAAAGGAGACTGGCCAGGGTGAGGATCATAAGGGGGTAACCAGCACAGGGGCCTCTTGTTCTGTGGAGTTGAAATCAGGCAGAGCAGCAGATGCAGAGTGGAGTGAGCCCCAAAGTCCTGCCTTCTAGAAAGGAAGGCTTTGGGAGGAATTTGGTAGTCTGCTCTCCAACCCTCTAGAAAGGGGAGGCTGAGGGGGATGGTGTAGATCAAGGCTTGAGTTAGCAGCTCGAAAGGAGTTTAGAAGTGATGAGCTTCTTCTGGGAGGAGCATCTTGTTTCATGGAATTGAGACCAGGTAGAGCAGAAGATGCCAAGTCGAGTGCATTTATTTCAGACTTTATTTGGTTAACTTTTGTGTGGTGGTTTTTCCTTCAATGTTCAAAGAGGATCATATTACTAAGGATTGGTTTTGGTTATTGTTTTGTCTGTTTTTGGAGCCGTTTCCTATAGTCTAAGGGTTTAAAATGGGAAGAGTGCATCTTACGTTACCCCGTCATTTCACTAATAAGAAAAGTTTACCTTTTTAAAAAAAACACTTTAAATAAGCACCTATGTGCCCATGTACATCAGACATACATCATTAGTCTCCAAGCACACAGAATATCCAAATGCTTGCCTTCAAGGAGTTGATGCTATAATTGGATCTCTCACAGGGAGACAGGACAGTCAATTAGTCCATAAACACCTCTTAATGCTCCTAGGGATACAAATGTGAAAATGCCTTGCCCTCAGAGAATTTATATTATTTTCCAAAATGATAATGAAGGGCAGCAGTGGGTCAGGGATAGAGTCAGCCAGTTGGCAAGTGGGTTTGATGCAGAGAGGCTTTGAAGAATACCTCTGGACTTAAAACACAGAGTTAATGTCTGCAAAGATAATTCCTATTACTTGTAGCCTTCCAGATTTTAGGGCAGCAGCCTCTATTCAACAATAGCCAGGCAAATTGATGTTTCACTTCCTCCAAGCTTCTAAAACTCAACTACCCACTAAATGTCAATAGAATAATAATGATGATAATAATAATAGCTAGCATTTATCATGTGATTTAAAGTTTCCATTGCACTTTGCATAATTTTTTTTCAGTTGATCCTCACAATAGTCTTGAGAGAGATAGGTGTTATTATTATCCCCATTTTACAGATGAGGAAACTGAGGCTGAAAGAGGTTAAATGACTTGACGAGGGTCACATAGCTATTAGGTGTCTACAGAAGGACTCAAGCTCAAAGGTTACCAACCCTGACTCTACTGTTCCTCCTTTGCTGCTGTCTTATTTAAGACTTCAGTTCTGCTATTGGCAGGGATTTGTTTGTACTTGGCTGGGGAATACTTAGCATATAACCTCTAAAATGTTTAAATAAATTGCTGCTCAACCCTTAGGAGCAGACAAAAACACTGCTTACTTTAAGGAGAGACAGTGTGTCTCCTTTTTTCATTCTAGTATCTCTTAACAGACAGCACTGTAGGAAGTGCATTTCCTTGGGCCAAACAAAGGAGTGGACTTAGGTGCTCTGAGAGGGAAAGAGGATTCTCAGCCTCTTCTTTCCTCCTCTGGTTATGAAATTAAAGGGAATATAAAGTCACAGAATCTAGAAATGGGGATGACCTTGGAGATCATCTAATCTAGTCCTTTCATTTTACCGATGAGGGAATTGAGGCCCAGAGAAGTCAGCTTGGCCAGGCTTTCCCTGGTAGTAAATAACGGAGATGGTATTTCCAAGACTTTTGACTCCAAATAACAGAGTTCTTGCCACTACATTTGGGTTAGTCCTTCCTTTCACTGGAGCCAGGATGCTGGTGTGAATTATGGAAAGTTTGGAACCTGGATAAGGAGAAAAACACTGTCCAGGATTCACTCTAATAATATCTCTGTGTGTCTTTTTCCTTAAATGACAGATGAGAGGGTTAGATTCTCTAAGGCCTCTTCCAGCTCTCAATCCTCCGATCCCATGGCTGATGTTGAAATGGGGGAAGCAATAACTGCAGAAAGTCAGACTGAGCTTTTCCCCGGGGCACAAAAGTCCAAGATGCTAAGGGCACTTTTACTCACTCCTTAGGCCACATAGAAACAACTGCATTTAACACCTAGTAAAACAAGAAGGATCAGCTTAAATAGAAAAACTATCAGATTATTCACTTCTTCCCTCTCTGGAGCCCCCATCAGTAGCCATACCCCTGATGAGTTTGTCCTACCTTACCAGATTACTCCTCTTCCCTGGTCTCAGCCAGAGGCCTCCCCAGCATCAGGGGGAGTCTTTGCTCAAGGGGTCCAGTTTCTGAGTATATCTGTCATCCCCCCAACTCAGTATTCCCAAGTCTCTCCCCAAATAGCACCCTGTATCTCATAGTATTTCCCCTCTGCCTTCCACCAAATGAATTTGGTTCAAAAGATTGATCGGAGGCCTTATTTCCTGCTGCTTGATCTGATCACACGTTTAGTTAAGTACCCAAGCACTGAAATTGGTATTTAGGTCTCTGTTGTATTGTCATTATTAGTTATGTACCTAAATCCTAAATTAATAGTCCTGAAACAGACTAGTCTAATCTCCTTCCTCCTCCTTCCCTCCCCCCATTTCCCAGAAGAGAAAACTGAGCAGTGAGCTAGACTTTCCCTCTAGGGGATGTTGCAACCTCCACAACCTTACAATATCCCTTTCAGGGGAAATCGTTCAGTTCATTTCATCATAGGGCTCAGGTTCAAAGCATTGGATCCCATATTTTGCTACATGAGAATTACAAATTACTCGAGTGAGATTAGGAAGTGATACTCTCTCCACCTTCTGCCTATTTTATCTGTACACAGCTACACTCTCCTAAAAGCATTTCTCCTGAGGCATCCTAGCATTGCCATAAATGAATGAAACCGAGCTTGCCTCTATCACAGTCATTCTAAGATGCCAGGCTATTCTGAAAACACAGAGAAGGGAGAG
>CM053625.1:230988477-231033848 GCA_028646595.1 Phalanger gymnotis
GCACCCTGAGAAGCTTCATAAGCAAGTGTCTAAATACGATGAGGAGGAACCTTATGTTTTGGGTGTGAATGAGTTGTTTATTTGTTTTAACATCTTGCCTTCTCTGGGTGAGTGAACAAGCTGAGCATTTTCTCCTTTTTTAATATATTTACCCCCAATTACATGTTAAAACAATTTTAACCTTAAATCTTAACCTTTCTCAGCCTCAGTTTCCCCATCTATAAAATGGGGATAATGATAGCACCTTACCTCCCAAGGTGGTCATGAGGATAAAAGAATAGAACATATGTCGAGTGCTATGCCAGCTTTAAAGCACTACACAAGTGCTACGTGTTGGTGTTGGAGTTGTCTGAGCTGACATGGGGCTGTCTCGTGAACTCCATCCCCTGTTACTGGAGTCATTCAAGTAGGGGTCCGATGACCATTTCTCACTGAAATTCTGAGATGAATGAAGACTCATAATTTCTACTCTAGTGCTGAGCACACAGTAGGTACTTAATAAGTCCTTGTTGACTTTACCCAAACACGCACTTGTTTAGGATTACAAGGTTCCTCAGTCCTTCCATCTGAAAGCAGCATACTTCTTTGAGGGAGAAGGAAATAAGGGGCTGGTCTTTTGGGGAGACAGTGTGATTCAGCAAAGAGAACATTAGACTCTACATCAGGAGACTTAGGTTCAATTCAGAGAAGGACAGAATCTCAGGGATAGACAGTGGGGGTGGGGCGAGACCTTTCTGGTCCAACTGGTACCTGAATAACAGGTATCAACAACATACCCTACAATTCAACATTGTACCTTATAATTCAGTTTTGCTTTATGACTCCCAATGAGGGGGGACCAAGTACCTCCAGCAACAGCCAGTTTTGCTTTCATTTGACTTTAAAAGTTTTTCCTCACCTCAAGCCTAAATGAGCTTCTTTCAACTTCCAGCCATCACTCATAGTTTAATTCTTTCAGGCCAGCTAAACAAATTCATTTAACAGTCCTTCAGATACTTAGAGATAGCTCCCAACACTACACTACACACACACCCCTTTAACCTCTATGTACCTCTGTTTCCTTGTTTGTAAAAATTAAGATCTAATATTACATAACCTGCCTCAGTGAGTGGTTGTGAAGAAAGTACTTTGTAACTTTAAAGTGCTATAGAAATTTTAGCTGTTATTATTACAGATTCATAGAAGTCCAAAGTTAGTCTTTGCTTGAGGGGCTGAGGGAGATATTTAAAAATGACACAGACATTACTGTGGTCTCAAAATGTTCCCCCAAACACCTAGCCAGATTAGCCAACTCAAATCTCTATAAATTGCTCTTTGCATATTGATCGACATCCCTGAATGGCTCAAGCAAACAAGGGTTTAAATCGAAACAGAGAAATTTGGTTTTGAACCAAATCACTGTGGTCCAACTTGGTTTCTCTCCTTTCTGCTCCTGAACAACAAGCCGGCCTGATAAGCACCCTCTTTGGCACATAGATAATGTAGGCAGAGAAATTTTATGCTGAGTGGGATGAAATTGCTAATCCTCTCTGAGAGTTGAAACTTTGAAGAGGTTGTTAAGATCTTCATGAGTTGAATAACCTTTTGAGTCCCCCCTTGACCCCCCTCCTCCAACCACAAACTAGTCTCTTGATGTAAGCCATGTGTTCAGAATGAAAACAATAAAACTCACTTCTGGATCAAGCAAGAAAGCCTTGCCTTGTGCACCTTCACTTAACGAAACAGATCTATGGCAGAGATTTGCATCACGATTTTCATAGTCACAACTCAACGAAAGCCGTATCTATTCAGATAAATGCAGCCCAAGCTCATGCCTGGAGCCAAAGGCCTCTCTCTGCCCACCTTTGCATGAGATCGAGGCATACAGAATTTCTAGTATCTGCCTACAGTAAAACAGTAAGGGAGAAGAGGATACATTTCACTAGGAAAACCTAGCTCTCCTCTTGGTAGGATACATAACTCTTCCAGGTCACTTGGAATGACATGGGGAATCCAAGTGTGCAGTGGAGATCATCTCAGGGGGCAAAGTGTGGTATCCTGAGAACCTTCGTAAGCAAGTTTCTACATAAGATGAGGAAGAACTCTATGGTTGGGGTGCGAGTGGGTTGTTTATTTGTTTTAACATCTTGCCTTCTCTGGTGAGTGAATGAGATGAGCATTCTTTTCTCTTTTTAAATATATTTTATTTTTCCCCAATTAAATATTAAAACAATTTCAAAACATTTTTAAAAAGTTTTGAATTCCAAATTCTATCCCTCTTTCCCTCCCTGAAACACTAAGCAATCCAACATACTTAATACATGTTGAACATTCTTTTCTACATAACACACACACACACACACACACACACACACACACACACACTGTGCCTGGCAGTGTAGTATAGTGGAAAGTCCTTTGGATTTAGAATCAGACTACCTTGGGCCTGCTGGGTCACTTTTGACCCTGGGCAATTGTCCCTTAACCTTTCTTGGTTTCAATTTCCTCCTTTTAAAGTGTCAGGATATAGGTACAGGCTCAGAGATTGTATTAGATAATTTCCTGGGACTTTTCTAGCTCCAAAATGCTGTGATTCTACACACTCTTTCTTTCTTTGGGCCAGTAGGAAGGTGGCTAGAACTAAGACTCTTGTAGAGAAAGCAAAAATCCAAACAAGTTGGCTAAATACATGCCCGAGAATGAGAGTGATGAGGTTGTGAGAACAATATATGTAAACTGAGCGAATAAGTAGATAGAACTGAGTCTTGTGGCAGGTACTTCAGAGGGCATGAAGAAGCCTCTGCCTCAGAAGTGGAGGTGGCCCTTTTCTAGGGTAAAATTAATCTGTCCACCTGTATCCTTAATCCCCTTTCTTCTCATCTCCTCCATGACTTGTCCCATCATTCATGCCCTTTGTCATGCAACTTTAGTTTCTCCCTTTAAATGACTCCCTTCCTTCAAATTATAAATTTGCTATGCTAAAAAACCAAACAAAGTCCCCCCAAAGCCTTCTGACTCTGCCACCCCTCCACCCTCTCTTTTCTGGCAAGCTTCACTACCAGATTTCTTCACTGCCAATATTCCCCACGAGTATTCTTTGCTTGCTGCCACCACTCACTCATCACATAGTCACTCCTCAGTCTTGTATAATTTAGGTGTCAACCCCAACACTTCACTAAAAAAAGATTTCTTAAGCCCAATAATATTTTTTTCTGTCTTCATCATTTTTATAACCTTTATGGCATTTGATGGGATAGATAGCCTCTTCTTCCTTGACACCCTTGCTTCTTCAGCTTCACTGACATGTATTCACCTTTCACTGCCTTTTTTGTTGACTCCTCATACTTCCCTGGCCCCTTAAATGTGGGTGTTCCCCAAAGTTCTGTCCTAAGCCTGCTTTTCTTCTCTTCTTTTTACACTCTCTCTCTTGGTGATCTCATCCACTTCCATGGTTTCAATTAACACCTCTACTCAGATGACTCCCAAATCTGTTTCTCAACCCCCCAGTGCTTCTTTGGAAACTCCAGGCTGGTGGAAGTGGGGAGGGGGAGCAAGCCAAACCCTCTAACACAAAAATTAATGTCATTACAGAAGGTCCAGAGACCTCTGTTGATTTAGTCAGTCAAATGTGTAAACTAAGTATTAACATGTTCTTAATGAATTTGGGAGGAGTAAAGTACTTTGATCATTGCATGAAATCATATGATGCTAGACCATATAGGAAATGTGTTGGAATTGATTGAAAGAATCAGATATGTATGTTATAATAAGACCATTCCAGCAGAAAATTCTAGCAGCAGGCAAGGGAGTAATGGTTGGGGGAATTTCCCCAAGGGTAGTGGGAATCTTGCTCCTTTTCTTTCACCCCTTTCTCCCCACCCCCAGAGGACAACCTTGTAAACTTCAAAAGATTAGGAGCGGTGTCCCTGGAGCAGCAATGGATGACATCAGCTGAGATGCATGCCAAGGACAAATTAGTCACACCAAGAAAAGGATGTTTGAAGACTTTACAAGGGCATCAACTCTCGGAGCCCAGAAAGCTACATATTAGAGGAAACTTCATGATGAGAATGCTCCAAAGAGAGAAAAGGATTTCTAGCAAACAGGATCTGGTTATCTTTTTGCTCCATGTGCTCTCTAAGCTTGAACCCACTTTCCCCATTAATACTCTGTGTAATTGTGGGAGAGGAAACCCCAGACTTTGGGGAGCATTTTTTGTACTAACTATCCCAGCTATATTGTTTTAGTTAAAAACAAAGGCTTTTTGTCTAAAAGCTAGTTAGATCTAGCTGATAATCATTGGGGGACATACTATATTGGAGGTTGTACAAACCTCCAGTGACACTTTCTGGGGAACCTAAGCTGCTCATTTAAATGGTAGTTTGGGAAGTAGCCCCAGAAGTGTTACAGTAGTATTTCCAACTGCCTATATAGTTTCATCTAGTTATGCCAGCACCTCAACATACCTAAAACTGAATTTTTATCACCTTTCCTCCAAACTGCCACTCTCCCTAACTCTACTATTCTTATCCATAGCACCGATATCCTACAAGTCACCTAAATTCATTATGTTGCAAGCATCTTTTATTCTTCCTTCTCTTTCTGTCTAGAGGCAGCTATCAGTAAGGTCCTAGAGTCAGGAAGACCTGAGTTCAAATATGACCTCAGACATTTAATAGCCATGTGGTCCTCGGCAAGTCACTTTCCCCTCTATGCTTCAGTTCCCTCAACTGTAAGAAGGGGATAATAATAGCACCTATAGGCCATGGTTGTTGTGAAGTTCAAATGAGTTATTTGTAAAATGCTTAGCACAGGGGGTAGCACATAGTAGGCCCTTAATAAATGCTTATTCCCTCAGTCTCTTTCCTCTATCACTCCAAACATACATTAATTTCCAAGTTCTAATGTCTCTACCTCTACAATATTGCTTGCATGTACTCCCTACTCTCTGTTTGCACTGTTACCATCTTAGTTCCTGTCCTTATCTTGTTTCACATAGGCTAGCCTCCATATTGGTATTCCTGCCTCCAAGTTCCAACCCCCCTCCGCCCCACCCAATCCATCTTCTACACTACTCCTTGAGTCATATTCATAATATACTACAGGGCTGATGACACGTATGGGCTGAGAAACCTTCCATGCTTTCTTCATTGCATACTGAATAAAAACTCATGATCCTGGCCTTAAAAATTCTCCACAGTATGGTTCCAGACCACCTTCTAACCTATCCTTTTTGTGTATTCTATAAACTGGACTCAATCAGTCTTTACCCCACATTCTTGCCTTATATATGTAAGGATATATTTATTTCTCAGATATTTGTAACTATAAGTGCCATCCTTCCTCACTTGGGGAATGTAAATGAATTGATATTACATGCTATGGAATATATGTGTGTATGTATATGTACATATATACATATTTACATTTATATATACACTCCTACATTTATACTTAGCTATATGGATAAAGTCTTTTTAGAGTCTTTATATATTGGAAGTTGATTCTCCTTCTATAGAAATCTGAATTAACATTCCTATGAAGGAATCCTCTGGGGAGAAAACCATGAGCAATTTCCCAAGTCTTTTGATTTTTCACTTGAGAGAATCACCCAAAGTCATTCTCCTTAAATTAACCAGACAATTTAAGAGGCAGAAAACCCTGGGAAGATTCATGCTCTTAATAAATTGATTAGTATCTTGTACAGTCTGATTGTTTCTTACTTTCTTTTGGTTTTTATCCCTAAAAACATCTGAGAAAGTCTCTCACTCCTCTAATTATAACTTCATAGATAAGTTTCTGTATAGTTCCAAATGGCCCCATACCGCCTGTATTCATAAATAACCCTCCACACGACCTTTGTTATCTAACCTTGAGTAAAGTGGGGAACATTCTAATCTCCTACTCCTAATTACATTACTCAAAAATCCCAGTGCATAGATTTGGAGGCAGAGAGCAGATAGTATCTTGCTCTCTACTAGTCACTGTCTGGTACACCCAAAAAGGAAGGAACATCTCAAAAACTTGTCAGAAATGGGTCTTCCTCCATAGTAAAGGAAATGCTAGGAAACCATTTGGATATTTACCACATTCCCAATCTGGGAAACTGTTTTACCTTTATCTTAATATGGATACAGATTTGGAGGCCTATAGCATCCCATTCCTGTCTCTAGATATCCTCTAACAAATGTCTTTTGGATACATAAATCATATATGTGGATTTTCTTTTCCTCTCTCTATTACAGAACTAATTTGAGAACAGATTTCCTGTGGATAGTGAAGTTCTTCAGATGCTCCTATTTGTGGATGACATTATACTGATTGAATCAAGCCCCAGGACATCTCAGACCCTCTTTGAAGAGATCCATATTTACCAAAGAAGTCTCGCCTATTTAATCATTCAAGAAAAACCAAAAAGATGAAGAATTTCTCTTATCCAGATTTCAACTTGCATTTGTATGGATTCCCTATAGATCTTGTGTAACAGTATGTACATACATAAAAGAAAAATGGGTTGGATTGCCTTCGAGAATTTGAAAAAAAATTGACTCTAAGCTTCCAGTGAAAGCAAAGGCTCATCTTTTCAATACTAACATGTTACCAATGTTCCTATATGGCAGGAAGATGTAACACTCTACTGCCTCCAAAGAAGTAAAGACACGTATCATGTAGAAAGCAATGGAGAAGCATGTGGTAGGTCTGAGCAGGCCAAAGAAGCACATCCCCTAACAAGGAACTTAAAAGAGGAGTAGGAGCATTTGTGAAGTCATCAAGGAATTCAACAACAGGAAGCATGGATGAGCTGCTAATGTGGCAAGAATGAGTGGTGACAAGTGGACCACCAGAATGTTTCATGGGCACTTGTATGATATTAAGAGAAAGTGAGAAAGAGCATTGGGTGGATACTCCGGCAAACAAGCACGTGGAAAAGATGTACACAGAATGACTGGGCACAGATAGATGATGATCTGCATTGTTGGAGAAAACATCTGAATAGCTGAGTTCACACTGCCATTTTGAGTTTGCAGCCAAATGAAGGAACTTCAATGGGTAAGAGAAAAACTTGTCCAATTTCTTTATTTTAAAACTTCCAAATTCAAAGAGAGCCTTTATTGTAATTGCTAAAGTGAAGGGGTCCTAAATTAAGCTATCACCTCCACTCATCCCGAGTGTTATTACTTGCCCCCAAGTTAAAAATGATCCCTTGTTCAGATTTTACCTAGAATTCTTACTTGGATGTCTCCTTTGCAGGTAACTCACTTCTTGTATCATAATTATTTGCGTAATCTTCTTTAGCCTTCTCCTCCTATTAGATTGTAATCTCCTTGAGAGCAGAGGCTGTGCTAAACTCAGCCTTGTATCACCAGTCTCTAGCACGGTGCCTGGAATGTCATTGGCAATAAACAAATTTTGGCTAAATTGATGCAAAATACAAATGGCCCTTTGCCCTTAAGTAGTTTGAAATGTAGTTGATTGAATTAAGAGACATTAAATGTATTATGGTGAAAATATAATCCCAAACCTACAGGAACCTTGGAAATGGACTCCTTGAAAAGAGCCCTAATTCTGAGAGTTTAGCTAGGCGGTGCTCAGGTATTGGTGTCCTTGGAGCATAGGATCCTAGGAGCAAGAGATTAGAGGGTGGCATTCTGTCTACTCAGGCATCAAGTCAGATAATATGAGTTTATTTTGTGGTACTAGTCATGGAACTAAGCTCTAAACACCACAGTATCAGAAGGTACACAGAAGAGAAACTAGAAGAAAGATTGAGGGAATAAACATTTATATAGCACACCTAAGTACCAGGCACTGTGCCAAGTGCCTTTTACAAATTTTGTCTCATTTGATTCTCACAACAACCTTGTAAGGTAGGGGCTATTATTTCTATTTTACGTTTGGGGAAATTGAGGCAAACAGAGGTTAAATAACTTGCCCAAAGTCATACAGGTAGTAAGTATCTGAGGAGAAATTTGAACTCAAGTCTTCCTGACTTCAGATTCACCTCTCTATCTACTGTACTCTCAGCTGCCTTAAAGTAGGAGGGAGGCTTAAGATGGTGTAATTTCGGTTGGGCTTCTCTAAGAAAAGAGGTCATTTGAAAAGGTACTGAACTATGGAATGATCACAGAAATCATGATGCATGTACAGAATTTGAAGGAGTAGATACCAAGGAGGATCGTACAACTCATTGCCTTGACACAATGAATACAGCAATGTCATCATGACAATTTCAAATAAGAAAAATCTTACACAATCAAAGTCTAGTGAAGGCTAGAAGTAGACAACCCTAGCTTGTTAATATGTTTCCTATATAGTAGCTGAGAGACTGAAATCCTATGGTTAAAATTCAATTAATTTCCCCCAAAACTTTGATCCCTGTTAAAAAAAATATATATACATATTCCTGAGAAGGGTTATCACTTTAAGGTATTGTCTGTTATTTACCTTTACTGTGAGTAAGTTTCAGCTTGCTTCCTGAGAGAGGGGTTTTCCTATAGGAATGGCAAAGCAATAAGCTTCTGAACTGAGTGAGGAGGGGAAAGGGTGGAAATCAAGGAAAAGGGGGGTAGTACGCAGCATCCTGCTAACTATTCATTTTTGCCTGCTAGTCCTGGTTTCCAAAGAGATGGCAGATTGCCCCTAAAATTTGAGTGTTTTTTTTTCCTTTTAAAAAAGGACTGGGCAAAACATACCTTCCTTTGGGACCAATATTTTGGGAAAATGTCTCTGTCTCTGGTATTCCAAAATTCTTAAACAGGGGAGAGGAAATAACTTTTTGCCTCCCACTCCCTATCTGTAAAGGATGTCGTCTGCTGGCAGATAATTCAGATTGCTTTATTCCTTTTTGCTGAACTTCGTCAGGATTGAAGAGGACCTCAAGTACCTTTCGTGTGGATGCCCCATCTAGGGGTGCACATCACAACCTCTTCCCCTCTTCATGTCCTGTATGATTCTTGGCTATCTTCCCTTCCCCACCCCAGATCATCCACAGAGGATCTACTCACTGTGTTGGAGATCTTCCTTGAGGGCTTTTATGTTGTGTGTCCCATTACTGCCCTTTACCTGGGCCATCTATTTGCTATCCCTTCCTCTCTATACATAGAAAGCCATCTTCTTTTCTAATTGTACATTTGCTTAATGATATCCCTTAGACCCCATAGATCATCACTAGAAATAGGCTGTGCCCTTCTTGTTCCTACCAAATATCTCTCTATTGATTCCTGAATCATCTGCAACTTTTATTCACAAATTGTGACATTCTAAGATTGGTAACCATACAATGAAAAAAAAACACATACATATTGCTGAACAACAACAAAGATGGAAAAAAAATATCTGTGGAGAGAAAGTGGAAGCGAATCTAGTCATTGGTTAAAGAAAAAATCACATCCCCTAATTTTCCTGAATTTTATCTCCTCTAGTCTTGTCCACATATAGAGACACCTTTGAGATTACATGGGGGAAAATGAGCAGTTAGGTGGCACAGTGGCTAGAAGGCCAGGCCTGGGCTCAGGAAGACCTGAGTTTAAATCTGAACTCAGACACTAGCTGTATAACCCTGGGCAAGTCACTTATCCTGTTTGCCTCAGTTTCCTCATTTCTAAAATTAGCTGGAGAAGGAAATGACAAAGCAGTTGAGTAGCTTTGCCAAGAAAACCCCAAATGGAGTCACAGAGAGTTGAACATGATTGAAATGACTGAACAACAAAGAAAGGAAATACAAAGCTATATATGTATGTGTGCATGTATATATGTATGTATATGCGTGTGTACATATACATATATACATATGGAGAGAGAGAGAGTGAATGAGTACTGGATTAGGTGTTAGGAGACATGGGTTCTAATTCTGCCTGTAATTCCATCTCATATGTAACTTTATGACTATGGATTAATCATTTAACCTCCTGAGCCTCAGTTTCCCATTGTATAAATGGAGATAATAATACCTCCAGAACCAATCCAAAAGAATGTTTGTGCAAAGTAAATGGAATAATCATGTTTTGCCGTCTTAATACACTACAAAATCTCTCTTAGGTTTTTGTAGTAATAATACTAATGACCAGTTTTTATATATCACTTTAAAGTTTACACAGTGCTTTATAAATATTGTCTCATTTGATCCTCCCAACAACCCTGGGAGGTAGGTGCTGTTATTATCCCCATTTTACAGATGAGGAAACTGAGGCAGACAGCGGTTAAGTGACTTACCCAGGGTCCTATATCTAATGAGTGTCTGAAGCTGAATTTGAGCTCATTTCTTCATGACTGCAGGCTCAGCCTTCTATCTACTGTGACACCAAACTTCCGGTTTCCTTCCCATGTGACCTCAAAGGTGGCTTTATGTGTCCACTCTGCCAAGCAACAGCAGTGGCAGCAGCAGCAATGGCATATGACCTCACTGACTCACTTAACCTTTCTCCTTTATTTTCTTCAATTTTCCCATTTATGAAATGAGGAAAACAAGACGTACCCTACCTACCTCTCAAGATTGTCTTAGGGATCAAATAAAATATAATGATTTGAAACATAGAAGGTCATGGTTATCATTACTTACAAATGGGGGCGGTACTGATCATTTTCCTTGACTTTCCTATTAAAGCATAGGCTCCTGGTAGACAAAAGATTATAGATTTAGAGCCAGAACAAACCTGAGTTAGCATAGAGCCTGTGAGGACTAGAGAGGCTGTGACTTGTCTAAGGTCATGCAGTTCATAAATGGAAGAGCTAGGATTTGAACCCAGATCCTCTGATTCCAAACCTGCCCCCCCCCCAATGGCTCACACTGGCTTCCATGTCTGTATGTTTATACGTGAATCTGAAGCACAGAATCCAGCAATTAGAAATCACAGGGCTGTAGAATTTTAGAGCTGAAAGGAACCTTTGGAGATCATCTAATCCAATATCCTCTTTTTAGAGTAAAGCAACATGCTCGATGTCAAATGGCTCACTCATGGCAGTGCCGGGCGCAGAATCTGGATCTTCTGACCACTCCAGTGTTCTTTGCTGTACCATAATGGGTATTTAACTAAGCCAGACTGATGGTAATAGAGGGAGTAAACATAGAAGTGGGCAAGGTAATAATATGCTTTCTGCTCAATACATATAGAGGCTTACTAATCACCTGTTGGCAGGCCGGCAGCCTCCCTGCCCTGCCCAGAGAAGCGGCAGCGTTCCGACCATGAGTCACAGTGGTCTCAGCCTTCTTGCCCGCTACTGAACAAGCTCCAAGGGGCCTTTTTTCACGTATGATTTCGGCAGCAGTATCTATGCCTGAAGGGAAGAGTTTAGGGGGATGCACCTGTTGCTTGTGTTTCTCCTCTAACTCCCTTGCCTCCCTTTTGGATTTTTCCAGAGCTTTACCATCCTGCAAGATTGACAGCTTACTCTTAGTTGGGAACAGAAGGTAGGAAGTGGTCTTTTGAAACTTCCCTTGTAACTCAGCCTGCCAAAAACCAGCCACCAAACCGGTTGTATTTTCTCTGGCAGCTGTGGATCTCTCTGTTGCCCTAAGAAAACAGATTACTGTCCAGAGCAAAGTCCATGGTTGTTTCCTTTCTGGAGTTGGATCAAATTCTGAAATAAAGTTTTCCTGGAGCCCATTGCACCCACCGGTTCAGTTTATTTTATCTGTCTCCACCTGCAGGGAGGGGAATTAACCTGCTGCACATGGCCTGGGTCAATCGGAATGAATGTGAGGAAAGCAAGTCTCGGTGTTGTTCAATTTCGACAACACACGTCCTTGTTCCTGCAGCTGATCATTGTGCTGTAGACCCAGCTCTCAATTGTACTTTGTGTAACTTGATCTGTTTTCTTTCTTTACCGTAGCCTCTATGTGCCAAGTTCTACTTTGCCCCGGTCTATGGTCTGTTTATAGAGTTAGATTTGGGAGAGATTTTTGTTTTTTTTCTTTGAAATTCACTTTACTTACTGTATGCTATATATAACTTGCCACGACTGTGTTCATGCATTTTTTCATTAACTCTTTGGAGAAACCCAATGTGTAGTGTGTCTCCATTCAACGAGCATTTATTAAGCCTTTACTGTGTGCAGGGGTACTGTGCTAGATGCTCAGAATACCAAGACCAAAAGCAAACAGATCCCACTGTAGTATGTAGTGTTCACATTACATGGTGTTATCACAAACACATACACAGTCTCAAGTGTCTATTTGAGAGGGCGGGGAACCTAGGTAGACAGTATCGTGTGGTGTAAGGAGCCCTGGGTTTAGAATCAGAATACCTGGGTTTTATTCTGATTGCTACTTGCTAGATATGTGACCTTGAGCAAGTAACTACCTCTCGGAGCTTTAGGTGAAGGGGAAAGGGAAAAAAAACATTTAATAAGCATCTACTCTGTGCCAGGCACTGTGTCAAGTCCTTTATAGATAGTATGTCACTTGATAATATTATGAGAGTTAGACTAGATAGTCTCTGCCATCTCTACCCTGCTGAGACCTCTCAAATTGTAAAGCTCTGAAAAGACAAATTTAGCCAGTAACTGGTGAAGCTACTAAACTGATTCTAGTCAACAGAAAAGATCACAAGTTACTAAACTTGATTGGGATCCTGGCGGTTGTAATATTCCTCCCAATTGAACAGAACTGTTGGGAAAATGCCAGGCTTTCTACAGTCCTGAGAAAGTGAACAACCTTTTTTTATCCCCCAGCTCTGCCTCTTTCTAGGTGGCCATACTGACTCTCTTTCCAGAGGGTGTGGACTGTTGTAGACTTATCCAATAAGAACCAGCCCTCGAACCCTGAAACATGGAAAACCCTACCTCTTCCCTATGCTTTGGTGGCACAGTAAATGGACTGCTGGACCTGGAGTCAGGAAGACTTCTCTTCCTGAATTCAAATCTGGGCTCAGATACTTAATAGCTATGTAACCCCAGGCAAGTCACATAACCATGTTTGCCTCAGTTTCCTCACCTGAAAAAAAAGAGCTGGAGAAGGAAATGGCAAACTACTCCAGCATTTTTGCCAAGAAAACCCCAAAGAGGGATCACGAAAAATTAAACACCACTGAGCAACAGCAAACCTGTATTCTGTCTGACCTTGCTATAATGAAGATCCTTTGTGCAGAAACAAACACAATGAACTCAAAAAATAGAATAGAGTCAGTTTTAAAAGTATATAGTAAAAAAAAAAATCTATATGGATGTGCCCCACCCCACCTCCAGGTTCTCCTAGAGCTAGGTAATACCCACATAGCACATAAGGTGTTCTCAACCTAGGAATTCTAGAAAATGAACAGTTCCAAGGTTTGTTGTCCACCAGCTTCTGTGTGGAGTATAGCAATACAGACAACACAACGTAGTTCATGACGGATGTCCTACTCAAATTACCCAGTAGGGATGATCTTTAGAAAGACTTGGGAACCTGAGACTCAGGAACTCTTGGTTCCTCTTCACCAGCATAGGCCATGGATTTAGTAGATTAAAGAGAAGGTAGGCGCTCCCATAGCCAGTGAATTTTCAGCCTCAGCTGTGCTATGGTGGGAAGGAACCACTGACTTTATCTCATTCTGTAGAAGAGGAATGTAGATGAAGGTGGACCATATTATGGGAGAAACTTTCCACTTTGTACTTCATCTGGACTCCTCTGATTCTTTTTTGTATCTGATCTTTAGCCATGAGGTTCAAGCTTCCCTTTTTTTAAAAATAGTATTTTATTTTTTCCAACTACATGTAAAGACAGTTTTTAACATTCGTTTAAAAAATTGAGTTTCAATTTTTCCCCCTCCTTCCTCTTCCCCCTCCCTAAAATGATAAGCAATTTGATATAGGTTGTATATGTGCAATCATGTAAAACATATTTCCATATTAGTCATGTTGTGAAAGAAGAAGCAGACCAAAAGGAAAAAACCATGAAAAAATGAAGAAAGTGAAAATAGTATGCTTCAATCTGCATTCAGACTCCATCAGTTCTTTCTCTGGATTTTCCTTTGAGTCCTTTGGAATTGTCTTGGATCATTATATTGCTGAGAAGAGCTTAGTGATTCATAGTTGGTCACCATACAATGTTACTTTTACTGTGTACAATGTTCTCCTGGTTTTGCTCACTTCACCTTGCATCAAGTTCATGTAAGTCTTTCCAGGTTTTTCTGCAATCTGCCTGCTGGTTATTTCCTACAGCACAATAGCATTCCATTACATTCCTATGCCACAACTTCTTCAGCCATTCCCCAATTGATGGGCATCCCTTCAATTTCCAAATTTTTGTGTCACCACAAAAAGAGCCGTGATAAATATTTTTGTACGTGTGGGTTTTTCTCCCTTTTCAAGCTCCCCTTTTGGAGACCATCACATCTCTTTTAATTCTCCTAATCACTGGTTGAACCTAGCTGCCCCCTCCTACTCTGACCCCATAATTATTGAGGTGTGAATGTGGGGAGGGAGCACAAACAGGATATTACACAAAATTGGTCAGAATAAAGCATTTGTAGAGCAATTAAAGTGAGTTTTGCTCATTTAGAAATCTGTATGATCACAAGCTCTAAAAAGAAGTGAAAGGCCCAGAGCCCAAGAATAAATGCAACATCTTTTTTATTCTAAGTCAGTCCTACAGTAAGGAACCATTTAAAACCATTTATTATTCATAATTTAAGGGAAGAGAATAAAAAGGATATGACTGTTCATAACCCTATTCTTTGTCCTCTCAATGACCTACAACCCTTTCACTTCTCCAGTTTTTTCCAGTCCCTCACCCTTCCACTGGCTGCCTGAGTCAAGCAAGACAAGTCAACAAGCATTTTTTAAGTCCTTCCAACGTGCTGCACTCTTGGAATACAGCTACAAGTAGGAAGATAGTTCCTACCCTTAAGGACCTTACATTCTAGTGGGGGAAGACAAAAGTAGGGAAGGAGGAATACAAAGGTACTATGTGGTAGAGAAAATCTGGAGTAGAGCCTAGAGAGGGATGAGACAAGGCTAATCTAATCACCCTTCTTACATGAATGTTCTCTGAGAAGCTGTCCAACTAGAGGGAGAGGCTGGAGGGGTGGACAGTACTTCCAGCATATCAATCCCAGGACTGGAATGAGGCTTCAGGATGAAGGGCTGGGGCATGCAAGAGAAAATCCTGAGTGTAGCTTTCCCTTTCTTACCCTATTGGTGAATCAGTTCAACTCTATCCTTTAAACTCAAGTCCTTGGGTTCTTGTCCTTTAATAAATCATGGCTTCCCAAGCCTGAACCTTGGTTTACTCCCACATCTCCTGCCTTGTTCTTGTTTCTATAATGTTGAGTGCAGCTGAAAAAAGTCAGGAAACCGTGCTGACTAGGGTCTCTACAAATTTATGTTACGACATCTTGATTGGGCATCCTTTACTACAAGGCAATTCTTTTATACCTTCCTAATTGATTCTTTCCCCTACTTACAACAATGACTACTTCAAACCATTTTTTTTTCATCCTTAAGCTTCCAATTATACTTGTTCCCTCCACACTCTCAGTGGAGGACCTCCTCTCATACTTGATTGAAAAAAAAAATGAAGTATGCCCCAAACCTTCCAGTTGTCAAATCTTGACATTTCTACCTTCCCAATATCCCCTTCTCTCATATATCTACCACTGTAGTTCAAGCCCCCATTACTTCTTACCAGTACTATGGTAATAGCCTGCTAATTGGTGTCCCTGCCACAAATCTCTGCCTACTCCAATTCTTCCTACACTCAGCTAGCTGCCAAAGTGATTTTCCTACAGCCCAGCTCTGACCTTTCTATCTTCTCATACTTCACTTCCTTTATGTGCTCAAAATTCCAACAACAAAGACCTTTTTTCTTGTCTTCCCAACTTGAAAACTTTTCACAAACTGTCCTCCATGCCTAGATCATCCTAAATCCTCACTTCCTCCTCTTCATTTTCCTGGTATCCTTCATGAATTGGCTCAAATCCCACCTTCTGTAAGAGGACTTTCTCAGCTTTTCTCTACTTTCTCTCCTACTAGTATCTTTTAAACCATACGTATCAGGAATGCACCATTATTTACTTGTTGTTTTCCCAATTGGAATATGAGCTCCTTGGTGGCAGGAACCATGTTTTTCTCTTTGTGTCTCTTACCCTTATCTGGTCCATTGTAAGTGCCAACTAAATGCTTCATGACTAACTGAGTGAATGGAGCACCAAGAGACTTCTGAAGGGATGCTGGGACTAGTTAATAACACTCGCTACTCAATGTAGGGTATTTTTGAGCTTAGTCACAACTTTCTGTGATGGTCAAGGGGTGGGTTTACAGTAGAGCCGCTTTGGAGATACTCATCTTGCCCAGAGTGAGTAATGGCCTACTCACCCTGGAGTGAGGAGAAAAGAATGATAGTTATCTTCATTTTAATATCATGGGAGAGGACAGGCTTATAAGATGAATTCTGTGGGCTGCCAAAATTTGGTGCTATGTAAAATATGATAGTAGAAAGCTTCCCTTCTTGAAGGAGAACTTGGACCCCAGCTCTGGAGATCAGGTGGAATAACTCTTACTACATATTATCTAGGTCATGTGGGCAGCTAGATGGCACAGTGGATAGAATGAAGAGCCTGGAGTCAGGAAGACTCATCTTTCTGAGTTCAAATCTGACCTTAGACACTTACTAGCCGTGTGACCCTGGGCAAGTCACCTAACTCTGCTTGCCTCCGTTTCCTCATCTGTAAAATGAGCTGGAGAAGGAAATGGCAAAGCACTCCAGTATCTTTGCCAAGAAAACTCTAAGTGGGGTCATGAAGAGTCAGACACAACTGAAAAATGACTGAACACCAACAATCTAGTTTATAGGATCATGGGTTTAGAGGTGGAAGGAGCCTTTGTGATTAATTAGTCCAGCTCCCTCACTTTCTAGATGAGCAAACTGAGACCAAAGCAATTATATGACTTGCCCAGGGTCACAAAGAGAATAAGTGGCAAAGTTGGGATTTATACCCAGGTCCTCTGAGTACAAATAGACTCCCCTTTCACACACACACAGACACACACACACACACACACACACTGCCTCTCTATTGATATGTTCTTTAATCTCTGAAATCTTCTCCCTAAGCATCTAACACATAGGCCAGACTACTCCTCTTTCAAAGAGAAAGTTATGTATTAGGATTTAGAATCCTGGAAATACTTGGGGTTCTGTGAATTTAGAGAAAAATTTTAGACAGGAACATTTTATCTTATTTTTTATTCTTCATCAAAGCATTAAAGTGCTTGCTATCTCATTCAGAACATAATCTTCATTTCTCATTGTGGGAGGAAGGTCATCATGCTTTGGACAGTAATTGGAATAAATGACTGATTGTTAAGTCAAATCTGAGTAAAAGACTATTCAGCCCCTTTCCCCTAATTTAGCTTATCAAGTTTTCTCCTTCTCTACCTTTCAAACAACAGAATTCCTCTTTCCTCTAGTAAAACTTCTACACCTAAATGGAAAAGGATCTTGGGTTACACGTCTCATAAGCCCTCTATATTTCCTAGCCCATGAAATATACTAAACTTGCTTATACTTACCTTTATAAGAATATAACCTTTATTTTTCATATCAATTGAACATGTCCTAAATACCATGGTTCACATTAGCATTAGCCATCACAAACGATTGAGGCCTTCCTCAGTCCTTGGGAATACCTACTCCCTTATCACCTGTTCAGGCCACACTATTTACTTTGTGGTAGAAACCCCAAATTTGAAATTATCCAATTACAGCCACATCACTTGTTTTTATTAATAATAAAACATGGATAAATTAAGCACTAAACTTAATTTCAGTACCTAGTCAGCCAAAGACCTACAAATATGGAATAACTTTTGAATGAATGCCGTGCTATGTTACCCACCATTTTCTGCATGAAACCTCCCATGATTCTATCTCCTATACTCTGCTGGTAATTCCCTGACCTACTAACAACCTTGTTTTTATTTTGTATGTAAGTCCTGTTTCAAAAAACTTCTATTACAGAGTCTGTAAAAACTATTATTGTCTCTCAGAGAGCAATATGAAAGAAGTTAGGTTTAGACCAACACTTCACACTTTATACAAATGGGTAAATGACCTACATGTAAAAGTTCACATCATAAACAAATTAGAGAAATATGGAAAAAAATACCCATGAGATCTATCACAAAGAGAACCATTCATGACCAAATAAAGGATAGAGAAGATCGCAGAAAACAAAATGGATGATTTTGATTACGTAATGTTAAAAAAAGTTTTTGTACAAGCAAATCCAATAAAACTAAGATTAAAAGGGAAATAGTTAACTGGTGGAAAATCTTTGCAGCAAGTTTCTCTGGTGAAGTTCTCTTTTCTAAGCTATATAAGGAACTGATTTAAATTGATAAGAAAAAGAACCATTAGCCAGTTGGTAAACAGGCTAAGGATGTAAACAGACAGTTGTCAAAGGAAGAAACCCAGACTATCTCTAGCCATATATTTTTTTAAATGTTCCAAATCACTAATTAGACAAATGCAAATTAAAGCAATTCTGAGATTCCACCTTGCACCTATCAAAATGGCAAAGATAACAAAAAAATGATAAATATTGGAGAGGCTGTGGGAAAAGAGGCACATTGATCATTGTTGGTGAACCTGTCAGTGTTTGCAACCATTCCAGAAAGCAATTTGAATTATACACAAAAAGTTTCTAAAGAGTGTATGTTGTTTTACTGAATTTTACTGCTGCTAGTCCCATACCCAAAAGAGATTAAAGAAAGAGGAAAAATTCCTTTGTGTAAAAAAATTATAACAGCTCTTTTTATGGTGGCAAAAAAAAACCCTAATCTTGAAACCAAGGAAATGTGCATTAATTGAGGAATGACTGAATACATTATGGTATTTGAATGTGGTGGGGTGCTATTATAAAGAAGTGAGGAAATTGATGATTTCAAAGAAGACATGGAAAGCCTTGAACTGAGGCAGAGCAAAGTAAGCAGAACCAGGAGAATAATTTATACAATAACATCAAAATTATAAAAGTGAACATTTTTGAGGATTTTTATAAACTAACAATTAAACAGAACGAGAACAATTTATAGAAAAACAATACTGAAAAGACAAACAACTTGGAAAGCTAAATATAATGACCATCAAAGATTCCAGAGGACTAATGATGAAACTTTCTCTGGCTTACAGAGAACTAAAGGATTTAAGATGCAGAATGTGACGTATGTTTTTTTCGTGTATAACCACTGAGGGAATTTGTTTTGCTTGACTGTTCTTATTTGTTACAAGGGATTTGTTTTTCCTTTTTCCCAATGAGGTTGAGAAAATCGATTTCTTATCATTTTCTTTTTTTTCATGCAATGACAAGATTTTTTAAAATCTGAATTAAATACATATACATACAGACAGTACAAGTTACTAAGGTAGATTTCACAAATATGACTCTACCTTCTTTTTTTAATTCCATATTTTATTATTTAATATTTTTTTAGTTTTCAGCATTGATTTCCACAAGATTTTGAGTTACAAATTTTCTCCCCATTTCTACCCTCCCCACCCACTCCAAGATGACATATATTCTGATTGCCCCGTTCATCAGTCAACCCTCCCTTCTGTCACCCCACTCCCCCGCCATCCCCTTTTCCCTTACTTTCTTGTAGGGCAACATAGATTTCTGTGCCCCATTGCCTGTATGTCTTATTTCCCAGTTGCATGCAAAAACAACTTTTTTTTGAGCATCTGCTTTTAAAACTTTGAGTTCCAAATTCTCTCCCTCTTGCCTTCTCACCCACCCTCCCTAAGAAGGCAAGCAATTTAACATAGGCCACATGTGTATCATTATGTAAAACCCTTCCACAATACTCATGTTGTGACAGACTAGCTATATTTCTCTCCATTCTATCCTGTCCCCCTCTATTCAATTTTCTCCCTTGACCCTGTCTCTTTTCAAAAGTATTTGCTTTTGATTACTTCTTCCCCCATCTGCCTTTCCTTCTATCATCCCCCCTTTTTGTCCCCTTCCCCCTCTTATCATTTTCTTAATGATAATTTAAATTCACTTTTTAAAAAGAAAGAAATGTGGTTAGTGCTGCAGATGTGAAATACGAAATTCACTTTCAGATGAGATCTTTATATTATTAGTCTTAGTTAACTGTTGCATTTTGTTACAAGAGAGCTCTCATAGAGTGGGAGTAATCTGCAATATAAAAACAAAATACACCAATAAAACTTAAAAAAAAAGTGGTGCTTGAACTGAGTCTTAAAGGAAGTGAAAGATTCTCTGAAGAAGAAGAGGGGAGGGAATGCATTCTTACCATGGAAGATAGTCAATTCAAAACCATGGAGGTAGGATTTAGAATGTTTTGTATGAGGAAGAGTAAGACCAGTTTGGACCATAGTTCATGAAAAGGAGTAATGTGCAGTAATGCTGGAAAGGTTAGTTGGGGCCAGGTTGTAAAGGGCTGACAAAACCAAAGGAATTAATATTTTATCCTAGAGGCAAAAGGAACCCTTTGGAGTTTTTTGAGGACAATTACATGGGCAAATATATACCCAAGAAAAATAACTTTGATGGCAGTGTAGAGGATGAATCAGAGAAGAACAATATTTGAACTAATTAAAAGGCCACTATGACAGTCTACAGAAAAGGCGATAAGGGCTTGAACTAATAGGGTGGTTGTGTGAGTATAGAGAGGAGGGCTGTAGGAGATGTAGAAGTTGAATGGCAAGATTTGGGAATGGATTGAATGGTGGTGCATTTAACAGAAGTAGTGAAGTTTTGAAGAGGGATGGGTTTGGAAATATAATGAGCTCTGTTTTAGACATATTTGAGTTTGAGATGTCTATGATATATCCAGTTTGAAATGTCTAATAAGGACTTAGTGATTCAATACGGGAGCACAGTAAAGAGATTGGATATATGTATATGTATACATATTTCTACAAATAAACATGTATATATACATATGTCTGTATATCTATCTATCTATCTATCTATCTATCTATCTATTTCTGAGAGTTATCTACATAGAAATATCAAACCCAGGGTATCTGATGAGGACATCAAATGAAAATTTAGAAAGGATAATAGCAGGACTAGGACAAAACCTCGGGGGATATCCATAGTTAGGGAACACAACTGGAAGATGTTTAAGTAAAGAAGACTAAAAAGGAACAGTCAGAGGGGTAGGAGGAGAATAATGTCATGAAAGTTCAGACAAGATAGTATCAAGGAGTCAGAGGAGTGGGTAGTTAATAGCATCCAGTGCTGCTGAGAGGTCAAGAAGGATGAGAACTGAAAAGACCATCAGATTTGGCAATTCAGAGATCATTGATAAGAGTGTTGGACTTGGAGTCAAGATGATCTAGGTGCTGTGATCCTTAGTATTTGTGTGACCCTGGACAAGTCACTTAAACTTTCTGTGCTTGTTTCCTCATCTATAAAATGGAGGTATTGGACTATCCTCTGAGTTCCCTTCCAATGCTACCTCTGTGATCCTATGATCTTTGTCGTTACCTTAGAAAGGACAGTCCCAGATCCCTCCTAAATATCTGTATCCCAAACTTCTAGTAACAAAGGAATATTTTAAGTGGTGTTCTAGGGGAACATTCTGCCAGCAGGGGAATGTTTTGTTTGTAATATCTGTACTGAGGGACATATTTCTACCCACTTAAAAACCAGGTTGAATTGGGTAGGCATTAGAGCACTGAGCCTAATCTGAATCTAGTCCCTAGCTGTATTGCTAGCTGATATCATAACCATGGGCAAATCTTAAATCTCTCTCTCCTTCAATGACCACATCTGTAAAATGGGGAAAATATTACCCACCTACCTGCCTTGGAGAGTTACTGTGATAATCAACCAAGATAAGGTATGTAAAAATGCTTTAGAATTTGTGGTATACAATGCAGTTCTACTCAGTCTATGTCGGTGTCTGAGTCTAGGGCTGGTTGTTTCCAAGAGGAGAATGAAGGACAACTTTAGCACACAAAATAAGGATTAAAGATCCGAGACAAGTTGATGGATGCTTGTCTCAGCTCTGCTACCTGCTAGCTTTGTGACCTTGACCAAATCATTGCCCCCTCTCTGGGCCGCCTCCTTTATAAAAGCTGATGTCTAAGACCCATTCCAATTCCAAATACTGTGGTCTTCCCCTGGTTCCTTAGTCCCCTAGTAGACAGGAAGTACATTGGCTACTTACCTTTAAGTCTCCTTTTCTTGAAAGGACTCCGCAAATTAAAACCTCTTCCAGTCAGCCCTATTATATGCCTGCCTTTTCCCTAAAATGCTTTAGGGCATAGCTTTTTTCTTCTTCTTCTTTTTCATCTTAATCCTTCCCTAAATTGGCTTAATGCATTGCCTATTTTTCTAGTTGTTTGGGCACAAGTCTCATTTCCCCTACTGGGTTGTAAACATCTTTAGGTCAGGGACCTTGCTCATGTTTGCATCTCCTACACACAGTAAGGCACATACATAGCAGGTGGCCAATAAATATTTGTTTGAATTGATGTGGAAGGGAGGGAAGGAAGAAGAAAGGGAGGAAGGAAAAGGAGACATAGGAAATTCAGCACCATTATTAGGTCAAGATAATAGCTGGGAAATAGCTACAAATAACACATAAAGACGTACGTGGTAAGTGTTAGACCCTAGCCAACAAAAACACATGAACTGAAGAGTTCAGAAAAGAGTAAGCCAGGGGAAAAGATATTTATTTTAGGGATGTGGGGAGGTCAAGCTTGGGGGAAAGCTAACAAGCTGTGTATTTTTGTTCTCGAGTAGAAAGCCTTGGTCCAAGATAGCTGATGACCTGTTTATTCAGCGCGAGATGTGAGAGGCAGCCACAGTGATGTTTCAGGATGTTCTCTCCTTGAGATGTGCTGCCAGGTTTATAAATGGAAGATGTGGAAACGAGGACAGTGTGGACTACCAGTCTTGGCATTCTTTGGAAGATGAGTATTATGAAGCTGGATGAGAGCCCTTCTCTTTTCCTTCTATCTGCTCTGAGACCCCAGGGAATGACAATGGGTAATCTTCAAGGGTGTGTGTGTGTGTGTGTGTGTGTGTGTGTGTGTGTGTGTGTGTGTGTGTGTGTGTGTGTGTGTGACACAGAAAGATAGTAAGGAGGTACAACTTTCAGGGCCTTTCTCCTTCCAGACCATGAGCAAGTCAGAACACATTAAGGATCCTCTCCCACACCTTGGTCCTTGTTCAAATACACGAACCTCCTGGGGGCACCAGCTCCTCCTTTTTAGGAGACTTTTGCCTTTCACTGTTTCCTGAACTTTGTTGATCTTCATTGGTTCCTGAATTCACAGATCTAATGTACCCAACAAAATCACAGAAGTGGAGGATCCCAAAGATGGCAGGGACTAGTCTGTCATCGAACCCAATCCATGCTTGAGAAAGAATCCTTCTGTAGCATGTCAGATAAGTGATCATCTAGCCTTTTCATGAAGGTCTTCTGCGAAGGGAAACCTATCACTTTCCCAGACAGTCCATTCCAGTTTTGGATGGCTCTGACTTAAGGAAGTCCTGTTGTTGTTGGTTTTTTCCTGGCGTCAAATCCAAATTTGCCTCTTTGCAACTTCCAACCTTTCCATATTCATCCTTCCCCCTGATTTCAATCACTATCACAGTTTATGGGCATCTCCTTCCTATACCCACTTCACTCTTCTTTATGCCCTCCCTCTGCCTCTATGCATTCTAAAACGTGACTGGCATTTCCAAAGTTTATTTGCAAGAGACAAGAGAACATGTTGTTGTGGAGTTGTTTCTGTCACATCTCACTCTTTGTGACCCCATTTGGGATTTTCTTGGCAAAGATACTAGAGTGGTTTGCCGTTTCCTTCTCCAGCTCATTTTACAGATGAGGAAACTGAGGGAAACAAGGTTAAATGGCTTGCCAGGGTCACCTACCCCTTCTCTTTTGAACCTTTTATAGCAACAGAGATGGTGGCAAATCTGATCTGATAGTGCAACAAGGTGTCACAGTGGATAGAGCACTGAGTGTGGAATCAGGAAGACTCATCTTCCTGAGTTCAAATCTGGCCTCAGACACTTACTAGCTGTGTGATCCTGGGCAAGTCATGTAAGCCTGTTTGCCTTAGTTTCCTTATTTATAAAATGAGCTAGAGGGAGAGATGGCACTCCAGTACCTTTGCCAAGAAAACCTGAAACAGGGTCATGAAGAGTCCAGTACAACTGAAAACAACTGAACAATATACCAAGCATTGTACTAAATTCTGGGAATATAAAAAAGAGACAGAAAATAATCCCTGCCATCAAGGAATGTAGTAGAGGACAGAGCATGTAAACAAATATACACAAAGCTAGTTATGTATAGGATAAATGGGAAATAATTGGCAGAGGGAAGGCACTAGAATCAAGAGGGATTGGGGAAGCCTTCCTGAAAAAGATGGGATTTTAGTTGGGATTTAAAGGAAGCTAGGGAGGTCAGTAGGCAGAGTTGAGGAGGCAGGGGGGCCAGTCAGAGAAAGTGCCCAGGGCCAAGAGATGGAGTGTTGTAGGAGGGCAGCATCACTGGATGGTGAAGTAAGGTATAAGAAGACTGAAGAGGTTGACTGAAAAGGAGGCTAAGTTATGAAGGACTTTGAATGCCACACAGCATATTTTACGTTTGATCGTGGAGACAATAGGGATCCACTGGAGTTTATTGGGTGAGGGAGGGCTGTGGAGTTTAGGAGGGGAATGTGACATGATCAGACTTATGCTTTAGGAAAATCATTTTGGTAGCTGAATGGAGGATAGATTGGAGTGGGGAAAGACTTGAGACAGGCAAACCCACTATCAGGCTAGTGCAATAGACCAGATGTAAGGTGATGAGGGCAGCAGAGAGGAGAAGAGAATATACTTGAGAGATGTTGTAAAGATGGAATTTACAGACCTTGTTAAGAGATTGGATATGAATGGTGAGGTGTAGTAAAGAAGCTAGGTTGACACCTAGGTTTTGTGCCTGAGGCCTGGGAGGATAGTGTGATTCTCTTGTGTAGCTGGAGAGCAGAGGGCTACTGGCCAGCCCTGTTCCATTTCAGCAGGGGGTCCTTAGACTTCAGTCTTATACACGGGGTGCCTGAGAATCCAACAGGCAGCCACTGACCCCCTCTTACTCCCAGCTACCCCTGTGCTGCTATGCAAGACCAAAAAAAATTTCCCAGGTTGCCTTTAAGTATTCCCACAGACAGTTTGTCCTTATAATCCTTGTGATAGCATCTCCATGGTGAATGTAAGTCCTTCTTAGATAACTCCGCGGAAACAAACAGAGGCTAATTGCCCAAGACCACCTGAACAGGGAAGGAGAGGGTGGAAATGGTAGAGCCTTCACCCTCTAGTTCATGACTTGTATCTAAATCGGTCTTTCGATATTCTCTTAGAGCAAACAAGGATTGGGATCTGACTGCAGAAAGCCTGCATAAGAACTGGGTCTGGAGAAGATCAAGGCAAAATCTGGCACCCATCTCCTATCAAGGATGGCTTAAGAGGAACAAAATCCATCTTCTTAATGGCACAGATGGGTGTACCACATGACCCACTGGAAAGTTCTTGCTTGAATTGTAGGACAGGAGGTGGTTGTGCCCCAAAGATTTTGTAAGCCAGCTCCTTGGCAGGATATGACCCCCAGACTTAAGAGTGGCCATTCCTTGTTCCCTGGATGGTAGAAATAATAGTTTCCATTTACATAGTTACCAAGAATTTTACAAGCATTCTCTTCTTTGAGCCTTATAAAAACCTTATAAAGTAGGTGAAGAAAACACTATTACCCCCATTTTATAGCTTAGGAACCAACATCATATAGCTAATAAATGGTGGTTCTCTTCACTCATGTCACCAGGTGAAAGTTTTCACCCTCCTCAGATTTTCTTAGAGGACCTTGTAGAGATTTTTCCTTTGCTTACATCACAATGAGTCTGCTCTAATACTTAACTTGCACACAGTATACAGGAGAACATAAGCTCTTTAGGGGTAAGAACTATGACATGTTTTATCTTCGCATCCCTAGGGTCCTGCACAGACCCTTGCACATAGTAGATGCTTAATAAAAATTGATCGAATGAATGAACCAAGATTTTATGGTCTCAAAGTCAGGGAAGCATGTACCGTATCATGCCACCCATGTCTCTGGTTGGTGCGTCCTGTGTTAAGCTTGTTCCGTATTGAAACTTCCTCTTGGAATAATTACAAGACCAGTTCACAGCAGCATTTAATAAATAATTGAGCCAACCTGTCAACTGTGTTTTGCCTCCATGATTTCTTTTAAAGCACTGATGCTGCATTTTCATTATAATCCCCTTAACACAGTACCATTTTTTAATTAAAATTCTGTATCACTGAGCAGACTGTCCAACATAAGCTATATGCTCTTTGTTCCAAAAATCCAAATATAATAAATGTGCCATTCACAATTGTTTTCCACTGGGCTGCTTATTAAAAAAATTATATTTTGATGAACAAAAACAGGTGAATATTCATAGCAGGGGGTTGTCAAAAATGAAAAATAACCCAACCGCAACATCAAATCCCTTTTAGTTCTCAGAGGGGGAAATGTTGCCAGGTGTCAATTTGGGATGATTGTTCCTAAGTTCACATTTCTAATGTTCTTGCATCCTGTTGTGCATTTTATTTTCAAATGTCATATTTTATACATAAAAGCAAAACCTAGTGTGTACAAATAATCAGGGGCAGGAATCAAAGGGAGCTTGAGAAAGATACGAATCGTACTCCATAGCCTCCAACACCCCTTCCAGCACTGAGATTCAGTGTTTGGTGTTAGTTTGGGGTTAGATACTTGGTGATGCATCATCCCATGACGTTAGGCACACAAGTAGCCAGGAAAAACCTAAGAATGTGGGATTGAGAGCTAGCAGAGACCTTACAGATCATCTAATTCAATGCCTTCTTATGACAGATGAGGAAACTGTAGCAGAGGGTGGTGGAGTAATTTACCCAAGGTCACGCAGGGAGTTAGTACTGAAGGCAAGACCTATACTACACTCCCTTCTGACTGTTCTTCTATCACTAAGTCACTACTCCTTTGCCTGGAACTTCCAGGGGTCCAAGAGGATCTCCAGGGCACGTAGGGGTGAGGAATGGTCTTCTCCTGCTTTATGGAGTAGAAGTCTATGGAATCCTTGAATTTCCCCTAGACTGACTATTCCCTTCCCTCTCTAGCCCTTATCCTTTTCTCAGGTCCCTTCTACTTCCATGTTATTGGACCAGGCTTCTGAATCGAGGAGGCCAAGCTACTAGAGCACTTTTATCATTGTTGAGTCATTTCAGTCGTATCCAATTGTTCGTGACCCCATTTAGGGTATTCTTGGCAAAGATACTGGAGTAGTTTGCCATTTCCTTCTCCAGCTCATTTTACAGATGAGGAAATTGAGGCAAACAGGGTTAAGTGACTTGCCCAGGGTCAAACAACTAGTAAGTGTCTGAGGCCAGATTTGAACTCAGGAAGATGAATCTATCTGACTCCAGGCTCAGTGTTCTATTCACTGTGACATCTAGCTGCAATATCAGATCTGATTTGCCATCGTATCTGTTGCTGTGAAAGGTTCAAAGGAGAAAGACTGGGAAGCCATGTGACCTAATGCTCCCTTTTATCAGAGAGAAAACCAACGCTCAGAAAGGATTTGACTTGTTGAAAGTTATGTGGTCAGTCAGCGGCCACTAGATTTTAGCGTTTCACTGGTAGTACAATGTTTTGTTTTGTCTTTTTATTTACGATACAATGAGAAAAATATTTATGAGGGTAGACCCCATATATCAACCACCTTCCTGGGTATAAAGAAAGCCTTTTTTCCCCTTCCCCAAACCCCGACGCTCTTAGGAACACATATTTAGAGCTGGAAGGGATATTAAGGGTCGCTTACTCTCAATACTTTCATTTTGTAGACCAAGAGTCTGAGGTCCAGGAACTTTAAGTGACTACATCCCAAAATCATTTCGTGTGATTGCTTTTTCAATCTCTTTTGCTGGGTCAACATCCATCTCCCACCCACTATGTGGGTGTACCATAGGCACTGTCCTAGGCTCTTCTCTCTATACTGACTTAATAATCTCATTACCTCTCAAGGGTTCAAATATCATCTTTATACAGAGGACTTCCAGAGTGGCAAATCCTACCTTAGTCATTCTTGGGACTTCATCTACCATTACCAACTGCCTATAGGACATTTCTGACTGGATGTTCTACAGGCATCTCAAACTCGACATGTCCAAAATTGACTCATTATCTTCCCCCTTCACTTCTCTTTATAACTTCCCTGTTTCTGTTGAAGGCATCTGTCTTTCCCGTCACTGAGGTTTGAAAGATCTTAGTCATGCTCAAAACTTTCCCTCTCCCTTAACGCCTGTATCCAGTCATTTGTCAAATCTTATGATTTTGCCTCCAAAACCTTTCTCAAATCCATCGCCTTTTCTCTGTTCACATGACCACTAAGTTAATTTAGTCTTTCTTATCAAAGTCCTTCTTAACTGGTCCAATCACCCTGGAGAACAATTTGGAACTATGTCCTAAGTGGCTTTTGACCCAGCAATAGCACTACTGGGTCTATATCAAAGAAAAAGGAGAAGGACCTATTGGTATAAAAAATATTTATAGCCGCTCTTTTTGTAGTGTCAAAGAATCAGAAATTGAGTATTTGCCCAGTAATTGGGGAATGGCTGAATAAGTTGTGGTTTATGACTATGATGAAATAAATACTATTATTCTATAAGAAATGGTGAGGGGGATAATTTCAGAAAAACATGGAAAGACTTACATGAACTGACACAAAGTGAAATGATCAGAACCAGGAGAACATTGTACATAGTAATAGCAATATTGTAATGATGGCCAACTGTGAAAGGCTTTTCCAAGAAAATTGCAAAGGACTCATGATGAAAAATGCTATCCAATTCCAGAGAAAACTTAGGAACTCTAAGTGCAAATTGAATCGTATTGCTTTTCACTCGCTTAATTTTTTTTTTGTATCATAGTTGATATGGACATGATTTGCATAATTTCACATGTGTGAGGGGTATTATATTGGTTGGGGGAGGGGGTAAGAGGGAGGTAATTTGGAACTCAAAATTTTTTTAAAAGAATGTTAAAAAATAAACAACAGCAACATTATTTTTTTAAAAAGCAACAGCCTCCTAATCTCCGTATCTTTAGTCTTTCCATCTCCAGCATGGCTGTTATATTGATATTCCTACAACACAAGATTAATGATGTCACTCCTCTGTTCAAGAAGATCCAGTGGCTCTATTTTGTTTCTAGGATAAAAAACAAACTTCTCTTACATTTAAAGCCCTTTCAACCAGCCTGCATTTCCAGGCTTGCTGAATATTACATACCACATGCTAAACTGGACTGTTTACTCTTTCTACACACAACAGTTGATCTCCTACCTCTGTGCCTTTGCATAGGATGTCGCTTATATCTGGAAGGCCCTCTCTCCTCACTTTTGCCTGGCAGAATCTTTAGGGTCCTTCAAGGCTCATTTCAAGTTCCATTTCCTGTTTGACGTCTCTCCTGATCTTTCCAATCTCCTGGAAATTACTTTGTGAATGAGTACTTATAAATACACGGGTATTATTTAATCACCTCTGTACATGTCCCACCCCTCCCCCAATAGAATGTAACCTCCTTGAGGGCAGGAACTGTTTCATTAGTGTCTTTGTATCCCCAGTACCTAATGCAGGGCCTGGGAGCAGGGAAGGGCGGGGAATAAACATTTATTATATAGCACCTACTATGTAACAGGCTGTGCTAAATGTTTTCTTTTTACAAATATCTCATTTGATCCTTACAACAACCCTGTGAGATAGGTGCTATTATTAATCCAATTTTAACTAGGGAAACTGAGGCACATTGAGGTTAAGTGACTTGCCCAGGGTTACAGATTTGAATTTAAGTCTTCCACTGTACCACTTCTCGAAAATACTTTTTGTTGTTCATTTGTTTCTGTCACGTCCGACTCTTTGTCACCTCTTTTGGGGTTTTCTTGACAAAGGTACCGGAGAGGTTTTTGGTTTCCTTCTTCATCCCATTCTACAGATGAGGACACTGAGACAAACAGGGTTAAGTGACTTACTCAGGGTCACATAGCTAGTGCATGTCTGAAGCCAGATTTGAACTCAGGAAGATGAGCCTTCCTAACTCCAGGCCAGGTACTCTATCCTCTGCCTCACTGAGCTGCTCCTGGAAAATAGTAGATGTTTAATACATGTCTGTCAAATTGAATCACACAATAAATGGCAGAGATGGGATTTGAACCTAGATCTAATGACTTCTGACCCAGAGGGCTTGTTCCCTTCCATAATACTTCCCCTCTCCCTTTGACAATAAAGGATCCAGCTCCAATCCGAGGTAAGGCAACAGTCATCATCTGGTGAAAGGCTGCTGTTGGGCCATGTTGAGTTTGTTTACAACTAATCTCAAATAATTTCACTCTCCTAAAAATTCCCAACAAATTTAATTCCTGTAACAGCAAACTTCTTTTTTCTTCTAAAGTTAACAAGCCTGTCAGGGAACCCAGTTTACAGTGGCTGGTTTTTTTTTCCATAGCTAAAACCATTGTCATCCTCCAAACTGTAATCTTATCATGTTTAACTTGTCCCACATAAGCAGGCCCATGTATATTTTCAGTAGTTTCAGCTGAAATCTGTTAAGAACAGATGTGGAAACGGGCCCCGTGGCAATGATCCTGCAAATGTATTTTTCCATGAGCCACTCTTTTTTTTTTTCTCCCCCTTCCTTGGGGAAAACAGAAAGTGGAGCCATCATTAGAGTGGATATTGAATGCTTCTGAGTCTTAACAACTAGTGTTTATCATCGGCTTTCAAACAGCAATTTAGCACATGAGGCACTGAACACAAAGAATGTGCTAATAGAGGGTATTTTCACTGGAACAATGTAGCAGAGATGGATTGGATCTAATAGCGCTCTCCCCAGCTGCTACCTTCCTTCCTATGGACGATGGGCTAGTCCTCCTTTCTGTGACAACAAAAACAACTCCTGATCCGTGAACGCTGCCACTAACTGGCCCATCGGAAATGAGTCTTGGCAAAAGCCACAGATGCCATTTTAAATAGTCCACTACGAATCCCAACACCGTACCCCACCTCTCTTCCACCGTCCCCTGTTGCCTACCCTTTTGCTATCTGTCTAGAGGTGTTAGGACGGAGGCATGTTGCCAGCTGGCTTAGATTCAATCTTAGAATATGGAATGGTTGAGCTGGGAGGGACCTTTAACTCGAAGTTCTAAAATCTTTATTCTAAGCCTTTCATTTTGTTGATAGGAAATGGAGGTGAAGAAATTTGGTTCTATCCCTAGTAAGTAATAGAGCTGGAATTATTTTGTGTTTTTAGTATTTATCGCTATTTTTTATCACCTTCATTTCCCATTTTTCTACTTCTAGCCCTGGCCTCTCTACCCAATAAGGAATAAAAAAGAGGGAACACAAGCAGTTCAGCAAAACTACCAACATATCAATTAAGTTTGACAGAATATGTGACATCACATACCCATAGTCCCTTGTTACTTCAAAGAAGGGAAGGAAACACATTCTTCTATCTCTTCCTTGGGGATAATCTTGGTAATTAAAATTTCATAGCATTCAGTTTGGGGAATTTTATTGTTTCAGTTTACATTATTGTAGTTTTTGTAGTTATTATTTATTATTTTATTTATTTATTTTGTTATTTATTTGTAGTTATTTATTATTTTATTTATGTTATTTGTGGTTATTATTTATTATTTTATTTATTTTATGTTATTTATTTGTAGTTATTATATATTATTTTATTTATGTTATTTATTTGTAGTTATCATTTATTTTATTTATTTGTAGTCATTATTTATTATTTTATTTATGTTGTGTTATTTATTTATTTGTAGTTATTATTTTTTGAGTCAGCTAGATGATACAGTGGATCTGGGCCTGAAGTTAGAACAACCTGAGTTTAAGTCTTGCCTCAGACACTTATTAGCGGTATGACCCTGGGTAAGTTACTTAATCTCTTTCTGCCCCAGTTTTCTTAACTGCAAAATGGGGATAATGATAGCACCTACCTGTCTGGTTGTTGTGAAAATCAAATGAGATAATATTTGTAAAGCACTTTGCAAGCCTTGAGGAGTTATTTCAATGCTAGCTATTGTTACCGTTGTTGCTCTTGCAAACATTTTCCTGGTTCTGCTTACTTCCCTTTCAGTCAATTCATCTCTTCCCATGATAATCCGTATTCATCATATTTATCAATTCTTTCAGCTAAGTAATATTCCATTATATTAATGTACCGCAAGTTGCTTAGCCATTACCCAAGCAATGAGTGTCTCCTTTGTTTCCAGTTCTTTGCTATGGCAAAAAACACTTTGTTATACATAGTACTTTTCTTTTTCTATATTTATTTTTATAATCTTTGGGATATATGCATAGCAGTAAAATCTGTGGGTCAAAGAGGAACGACATTTCAATCACTTTCTGAGTATAATTCTATATCACCTTTTTCATGTACTTTTTATACATTTTAAAAATACTGGATAAATAAATTATATAACAAAAAATTATAATACATAAACAATATATATTTCTATATAGGATATTATAATATATAATATATATTCTATATATAGAATATTATACTATATAAATAATATAATTCTATATATAAACAATATATAGAAACCCGGCTAGGTGGCATAATGGATAGAGTGTCAGGCCTGGAGTCAGGGAGACTCATCTTCTTAAATTCAAATGTGGCCTCAGCTGCTTACTAGCTGTGTGACCTTGGACAAGTCACTTAACTCTGTTTGCCTCAGTTTACTCACCTGAACAATGAGCTGGAAAATGGCAAACCACTCCAGTATCTTTGTCAAGAAAACCCCAAATAAGGTCTTAAACAATCAGACCTGACTGAAAATGATTGACATTTAGACATTCCAATAGTGGGCTTAGCACTCTCTCCATCCTAAAATAAGGGTCGTTCTTGAGTTCAAATCTGGCCTTAGACACTTAGCAGCTGTGTGACCCTGGGCAAGCCACTTAATCCTGTTTGTCTCAGTTCTTCATCTGTAAAATGAGCTGGAGAAGGAAATGGCAAACTATTCCATTATCTTTGCCAAGAAAACCCCAAATAAGGTTACAAAGAGTCTGTCACGACTGAAACGACTGAACAACAATAATATGCCTTTGTATCAGAAGGATGAGACCTTAGGGATTATCTAATTCAACCTCTTCATTTGATTTTATTTGAGGCATAGAGATGTAATAAATGGCAGTACCAAGATTCTGAGATACTTTGTATGCACTTTGATTTGCTTATCTGTTTGCACTTTGTAGACTTTAGAAGCTCCCCTCAGCAGAATGTCAACTCCTCAAGGTCAGATCCTGTTTCATTTTTTGCCTCAGTATACCTGGCATCTAGCACAGTGCCTTGCACCTAGCAGGAGCTTAATAAATGTTTAGTGAGTCGAATTGAAAGGTCTATCTTTGTTTGAAAAGCCTATGCAAATCTGCCACTCAGCATGAGGTGAGCTCAGTCCATAAAGTTTTATCTCAGACAGAAGAAAGGGAGGAGCTTTGAGAGGGTAGGAGATCAATTGGCACAGTACAAAAGGAACCATAATACTCTCTTTTAAAAATCAAAGCATCACTTAATACTTCGAAGCTATAAGAAAGGGACACCAGGGTCGCCATGATTGGATTCCTGAGATGGAAGGGTGACAATTGGAGAAGCTTATTATCATTAATTCATATAAGGCAAAAAAAAAAAATCAAGAGTTTCTATCACCAGGACACCTCATTCATTTATTGACAACTATATACAAGATACTATACTTAGACCTGCGATACAAGAGCAAAGATACCGGCTTCAGAGAACTTATAGGAGAAGTATATTTGTTAATAACTATAGCAAAATAAAAATGTTATGGAAGTTCAAAAGAAAGAGGATTTACTTTTAATGAGAAAAGGCTTCATGACAGAGGTTCAGCTGGGAGATGATCAGTAAGGAAAATTCAAGATGAAAGTGACAGTATAAGCAAACCCTCAGATGTAGGAGAGTGCAGGACATAGTTGAAGAGCTGCAAATAGGAAAGTGGGCAGCTAGGTGGTTCAGTGGATAGAGGTGGATAGAGGGCTTGGAATCAGGAAGATTCCAATTCAATTCAAATCCAACTCCAGACACTTACTAGCTTTGTGACCCTGGCCAAGTCATTTAACTCTGTTTGCTTCAGTTCCTGTCAAATGAGCTGGAGAAGGAAATGGGAAACCACTCCAGTATCTTTGCCAAGAAAACCCCATATCAGGTCATGGTGAATAAGGTATGACTGAAATGACTGAACAACAAATAAGAAAGTATCCTGTATATTTGAGATTTAATACTTAATGAAGAATTTGATGTTTTCATTGTTCCCCCTCCATGAGTGTGCAAAAGGTTTTCTCTCTTAGGAAAATGGATTGAATTATTTATCCATTTGTGGAATCATATAACGATAGAGCTATAAGACACTTTGGAGATCATCTGCTACTATTTACTTATTTTACAAATGAGGAAAGTGAGGCCTAGAATCATAAAATCACATGCCCAAGGTCATGTAGCGAGCAGAGACAATGTTAATCTGACTCTTCGCTAGGTTTTTAATATAACCACATCCATATTTCCTTTCCCAAAATGATTTTACTGAATATTCCTATTGCTGTGCATTTAGAAAATAATAACCCAAAGGACTTAGATTACTATGTTGAATAGCTAATTTTGGAGTGTCCCAAACAAAATCCAAAAGCATCAGAAACTACCCAACCCTTTTTTGGATCGCATTTGAAACTTAATCTCTGGGAACGGGGATTGTTTGGTCACTTAATTTGAGTCTGAGTCCTTGGAAACCAAATTGAACCCCCTAGTAAATAATACTCAGTTATAAGCCTCTGGAAAATGGGCTGTGGATTGTGCTCTGGATCCAGACACAGCGGGGAAAATAGAGGCATGTACAGGGCACAAACAGGAAAAAAGCCCCACCAACTTTCACCCGGCCCTGACTGGTTTCAGTGTTGTCCCAAACCACTTCTGAGACAGACTTAGAAATCCTTAACTGAAAGGGACCTTCAAGATATCGAATTCAGCCTTCTCATTTTACAGGTAAGGCAGCTGAGGCCCAGAGAGGGGAAGAAGCTTGACCACGGTCACACAGCACAGTGGCCAAGCTGGAACTAGAACGAGATCTCTTTTCGGAAAACAGGGCATATTCCACTATATGGCAGCAGCAGTTAATGAAAGCAGTGGGTCCTCGAAGACTTTTTTAAAAAAAAAACTGCTGCTGAAAATACAACCTTATCCTATGCGGTGTTTTCCATATGAACTGAAACTGTGCAGAGCTAAGTAATGAAAACCAGCATTGAGTATAAATTACAGAGAACGGCAGAGTAATGATTATAAAAAGGTATACGAGGCATAACCCATTATTGAACTCCGTTTCTTACAAAAATTAAATGCTGAAAGTTGGAATACAGTCACAGTGTGCCTGCATGTATTCAGTGGTAGCAGTGACTAATAAGGCAGCTAAAGATCTGTTAGCGTTTTCCCTTTTTACTCCGACTTTCATAAGTTAATAACTCATGTGTGAAAAATTGTTCTATGCTGAAAAATGTCATATAAGAGCTTGGCAAATTGTGTGGGAGCAACTTTTTCTTGGGGGTGGGGTGCGTGTGTGTGTGTGTTTCTCCATTTAATTTGGCTCTTTGTAAGTTACAGGGGTGGGAATGTCAATGGACTCCTTCCCCAGCCATGCATTTTTGGTAAGCCTTAGGAAGATTGAGGATTGATTATACCAAGCAAATTTGAGGAGCAAGGACCAGCTTCAGTGATATTAGTGGGAGCCAAGGAAGCAGAGACTAGGGTAGGGGGTATTTGACTTCGTTGTTGTCGTTGTTGCAAAAAGGGGGGAGGGGACACATTTAGCTCCTTCAGATATGAGCTCACCACGGGCTGGTCTGATTCAGGCACAGAAAACTGTTATCACATTAGCAAAAAGGCCCTTCCTGCTGCTCCAAAAACGTGCCTCATGGCTAACAACAGCCTCAAGCCTGCCAGATTTCTTGGACAGAGCCTAAGAATTTTGCCTGCACCCTTCCCTTCTGCTGTGTTTCAGCATATTCTTGTGGTGGTGGGTGGACTAGGAAATAGAGGACTGAAAAAGAATGTCCATTTGGCTGCTAAAATTTGTTTAACATGGAGATACGTGATATGGAGGCATAGCGTGGAGACATGGAAAAAGGTCTAGCTTACGGGATCATTGTAATCACCTGGCACACCAGAGACTTTCAAGATTGCCTCCCCTCAGTACTAGGCAGAAGCACTGGATAGAATGCTAGACATTGACTACAGAAAACCTGGGTTCTAAATCTAGCCCCAGACACTGGCTGAGCCGTGTGACCCTTCACAAATCACTTAACCTCTTTCTGTCTTAGTTTCCTCATTTGTAAAATGTCAAACCATAGCACTAATCCCACACATAACCCACAGGATGAGTGTGTTATAGAAAGGGTTCTTGTGTGAGTGCAGGTAGACCTAGATGGCTTCTGAGGTCCCTTCCAAATCAGAGATTCTGCAATCCTGTGGATTCAAGCCCTGGCTCCCACTCACTCTGTGACCTTGGGCAAAGCACTTAATCTTTGAGCCTCAATTTTCTTTTCTGTAAAGTGAGTTAGACCTGCCCTCATTGGCTCACAGGATGGTTGTGAGGATCAAATGAGCTAATTGTTGCATCTTCCCTGGTGATTGTCAAGGCACAGTGGATACCATCAAGGTGCAGTTGGGTTTGGATTAAGGAAGAGTTAGAAAAGTAATCAAGCCTCAGAATCTTAATGGTTACTCCAACCTGGGCAAGTTATGAGGAGCAAATGAGATACTAATGATAACTTTGCAAACCTTAGAGGTATATAAATACTAGCTTTGATCATCATTGGTTTCGGATTTCCAAATGATATCACATAAATTACGTCCTATGACGCTCTGCAAGGTGGTTGCTATTACTATCCCTATTTTACAGATAAGGAACTTGTGAATCATAAAGGTTAAATGCTGAGGTAACCATTAAGTTTCTTAACTTGTTTCTTAAGTTCCCAGGCTGGAGTAACCACTGTACCTTGATAACCACTAGGGAAAATGCAACAATTAGCTCATTTGATCCTCACAACCATCCTGTGAGCCAATGAGAGCAGGTCTAACTCACTTTACAGAAAAGAAAATTGAGGCTCAAAGAGATTAAGTGAGTGGGAGCCAGGGCTTGAATCCACAGGATCACAGAATGTCTCATTTGGAAGGGACCTCAGAAGCCATCTAATTCCACCCTTCTACAACACACCCATCCCGTGGTTCTTCAGATTTTGTTTGCAGCTCTCTAGTAAAGGGCAGCCCATTCACTGCCTCCAGAACAGGCCATCCCACTTTCCCACAGCTCTGATTATTATAGAATGTTGCATCATTCTCGTCATTGCTCTTATGTCAAGTTTTATCTGTATATCAAATTTTGTCTCTTCGTATTTTCTGCTCGGGCAGCCAGATTGTTCAGCGGACAGAGCGCTGGGCCTGGAATAAGGAACACCTGAATTCAAATCTGGCCTTGGATACTTACTAGCTGTGTAACCCTGGGCAAGTCACTTAACTTCTTTTGCTTTAATCCACTGGAGAAGGAAATGGCAAGACACTCCAGTATCTCTGCCAAGAAAATCCCATGACCAATTTGGTCCACCGGGTCATGAAGGAGAGTCAGACACGACTGACTGATTGACCGAACAAAAACAATCTTCCACTTAGAGCTCCTAGTTCTATTCCCCAAGGACAAAATGCAGAATTTTCCACATTTCCCACTTAAATTAAATCCTTTTGGTTTCATCTCAACTGTCCTTTTTGTCCATTATCCTTAAGCTTGATTATCATTTATCTTTTCCAAACCTTTGTCCTTTTGCCTTTCCCTCTATCATTTAGAACTCTATCCCAGATTTTCATGGTGGATAGATTCCTGGACCTTATCAGGAAAACCTGGGTTCAAATCTCAACTTTGCCAACTGCCAGCTGTGTGATTGTGGTCAAATTCTTCATCCCACTGAGGCTCCGAGGATTCCTCATTTGTAAAATAGAGCAGCCCAATTATTTTGACTTCCGATGTGGTATTCTTTCTCACAACTCCCACCATGTACTTTCTGCATTTTCACTGACTGTTATCTCCCATGACTGGCATTCTCTCTCCTCCCCAAATTCCTTAAGACTAGGGCCTTCCCTTTATTGATTGTGTCTTATTTATCCTGTATAAATTTGTTTAATACTTAGTTATTTTCATGTTGTCTATCCCCATTAGATGCTGGGTTCCTAGAGAGCAGAGACACTTTGTATTTTGCCTTTCTTTGAATCCCCAGTGCTTAATATTTGTCATTGTTCAGCTGTTTCTCAGTCATTTCCTAGTCTTTGTAACCCCACTTAGGGTTTTCCTGGAGAACTGGAGTGGTTTGCCATTTCTTCCTCCAGTTCATTTTATAGATGAGGAAACTGAGACAAACAAGATTAACTGACTAGTCCAGGGTCACACAGCTAGTAAGTGTCTCTAAGGCCAGATTTGAACTCTGGAAAAGGAATCTTCCTGACCATAGGCCCCAAACACAATCCACTTCACCACCTAGCTGAGTACTTAGCATAGTGCCTGGAATATTGTAAGTGCCTTACCTTGTTGACTAATTGACTTTGCCTTGCATTGCCCTCAGTGTATAAATCCTTCTTCAAGCTTTCTTTGTAAATTATAGCTTCTGGATTGAGGGTAGAGAGAGAGGTGATTTTTAAAGATAAATCTGAAGTGAGATTGAGATTATATCAGCAGGCATTTTTTTCCATCTTCAGGCTTTCCAGTTGACACTGGGAAGGTTGCCTCAGTTCCACATTGCTCTCGATTGCATCACACAGTGCTAGAACACATGTGAGTATGTGCACTCCTAACAAGTGACTTTCTCCACAAGACAGAGCAGCTGGAATTTCAGAAGCAGCACGTGTCTGAAACACTGCAGCATAGCATATGTGTGGGGAGGGAGGTCTTGATTGGCAATACCTTAAAAAAATTTTTTTTTAAACTAACGAGCATTTCTTTTTTCTCCCTCTCATTCCCCCACCCCCCAGCCCAAAGAGAAGAAAAACAAAAACAAAACCCTGGTAACAAATATGCTTAATTAAATCAACCAAATTCCTATAGTGGCCATTTCCAAAAATATATGTCTCATTCTGCATCTTGAGTCCATGATCTCCGGCAAGAGGGAAGTGGATAACATTCTCTCTTAAACTTGCACTGTTGGAATTCCAATTTAGAATGTATGCCTGTATTGCTTTGCTCTTGCTCTCCTGAGGGTCCTCTATCACTTTGAAACAGGTGTTCTTAACCTGGGGACCCTGGACTTGGATAGGTAAAAAACCAAAGCAAACCAAAACAAAAAAAAAACCCTCACATCTTTGTTTCCACTAACTTCTAGCTGAAATTCAGTATTTCCTTTAATTACAAGTTTTAAAAAAATGTTCTGAGAAGGGGTCCATAGGACTCATGACACCACAAAAAATAACCATGATGCAAAAAGATTTAGAAGCTTAAATTTATATGTTGTTGAAAACTCTCCCCTATTAGCTCCTAGAAATTATTTTAGGAAAAGGAGGGGGGTGAGGAGTGATTTTCCACTAAATAAGTAAAATCTGAACAGGAAACTTATAGGTCTAAGAGTTCCCATCTCTTCTGAGATACAGGGGTTGAGCAGGCAGGCTGCTGCTTATAAAAGCCATTAGAGTATGGACTGCTCCAGCATCAGCGCTAATAATCACTTTCACCAGGGTGCAATTAACTGCAAGGGCTCATCCTGGTTCTCTGGGGCCAAGCGGCTTGGGCCAACCAGAAGTCTGTTACAGCACCCATCTTTTCCCATGTTCTGTGTCCCCATAGCCCTACATTATTGACAGAGAGCTTTGTGAACACATGGTGACCTTGGGATGGCTCCTGGGAATGAGCATGCAAACAGAAGAACAGGGAGCCAGCCCAAGGTACAAGAAGACCCAGTGTAAGAAGGTGAATATCTTTGTTGCAAGGAGGAAAATGATCAAACTCACAATAACTTGCTGGGGAGTTTTGCCTATTTTTTTGTTAAACCAACTTCCTCAAACACTGACCTAATTTAACCATCTCCCTTCTGGCCAAATCCTGTGGCCAGTTGAGATTCAAAATCCCAGTGGTTTCCCTGTAATTCTTTCTCAGTGAATGTGAACTATGTTAATTTCTCATGCTCATCTTTCATAATGTTGCGAAATTCCCAGAGATTCTAAATCTGGGGTCTATAGATTTATAGGAGGCCTGTAAATTTAGATTGGGGGAGAAAAGTAAATCTTTATTTTAGTAGAATGAGTTTCCCCCATAATGCTGTGTATTTTTATTTTGTACATCTAAAAGCATTATTGTGAGAAGTGCATAGGTTTCCCCAAACTGCCAGTGGGGTCCACAACACAAACAATATTAAGAAGCAAGCCTTGGTTTAAAGTGAGTTCTCTTCTTCCTCTCACAGGCTCAGGAAGCTTCCAATGACCGGTTTGTCATCTAAGAAGAATAGGTATATTACAACTATTTTGATGAGTGAAACTACATTGGGAACTAAGCAACTAAAAGCAGGTTTCTTGCTCACACTTTCTCTCCCGACCCTTTACTTCCTGTCACTTCCGCCCATATGCCAACACCTTTAATGTTTGCGGTTTAGGAGTGCTGGTACCCCAAAATAGCAACACACATGCCTTGGCCTAATGAATTTGACTCAAACCTTCTTTTAGCCAAAGAAATACAAGGTTTATTAAAAATCCTCCATATTGATCAGATTCTTAAGAAATCTTGGCATTGGCTAGACTCTTAAGGAATCTGAATATTTATAATGGTAATGTAAGTGGGCCAGATTGAATCTGAGCCCCTTCATGGAGGCCGAGATGAATCCTTATGTACAGAAAGACTGTGGGACAGATCTAGATTGGCCAAGTAGTCTGGGGAAGAGGGTTCTAGGGAGGATCTTTGATGGAAATGGCCAGTAGCCTGGAGTGACTAGAGGCTGGACACCAGGAACTAAGAGAATGGGGTTTTGATAGGACCAAGGGTGGAAACTAGCAGAACGAGATCCAGAGATAACAGAAAATGGAGGGCTAGGCTAGGTTCAGGGAAACAGAGAATTGAGCATGGCAGTAATGAAGAGCTTATAGCCTCAGGTGAATGCCAGATCAAGTGGAAAGATTCAGGGAGAGTTCAAGGGGGTTCCCAGAGCCTGTATCTCATCACACCCATGTGATTTTGTTTAATAGACATGAAAAGCTCTTGAAACTTTTATCTTTGAATGACATACTGTGGTGGTCAAATTTTTTTTTTATTTTTTAAAGAAATTAAATTTTTGTTAATGCTGAATTTAATAGATACCAATAAAAATGTATGTATTCATGTAAAAAGCACAGAAAGAATATTGTAAATGAAACTCAGTCTCATGATAGCTTTTTAAAAAGTGTATAATAAATTCAGCATGTTAGTTCCCAAAGATATCCCATTTGTCTGTTTCCCTACAAACCTCATAGAATATTTTCTTAATAGTAAACTAGATCACAAAATCATAAAATGTTAGAACTAGAAGAAACTTTGGAGATCATCTAGTCTAATCTTTGTCTCCCTCCCACCCCCAAGACATAGACACACACAGATCCTCTCCCCTTCTCGCCTCTCCCCCTCTTTCAGCCCCCCTCGCATTTGGTAGCTCTGAAAACCAAGGTTTACAAATCCTTGCATTTTCACCTTAGGAGTTTCCCCATCTGTAAAATGGGGATAATAATTAGTACCTATTTCTCAGGGTTTTTAAGGTCAAGTGAGAGAATACTTATAAAGTTTTTTGCAAACATAAAGCAGTATGTAAATGACAACTATTGTCTATTTTTTTTTTAGGAAGGCTTAAAAAAAAAACTATGCATACTTCCAGCTTTGGAAACCCTATATTAATTTCAGAGAGCCTGGTTATTTATTGAAAATAAACAGAAAAATGCTGATGATACAGAATTTTGCCAGAATGCATTTATTTAGGTCTTTAAGGCTTTTTTTAAAAAATAAATCTTATTGGTTTATTTTGTTTTCACTTTACCTACATTTCCTAATGTGTCTCTTCCTCTGCCATGCACTCCCTAGAGATCCATATCCTACAGTGGTTCTTATTTAGTAGCTCTCAAAAGGCAGTAGTCCAAAGGGTTCATGCTAAACATTCCTTAATGGCACCTAAAGCAGTAATTTCTATAAATAATTTTTTTGTCCATGACAACAAGAATGTGCATATTTAACACACTATAAATTTATTATCATTGTAGTAATTGTAAGCACTTAATACATAAATCTAAATGAGTAGGAGTAGTATATTAAATTACCCTGGGGCTACACAATGGATTTTTCTTGTTGTTGTTGATAGAAGTTCATGGAACAAAAAACTCTGTGAACCACTGCCCTATAACAAAGCATTAAAAAAAGCGGGGGGGAGGGAGCAATCTAGCAGGAATAACCAAGACATCAAAAAAAGTTTGACATTGTATGCAGTATTCCATATGCATAGTCCCCCACCTCTGTAAAGAAGGGGGGTGCGAGGAAGGTTAGGTTTTTAAGGTCTAAAAGTGCTTCCCTCATAATGACCTACCTGTAAGGTAGGTAGTACGATGATCATTATCCCCATTTTATCTAGTGAGTAAACTGAGGCTCAGAGAGATGCAATAAATTGCCCACAGTCACAAAGTTAGTGACAAAACTGAGATTTGCATCCTAGTCTTCTTTGATTTCATGTCCCAAGTTCCTGGGACAGTGGAGAGAGCACAGGCAAGGAGTCAGGAAGTCCATGAGTTCAAATCCAGCCTCAGATACTTCCCAGCTGCATGCCCTGAGACAAATCACCCTCTCTTAGACTCAGTTTCCTCATCTGTAAAATAAGGATAGCACCTACCTCCCAGGGTTCTTGCGAGCATCAAATGAGATCGTATTTGTAGAGTGCTTAGCACAGTGCCTGGCACGCAGTAGGCATTTAATAAGCGCGCGTTCTCTTCCCTTCCTTTTCTTCTACTGTACCATGTGTTTTCCAGGGAGGATATAAATTGCTTGATGTGGGAAACACTTTGTCGCAATAATATGATTTCACTGAAACCTTTGAAAAGACTTTTTTCTCTTTTTAAATGCCGTTACATAGAAGGAAGAAAACTGTAAAGGAAGTTTTGTTTGGATCAGTGTGATGAAATTTAATGAATGGTTACAATAATTTCTCAAAATACATAGTGGCAGTACTGTCTCCCGGGAGTCAGGGAGCCAGGTGAACAAGGCACAAAAAATTAAATAAATGTCTTTCTGAGTTTGTTCCTACAATGTAATATTCTCATGATATTTAAATGGCTTTTGGGGCCACAAAGTGGGGGGTTGTAGGCAAAACCTGCTGAACATACATACCATCCTCTATCCTCTGTAGTATATTCTTTGGCAGGGCGCCTCAGCACATGGAGTCTGAGAACATTGTAGTTTAAAATTTATAATTTTCCTCCTTTTTTTATTGTTGCTTAGTGACAAAAATTTAAGAGTCTTTCAGAACTCCAAATCCTTCTGTTATACCTGATCTTAATACAAGGAGCCTCAGCCACCTTTAATAGAAAAGGCATACTGGGCTGAAGGTCAATAGACCCAGTCTTGGCTTTGATAGTTTGTGTGGGATCCCAGGCAAGTTACTTCAGCTTTGGGGGGGTTTCACTTTCCTCAAAAATGAGGGTGTTGGGCAAGATGATGTCTGAGGTCTCCTCCACTTCAGTCTATGATCCTAGGATTCTAATCTGACATTTCCACCTCTGGCCACATGATATTAGGCAAATTGCTGGACCTCTCTGGGCCCCATTTTTATTTCATGTTTCTTTGCTTTTCCTCATTCTTCAATGAGAGGTTGGACTAAATGACCTCTATAGCCCCTTCTATGGAACTCCAGATCTTGTGCAACCATGTAATTTATGAGCTGTGTAAACAGAGGCAAGTCACTTCATTTTGCAGAAATTTGGTCTCCTTATCTATAAAATGGGGATAATAATGCTGCTTCTACATTGTCTCCCAGGGCTGTTGAAGAGAGAATACTTTTTAAATCTTAAAGGGCTACAGAAATATGAGCTGTTGTACCTTCTACATGAAATAAACTCAGGAAAAAAAAATCCATGGAGTGATTTTCATGTTGAGACAGAGAGACAGAGAGGCACACATTCTTTTTAAAATTATCATGGGAATTTGAGAATCATCATTCTAAGAGGGACCTAATGACATTTGTGACTCATATTCCATTAAAAAACACCCCAAAAACACATTCTCTGGAAATTCTCAGTATAGAAGTGAAGGTACAAAGTCTCAGAACCATGAATTTCTTGTTTGTTACTCTTTCCTTAAGACAAAACATGGTTGACTTTTTCTCTAACCATCCCTACCCCACCCCACCCCCAAAAAATAGCATGGAGGGAATCAGTCAACAGAACAAATTTTCAAGAGGACGTTTAGGGAGTTTTGAAAATCAATTTTATTCGTTTAGAGCAAAAGACAGTCCCTGTCCTCCAGTAACTTACAATCAAATGGGGAAAATAGCATGCAGACATACATATATGTAAAGCAAGCTATATACAAGATACATAGGAAATAATTCACAGAGAGAAGGCACCAGAATTAAGGCTTCCTGCAGCAAGTAAGATTTTAGTTGAGATTTAAAAGAAGCCAGGTTGGTCAGTAGTTGGAATGAAGGAAGGAGACCATTTCAAACATGGGAGACAGGGAAAATGCTTGGAGCCAAGAGATGGAGTGTTTTGTTTATGAAACAGCCGGAAAGCCCGTGTCAGGGAGTGCGTGTGGTGAAGTAAGAAGACTGGAGGCCTTTGAAAGACAGAGCATTTTGTGTTTGCTCCTCAAGGCAATAGAAAGCCACCAGAGTTTATTTGCCAGGGACTTGGCATGACTAGATCTGAGTTTTGGGAAAATTGCTTTAGCGACTGAATGGCAGATGGGCTGGAGGGGGGAGAGACTTGAGGCAGGCAGCCCCACTAACAACCTAATGCAGTAGTCCAGGTATGGGGTGCTGAGAGCCTGCACCAGAGTGATGGCAGTGTCACAAGAGAGAAGATGAAATCTAACAGGTTTTGGCAACAGTTTGAATATGGAGGAATCCAGGATGACTCCTAGGTTGCAAGCCTGGGTAACTGGCAGGATAGGGTTGCCCTCTACAATAATAGAAAAGATAAGAGGGGAGGAGGACTTGGTGTAGTAGGAAGGCCAAATTTATAATCTCAAATATAATCATGTATATGTTTGAATGGTTCGAAATCACAAGGTATGAGAGATTCTCTAAGTAGAACACAACAAAACATTTATTTAGGCCCCACCGCAGCAGATCCGCGAA
>CM053625.1:231039886-231060861 GCA_028646595.1 Phalanger gymnotis
CTGGGAGTTCTGTTCGGGACAGACCTTACCCCGAGGCCATCCAGGCAGACCTGGGCTGGAGTCCTGCTTCCCTCTGCCCCTTTGTGGGTTCTGTAGTTCTAGAATTGGTTCAGAGCCATTTTTTCATAGGTTTTTGGAGGGACTTGGTGGGGAGCTCACGCCAGTTACTGCTTTCCAGTCGCCATCTTGGCTCCGCCCCCCCACTAACCTTCTCTGTTGTCTTTGGTGTTTGTGGGTTGAGAAGTCTGGTAACTGCCGCAGCTCACTGATTCAGGGCTCTAGGACACGCTCCGCCCAGCTCCTAGTCTGACTGGTCCGCGCTGCCCACACTGGGCTCTGCTCCACTCTGCTCCACTCCCAGCTCTGGGTGCAAAAGACCTTACCCAGAGACCATCCAGGCTGTCCTGGGCTAGAGCCCCGCTTCCCTCCGCCACTTTGTGGGCTCTGCAGTTCTTCTCTGTTGTCTTTGGTGTTTATGGGTTGAGAAGTCTGGTAACTGCCGCAGCTCACTGATTCAGGGCACTAGGGCACGCTCCGCCCAGCTCCTGATCTGGTTGGTCCATGCTGCCCATGCTGGGCTCTGCTCAGCTCTGCTCCACTCTGCTCCGCTCCCAGCTCCATGCATGAAAGACCTTACCCAGGACCATCCAGGCAGTCCTGGGCTGGAGCCCTACTTCCCTCTGCTATTTTGTGTGTCCTGCAGCTCTAGAATTGGTTCAGAGCCATTTTTTATAGGTTTTTGGAGGGACTTGGTGGGTAGTTCATGCCAGTCCCTGCTTTCCAGCTGCCATCTTGGCTCCGCCCCCCGTGTTTGTATATTATAAACTCAATATGGTCTCTCTTCTTCTAAGCTCTTGACAATTCTGCTGCTTTTGGAGTCACAGAGAATTGAGTAATCGTTCTCTACCAATGGGAAGAGCCCCTGTGCAAAAGGGCTTGAGCCTTGAATTACACCTATAAAATAACTATAAAGTAATTATTTTGGCTTCTTAAACTGCCGGTCGTGAGCCCATAAAATTTAGCAACAGTGAAAGGTTTCTGAACATGCAATGATAAAAATTAATTAAAAATCAAACATGTAATAGATCCCAGGTGTTTTTGGCAGTGCTTGCCCATATTGCATCGCACACAACTTCACTGCAGCTTTAGTTCTAAACATAGAGCATGAGTGCTTTGCATTGCACATGCTGTCATGCTATGTAATGCCAATGAATGCTGTGAAAGGTGAAGAGGGTTTGTAACATGAAACATGTAACATGAAAAAGTATAAGAAGCCCTGAGTAGAAGGTTTCTCCTGAGCAGAGTCTTGAAGGAAACCAGGTTTTCTGAAAGATTGAGATGAGGTGGGACTGTGTTCCAAGCATGGGATACATCTGGTATGAAGGCTCGCAGATAAGATATGGAATGTCATGTGTAAGGAACAGCAAAAAGGCCAGCTTGCCCAGACTGTGGAGTGTAGGAAGGGGTTATGCAAAAGGCTGGAAAAGTAGGATGAGGTTAGATTGTGAAAGACTTTATCAGTTAAACTGAGGAGCTTTTATTTGATCCTAGAGTCAATAGGCATTGCCTCAGTTCCCCATCTGTAAAATGGGGACACAGTGGAGAAGGAAATGGCAAACCACACCAGAACCATGGAGTCATGTAGAGAGGGACATGACTGAATGACTAACAACAACAGAATCAATGGGGAGCCAGTGGAATTTGTTGAATAAGAAATCTGCATTTTTGGAAAATCACTTTGGACAGCTTTGTGGAGTAAGGATTGGAGAGAAGAGACTAAAGGCAGGGAGACCAAATTAGGAGACTTTTTCAGTTAACCAGTGGTGGCAAACCGGAATAGGAACGGGGGCCACTGAATCCAACAGAAGGATTCCTACAGGAGCAAATTGACTTAGAAAACCACATATTAACATTATATTATGTTCTATTATGTTTTTATTCATTTTGTTAAATATTTCCCAATTACATCTTAATCTGTTTTGGGCTGCACTCCAGAGTCTTGAATTGGCCTGCAGGGTATGTATGTTTAATACCTGATCTAAGTAAAAGGTGAAGGGAGCTTGAACTAGGGTTGTAGGTATGTACACAGAGAGAAGGGGATGAACATGAGATCTTATAGGAAGGGGTGAGGGAGAAATACAGAGTTTTGGTGACTGATTGGATGTATGTAGTGAAGGAGAATAACCCCAAGGTTTGCAAAACCTGGATGACTAGAAGGATGATAGTACCATCTTATAGAATAGAGAAGTTGGCAAAGGGGCTGTTTTGTGGACGAGATGATGAGTTCAGATTCGAACTTCTTGAGTTTGAAATATGGAGAAGTTAGCCAGGCTGAAATATGTATTACTTAATCAAAGATACATAGCTGGAACTCAGGAGAAAGACATGGTCTGGAGATGTAGATAAATATAGAGATAAAAACTAAACCTATGAGTGTGTAACAGAGAAGAGGGCCCACTATATTTCTGGCCTACTATTTTTTGAAGTGGGGCAACTTACTGACCTCCAAAGGTATTTGGGAAATGTGCTTTATAATATTATGTTAATAATGTGCAGCTCTTTTTATTTCCAGATTTTACAATTAAGGTCCCTTTTTTAATAACTTGAAGGGACCTTAGAAATCATCTAAGGAATACTGACACCCACTTCCCAGCTCTTTCCCATTGCACTGATGCTTTCCTTTTGGGGTATTAGGATCAACTAGGGGACATAGTGGATGGAACGCTAGGCCTGGAGTCAGGAAAACCTGAGTTCAAATCTGGCCTCAGACATTTACTAGATGTTTGACCCTGGGCAAGTCATGTGAACTATTTGTCTCAGTTTTCTCACTGTAAAATGGGATTAATAATATTACCTACCTTGCAGGGTGGTCGTGAGGCTCAAATGAGATAATATTTGTAAAAGCACTTAACATAGTGCTTGGTACACAGTAGACACTATATAAATGCTTATTTCATTCCATTCCTTTACCTTTTTGGATCAGAAACTTCTTTGGCAGTCTGATGAAGCCCATGGACCCCTTCTCTGAATAATGTTTTTAAATGCGTAAAATTAAATACATAGGGTGAAAAGAAAACCAGTTATATTGCAATAAAGATTAATTTCCCCCCTCCCCATCCTACCTCACAAACCCCCTGAAATCTATCCACAGACCCCAGGTTAATAACCCTTGCTGTAGACCAGTTACTCTCTCTTGCTCATTCCCTTTCCCTGTGTCTCACAGCCAATATCTTCAAGTGCCAAAGGCCTTCAGCCTGCCAAGCTGCCTAGGGGAATGTCCATTCTCCTTCCACCCCAAGCATGACTCTGTGAAGGTTTCCTGTTCTCCCTCACCCACCTCCTGAAGCCTTAGGCATCTGCTGACTTTTGTTTTCTATGGAAAAAAAAAAGCCCTGGTGTTCTGAAAAACACAGTGTTACCCATTGTGTCTGGAATCACAGCCTCTCAGAGGCTGTAGGTAAATAAGGGCTGGAGCAACCACTCTAGTATGAGTGAATAGATTCATAGAAATGGACTTTAATGAAAAGGTTTCCTGTACCAGCAACTGATAGGAGAGAGAAGCCAGATCAGGTGGGTGCTCCACGCGCCTGCTTCCCTATTGGCTTGTCCTACTAGGTCGGACAGACTTGTTTTCTTTTCTCTGTAAAAGTGTGTGACTTTTAGACACTAACTCTTTTATTGATGTCTCTGTCTTCTACTTAGACCCTCTGTGATGTTTCTTCCTCAAGAAATATCATCAAAGGGATGGAAAGGTAGAGTCAATGAATTATCTCAGAACTCTTCTCAGAATAGGGCAGGGGAAGAAGTGTAGCCATAACCAAAATTTTTCCCTTAAAACATGTGTTCTATTGAAATAAATAGTTTAATAGAAAAAAAAAAGAGGAAAAATCGGGCGGTGTTGCACATTTAAAAACCATCTATTTTAAATTAGAATAATTTATTATAATATGTTGTGGTGTGATAGATGGGGAAATTATTTTGGAATCAGGTAGACTGAAGTTCAAATTCAACCTTTGACACATAATGCCTGTGTGACGCTGGGCTGGATAATTTATTCAACCCCTCGCTGCTCTAATCAATTCTTTAAGATAATAAATTGCAGAGAGTGTGCTGACCCCATTAGATTGTGAGCTTCTTCAGGGCAAGGACTATCCTTTGCCTTTCTTTGTATCCCTGGAACTTGGCACAGTGCTTGTATAGGTACTTAATAAATGTTTACTGAGCCTGAATTAAAGGGAGCTTACTCCTTAGGAGTTCTCTGTACCAATGAAATCCCAGCTCTGGTCCTTAGCAAAATTTTTAGGATTAAGAAAGATGGGGAGGGGTGTTTTATTATAAACAATTATGGCTCATAATTGTTAGCTTTGCTATGCTAGGTGAAATTTTAAAGCAAACTTAAATTAAAATGTACCACACATTGTTACCTTATTGACATTGAGTTGACTACAATTCATACTGAAAGGATTTGGAAGAAGAGACGTTTTGTAACAAGGTCAAAGGAAAGAGAAAGTGTATTTAAAATTGAGACATTCTCTTTGTCACTTCACTGCTGGGTTGTTTTTTTTTGTTTGTTTGTTTGTTTTGTTTTTAATCTAATTCTAGAATCCAGTTAAATCCAGCAAGCATTTATCAAGCATCAGTAACTGTAAATGCTGCTGGGGGTACAAAAACAAAACAAAAAACTAATTCTTGCCCTCAAGGAGCTTACTTTATACTCAGGAACTAAAACAGGAAAGCTGATAAGTAGATACATAGTTATCTAGGGAGAAATGAGAGTGCTTACAACTTACTGGGTTAGGAAAGGCTCCCTATCAGATGTGGCCTGTGAGCCAAGCCTTGAAGAAAGCCAAAGCTTCTCAAAGGCAGAAGTGAGGACAGTATATATTCTTGATATTGGGGGGATGGGGGAGATAGGGGCAGGGAGAGGCAACAGCCTGCACCAAAGCAGAGCAGCAGGATTTGAAATACTCGTTTTGGGGGAACAAAAAGTAAACCAAGTTAACTGAAACATAGACTAAATGAAAGGGAACAATGTTTAATAAATTTGGAGGAGTGTGGTAGAACCATATCACAAAGGACTTTAAAAGGCAACATGAGGAATTTGTATTTTGTCCAGGAGGCAATGGGGAGCTAACATAGTTTCTTGAGCAGGAGAGTGACGTGATCAGACTTGTGTTTTAGGCAGATTGTTTGGGCAAGTGTGGGAAAGATGGATTAGGAAGAGAAAGAGTAGACACTAGCAGTCCTGTTGCCTTGATAATAGAAGCAAATGTGTTACTCTGAAAAAGTTTGCCAGTAAGTTGGAGTTAGGCACTAGTTTGAAGTTAGATATGAGCAAGCATGGGTTAAAACAACAACAAACTGTCAAGTGTGCCTCCAGCCCGCAAAGCTCCTCGAGGTCATGAGGAAGATGTTTGCTTGGCAGGTAGTAGGGATGCAGCAGGGCCTTCCTGAAGTGCTTATTTGGTTGATCAGAATTTAAACGTTTCCAAATAGGAAAGGTTTTAATTATAACAAATTACAACAAAATTACAACAAAATCTTTGAGAAAGGTTAGTCTTATGCTCTAGAATATTTAAAATGAAGAAAATATTAAGACTCTTAATTTTCTTTTAAATGTTAAGTTATGGTCAAGGAAATAAGATGAGTGGATAAGTAAGGTTCTGTTAGTACTGAGAATGGACCACACTGAGGATGGATGGCACCAAAAGACTAGATTGACCATCTGGAATAGGGTAAACTACCTAGGGAAGGCCTACCAGCTGGGCCTAGAAAGGATATTGGGGCATCAGGGTGAGTTTGGCAAGCAACCAGCAGACATCTAGGCAGGTAGGCAGTCAGTATCATGGAGGCTGAGCACTAAGCTACCAGTGTGCATCTCAATACATGGAAGAAACATAGCATTAGGGAACTTTGGGAGTTGGCAGTTGATTGAAGTCTTGCTAGGCAAGATTTTGATATAGATTGGACCAGCAGGAAAGGGGGAATGGCCCTGGACATGAGACCTGTGATTTGGAACAGGCTGCCTGTCTTTGCTGAATACCAGTAAGAACAGCAAACTGACCTAGTCCTGAAGGAACTGGATTATAGGGCAGGTAGGAACTTGGATGCCAGAGATCCACTGGGCTATAAATTGAAAGTTTGGTCATAACAGACAAGATGAGAGTCTAGTTATTAGAAATGCAATGTAAGGTGTAGAAACAACAGCAATAGTTTCTTTAATTGCTGGCTAAGTGCTTCTTTTCCTTGGATACTAGATGTAGTGCTGGAAGGGACCTTAGGAACCATGAAGTCTAACCTGTCCATTTTATGAACAAGGACTTTTAGACACAGAGAGGTTAAATGATTTGCCCAGGGCACATAGATGAAAAGTATTTAGGGCAGGATATGAATTTGAGTCTCCCTGACCTGAAGTCTACTGCCCTGTCCACAATCCCAACTCTACCTCTCTTTAAGATTATTAAATCTTTAAACATTAAAATAAAACAGCAGTTTAATTCAAGCTGCTCAGTCATAGAAATCCTTACTTATCTCTGACAAATTTCATTCATTGCTGATATTCTTTCTTGGGTACCATTTCTTGATGTGAACTTTCCAGAAGGTTGTTACCTTCTGGAAGTAGCCTGTAGCTACTTCCCCATTACAGCTATAATCTTCCCCAGGTGGGGCAGAGGCCTTGGTGAAGGGTACCTAAGTACTGTTTTTGGCTATACCTTCAATGCATGATTATATCTCACTTTTTACCTTTGTAATATAGAGTGACCAAACATGTAAGGATTAAAAAAAAAAAAGGGAAAGTACATGGAGCCATTACATGATATTTCTGATAAAAACAATAAGCTATTAAAGTTTACTAAAGTTTGTATGGGTAATAACCTTTTAGATTAAGGTATTAAGATAGCTAAAGTAAGTTTGACCTCAAGACAAGGTATTTAATTTAGGTTTGACTGCTCTACAATTCTGATAAGTGCAGATAAGCTAGAAATAGGACCTGAATCATTCTTTCCAGTCAAATCACCAACTTTGGGAAGGGTACAATTGTTCAGTCATTTCAGTTGTATCCAATTCTTCATGATCCTATTTGGGGTTTTCTTGGCAAAGATATTGGAGTGGTTTGTCATTTCCTTGCTCAGCTCATTTTACAGATGAGGAAACTGAGGCAATCAGGGTTAAGTGACTTGCCCAGGGTCACACAGTGTTTGAGAACAAATTTGAACTCAGGTCTTCCTGACTCCAGGCCTGACTCTTTCTGCATTGCACCACCTAGCTGCCCTCAGTAGTACAGTACAGGGGTTCTTAACTTGTCTTGTGACATGGACCCATCCGGCACTCTGCTGAAACCTGGGTACCACTTCTCAGTATCAATTAAAAAAGAAGAATTGAAGGAAATATTCAACTTTACATAGAAGTTAGTAAAAATAAAGTGTCATTTTTTTTTTCTCCATCCAAGTTCACAGATCCCGGGTTAAGAACTCCTGGTGTAGTGGGATATGTGCTAGTTTATGTTTAGAACCCAGTTTCAAATCCCTGCTCTGTCACTAAGAATGTGACTTTGCATAAGGTCTTAACCTCTTTGGCCTCAGTTACTTCATCTGTCAAATGAGGAGATGCCCTGCAAGATCCCTTCTAACTCCAGATCTGTGAGCCTATTCACCCAGAACCATAGGATTTTAGACAGCATAGAGCCCAGGCCCCTCCTACTTATAGACAAGGGTGCTGAGGTCTGGGGAGATTAAATGATTCATCCAAGATCATGTAGTTGGTTCTGGAGAAGAATTTTGAGAGTCCCTTGGACAGCAAAGGAGATTCAATCAGTCAATACTTAAAGAAATTAATTCAGGCTGGAAGGTCAAATGCTGAAGCTGAAATACTTTGGCCCCAATATGAGAAGACTAGACTCATTGGAAAGGACCTTGATGTTGGGAAACATTGAAGGCAGAAAGAGAGGGGGATAGCAGAGGATGGGTTGGATAGATAGTGTCATGGAAACAACTAACCTGAGCTTGGACAAACTTTGGGAGATAGAGGATAGAAGGTGTACTGTGGTCTATAGGGTCATGGAGACTTAGACAAGACTGATCAAGTGAATGCAACATTCAGTTAGTATGGCTCAAAACAGGATTCTACTCCAGGTCTTCTGATCTTCGTCCAGGTTGCCTCTCTGTTTTGAGAACAGGTCCAATTGCAGTAGCAAGAGATAGCTCCCAAAGCAGAACAATGGGTGAATTTTGTTTAATCACGGTGCATTAACTCCTACTCCATTAGCCCTGAACACGCAGCCTGAGCTCCAGCAACTGAGCCCTACTGTCATACACAGGGCTTTATGCTGTACTGCACACTTACTGTACCAGCAAGACATATTTTGCAAACTTATTATAAACAGATTACATTTCTTATCCTAATGTAGCTCTTGGCATCTTGCCCGTGACTTCAGCCTCCAGGAGAAAAACAATTGCCTGGTCTGAGTGTTACAGACTTAGACTTTCCATCCAGTCAGACCTTCACACCCCCTCCCACACTACAGCCTTCATATAGGTTGGAGTCTCAGAATGTCCACGATCCATTTTTTTCTTGGACATAAATATTATTTCTACCTGAGTTAGCTCTTTTGTACTCTTCCCCATTGATGTGACTTTGTGGCCATATTTAAATACTAATGCCTTTTACAGAAACTTCCTCTTTAGGTCATATGTTCTCTTTTAATAGTTCATTTAGTTCAAATCGTCTCATTTAATGTTATCTTTTAATGTTCTCTTTTAAATAGGTCATGTTGGAATAGTGATAAATGATATTGTAATTAAACACATACACACACACACTCCAATGATTTGAGATTATGATGTTGCAACTAGAGGAAACCTCAGAAATCTTCTAGACAGACAATCAATCCACTCGTATTTTAAATCAGGAGTGAAAGAGACTTGTCCCAGGTCACAAAACTCCCTGCCGTACCTGTATTTTTCCACTGTACTACACTGACAAAAGGAATAGATGAGCAGATGTAAACTTGGCTCAAAGTCAATCCCCCAAACTCCTGGGAGAGAGTCACTAAACCATTGGCCTGTTGCCCAAAGTCTGAATGGAGTTAACAATTTATAGGGATCCTTTAAATATCTCCAGTGAGGAGGTGGCAAAGGAATCAACAACACAATTCTGTCTCGTATGCATCAATCCGTGAGTCTCTTTTTGGTGAACCTCAGATATCTATTTGCCTTGAATTTATTGCCTCCCACACACATGCATTCATTTTAATTGTCATGGAATCATAGAATTTCAGAATTGGAATCTTAGCAGCCATTTAAACTTATCCAACCCATGTACCAAAAGCAATTCCCACTATAACATACCCAATAAGTGGTCATCTATTGTCTGCTTGAAAACCCCCACTGATGGGGAACCCAATCCCTTCCAAGGCAGCCCAGCCCACTTGTGGAGAGCTTAAATGGTTCTGGGCAGCATCAAGCCTAAATTGATTCCTTTGCAATTTCCAGGAGTCAATCTTCTTTCTACATGGCAAGCCATCTAACACTAGCAAACAGCTAGCTAGCATGCTTTCTTCTCTCTCCCTTCCCCCGCCCAAATCTTCTCTTCTCCAGGTTCCAGGCATGTCAATGTCTGTCCTAAAATCTAGAGCCCAGAACTGAACATAATACACCAGAAGTGATCTGACCAGTACAAAATAAAGTGAAGCTGTCACCACTTTTGTTTCAGACACTTCAGCTTTCTTGATATAACAAAAACATGTTAGCTTTTGCTGGCTGCTGTGTCATTCTGTTGACTTAATTTGCTGCCCACTAAACCTCCAAGGTATTTTTATAATATAAACTTTTACCTAGTGTCAGCTCTCCTTTTTTCTACTTTAAAATTGATTTTTAACCTAAAGCATTCTTATTTTCTTTCTTCTTCCTTCCTTCTCTCTCTTTCTCTCTTTTTCTTCCTTCCTTTTTCCCTTTCCTTTTTTCTTTTCTGCTTTTAAGAAGAGGCAGAATAGCCTAACAGGATGCTAAAAATCAGAAGATTTGGATTTGAATTCCATCTTGGACATTTATTAGCTGTGTTTTTCTGGGCAAATTGTGTAATCTCTCTTCACCTCAAGCAATCTTAGAATTTTCCCTGTTAGTGGCATGAATTTACTGCTCTAAGGAAATCATGAAGGAAGGAAACAAGTATTTATTAAGCCCCTACTCTTTGTCAGGCACTATGCTAAACAGTTTACAGTCATCTCCTTTGATCCTTAAAACAACACTGGGAGGTAGATGGTTTTATTATCCCCATTTTTACACTTGAGCAGACTGAAGCAAACAGAGATTAAGTCACTTGCCCAGGGTCACACAACTAGTAGGTACATGAGATCAGATTTGAATTCAGGTCTTCCTGAATTCGGGTCTAGACTCTATCCACTGCGCCACCTTGTGTATTTGTAAGAAAGGAGAACACTGTGTGAGTTCTACAAGTTGTACTTCTCCCCACTTTCCCCCTTCCCCATTGGCCTTCAGGCATGCTTCCTCTTGTCTTAGTCAATCAGGATGAAAGGAAGTACCTAGGAAGCATCACTTAGATAATTTCTGGAGCCTCTGCTTCTTCCCCTGCAGCTTCCTTTTCCCCATTACTTTTGCCAAAGGGCCACACTGGGCCTCTTACCCAGCAGAATCTGGGGAGAAAACCACTGGGCAGGAGCCACTGCCATACTGGGGACTGAGCTCTTTTGAATTGAATTGAGCTATAATTGAATTGAAGCTATGGGCTTTCTGCACCTCTTTCTAGCCTAATCCGACTAACTTCTAGGTCTTCAAGGAGGCCTGAGCAGACAATAGAACAGATGTGCACCTAGATACAGTAGAGCTCTAATGTCTGTTTGTCTGTGGGCCTGTGTGCACCCATGCATGCGCATATACTCGTATACTGGGCAATAACTCTGTGCTCCTCGCTCAGCAGTTCATTACTCAACTAATAAAAAAAAATCCTCTAGTGTCATATTGCTGCAGCCTTGGGTAGTCGTAGCCTGGTCTGCGGTGTCTGCCAAATTGTATATCAGCCAGTATTTGCTTGACAGTTCGTTAAGAGTAATTCTTGTTTGCTGGAGCCACAGTTCAACTTTATGTGTCTCTCTGTGAAAGAGCACAAACCTTCTCCCTCTCCCCACTCCTAACAGTTTGTTTGCTGTCAGTCATGTAACCACAGAACTTAAAGATGTGAATTAAATGCTAGCCCTCAAAAGAAAGCCATGTGAGCTCTTTGTGCCCAGAAATCGCTTGTAACATTTGCCTGCAATCTGCAAGTGTCCTCGAGCTCCTCGAATGACATTTCTCTTCCACATGCAGAGCAGCTGTGGGATCCCCAATGCCAGGGAGCTCTATGAAACATGGAATGAGCATATTTTCAGGGCTCAATCTAGGTTGGATATGCCAAAGGAATACATTTCCAAGCTTAGCCCACTGCGAGATTTGGTTTAGGGCTGTCACCTGTGCTCACTGGAACATGTGAAAGGGAACTTGGATAACTTAGAAATCATGCTATGGTTGTAATATTGCACCTCTGATACTGTATCGCAACCCAACAGGTGTCTGACACATGTAGGAAGGTAACTGGGTGGGCTTACACGTAAGATTTAGTTCTGAGTTGGGGTTTATTGTTGCTCTTGCTGGGAAATTAGCAATGCAAGATGAACAACTGAATTCAGGATTATGGTTTTGTTTTTTTCTTTGTGGCATAGAAATGGGATTTTAAAACAAAATTAATCATCTTGAAGATGGAAACTGTCTTGGTCGTCAATCTTCACCATCATTCAGTTTTTATCAAAGACTCAAAGAATACATGTTCCTTCCCCTCTCCCCCTCCTAAATATAGTGCAAGTCAGGAAAATTAGGGATAAAGACTGAAGGTACCATTTGAAAGCCATCAGAGTGGGTAGTTCTTTTCAAATAAATAAGAAATGGTTCCTTCCACCACTGTGTGATCTATTTAAAAGTTATATCATCTCCTTTAACCTTTACTTCGTCATCTGTAGAGTGGAGGTAATAATACTTTTTCTGCTTATTTCAGAGTTATTCCAAAGAACAAATGACATCAGGTATTGTATTCAAAGGATATAGCCATAAAGCATATAGGAAAGCCATAATTCTTATAATCTAATTACCACAACTTGATGCTGAATCTGACTCTTAGCTTCCTGGAATTAAGGAAGCAAGTGGTGAAAATGTGTTGGGTTACATACTGTTTACATATCACTGCCTCACACAATGTGGGGTGGCACCACGAGTGTGCTGATAAATGTTTAACTGGTTTTTGTTGAAAATAAATATATATGGAGAACTTATGAGTCACATAAATAATGGACATTTTCTTTGATTCCCCATAGTCTTTCATTCCTCTCCAAAACAGAAATTATATACCAAAGATAAAGCAATTTCAGCTGATTCTGTGGTCTAGGACACCCAGAATCCAAAAGAAGGATTAAAAAATCCTCCAAAACCCAGGTCATTCAGTGGCCCTAAGCTCATTCAGCACCCCTCCCCCACCTCCCACCAAGAGTAAGGCTGCACTAACAGACTCAAGGACATGACACAAGCTTACATCTAAACCCACTTCTATACCCCTGAACAGCACCCTCCCACCCCACTCACCTTTCTCTTTCCAGTTCTGTAGAGAACCGAGCTCCAGATCTTGGAAGTTTGCTCAATTTTTTTAGAATTAAAGAAAAAACCTTTTTCTCCCTGAACCTAAGAAATTAAACAAGCATTTCCATAACATAGTAGAATAGGAAAAAAAAAGATTACACATAAAACTGTAAATCTATTGTTTACAACTTCCTATTCCTTTTAAGTATATAGTAAAATTATAATGTAACTTTGTTTTTGTTAATTTTGTTTTTTTTTTAATTTTCTTCCCTTTCCCCCACCAGAGATGACTACTATTAGACACAAGTATGTATGTATACATATAAACATATATGTGTGTATAACACATACATATACATATATATGTAAAACCATTCTATACATACTTCTATTTATCAGTTCTTTCTCTGAATGCAGATAGCATCTTCCTTCATAGTCCTTTGTAGTTAATTTGGGTGTTTATAATAGTCAAAATGGCTTAGTCACTCGAAGTTATTCTTAAAACAACATTGCTGCTACTGTACACAATGTTCTTTTGGTTCTGCTCATTTCGCTCTTCATTATTTTGTGCATGTTTGTTTGTTCAAGCCTCAACAGCCAGTTTGGCCGTAGCCATTTAGGAACAACAGCCTGCCAGGGGCTACAACCTAGAAGCATGGACGCTAGGGAAAGCAAGCTCTGAATTGTCAGTGCTGGACCAGAGAAGTGAGGAAGAGAACGAATGGGGTAGGCCACCAGGACAGTACACTGTACATGTAGGGATCTATGCAGCATTCTACCACACCTGAGGGAAAGAGAACAGCATCTCAGCATCTAGCTGGGACCAGTTCTGACCACCCAAAAGTCATTCAGGGCAGAACCCTGGGATAATGAAGCATGAAATGCCCATCATGGGAGGAGGCTAAGAAACTGAGAACTAGCCCCCAAGGAAACCCTCTGATTAGAGGGGAGGGAATCAGGAAGTGAGTGATAAAGAAAATAAGGGGGTGGGGGAAGACTGAAAGCACCAGAAATTTCAGTAAGAAAAAAACTCAAACCACTTGACCATAATTAGCTGAATCAACAGGGAATATGTTAACAACACAAGGAAATATAATCTCCATATCTAATAAATAAGTTCAAGAATCTATGAATAAATACTACAAGGAAAAAATAAGTAAAACTATTTCAGCTCTCGATGACAGAGGGCCATGAGGAATTTGAGGAGAATATGGAACCACAAAATGCTGCTCTGGAGTGTTTTAAGAGAGAATGAGAATTTTGAGTGCAGAATTTATGTCCTGCACAACAAAAATCATAAGCAGAATTTTAAAAAAAACTTGAATTTTGCAATGGCAAGCCTCCCCAAAGACACAAAGGAGAAAACGACATTCTCACTATGCAAGCAAAATATGCCAAACTAAAAGACAGGATGTGCAGAGACAACCTAGGGATCATAGATTTCCCTAAAGAACATGAAAGGACCAAACCAAAACAAAAAACTTAATGCCATAAGGAGGGAAATAATAGAAGAAAACTGCCCAGAACTTCTAGATAGAAAATGAAATTTCTATAGAAGGAATTCACAAATCACCTCCAAAACAAACAAACAACCCAAGGCTGCAAATGCCAAGACACATGGTAATTAAATTTGCTTACAGAACTTGTTTCTGAATTTTCAGTCTGCAGAAAGACCTATTACGAAGGAAGGGGCATTCAAATAATGCAAGACTATTCTGCACCCACCACAGAAAGGAGGAGAGAATGGAGTAATGCGTTCCAAAGAGCAATGGGGTTCAGGATACAGCCCAGGGTGACTAATACTGTAAATCTGAGCTTAACCATCTGGGACAAAAGATGGACATTCAATAATAAGGCACAATTTGAAACATTTTCAGAAAGAAAACCAAAACTGATGAGATTATTTGCTTTTCAAATACCTCAAACAGAAATGCAGGAGTGAATAAATGCAGCAGACAAGGATAGTGACAGAGTAACAACAGAGAGACCAGTAAGAGACTTCTTTCTAAATGCACACAAGACAGAAATCCCATTGGGGCGAAGGTGATAAAATGAACATGGGGTACTATGGATAGGACCTAGTGACACCTTGCTTACAGGTGAACGTTTCTTTTATAGGACCATGTTACTACATGGGAGGGTACATAAAAGGAGGGAGAGAAATAGCATGAGTGATGTACTAGAGTCAAATCAAGAGCTAGCAACAAGGGGGAGACCTCTGAGGTCTTAGAAAAAGAAGAACCTGAAGGGGAGTGGTTGAGGAGGGAAAAGGAAATATTGAAAAGAAGAGGGAAAGGAAAGAGGCCTTGCTTTGGAGGTGAGAAGGGGTCCCACTGATGAATGTTCCTATGAGTGAAGAGAGATTAGGACCTTACACTGGATGGGGGATTTGGTGTTTTAGAAGTCTACTTGTCTTGGGAAAGTCTGGGGACTCGGAATCTCGAGGAACAATTGGTATCTGAAAGAGTTGGAGAGCATGGATGCAGGGAGGAGGAGATATCCAGGCAAATATAGAAAAAAAAAAGTCAACAAAAAATATAGATTAGTGGTGGGCTGAATAATCAGGGATGTGGTAGGGAAGGGGCCCTAGCATGAGACATTGCTAGGTGGCGCAGTGAACAGAAAGCTGTATCTGGAATTAGGAAGACTCAAATTCAAATCTGGCCTTAGATATTTACTAGCTATGTGACCCTGGGAAAGTCATTTAACTTCTGCCTCAGTTTCCTCATTTGTAAAATGGAGATAATACTAGCATCTACCTCTCAGGGTTGTTGTGAGGATCGAATGAGGTAATAATTGTAAAGTGCTTGTCATAATGCCTGGCACATAGTAAGTGCTATATAAATGCTAGCTGGTATAATAATAAATAATAGGCATGGCTCTGGAAATAAAGCACATTGGAAAAGAGGAATCTATGGTATGAGCGTTGCAAGGCAGTGGCAGAAAGTGCTTAGAGGGAAGACCCTCGAATGGAGACACTGGAAGTTTTGATAGCATGAAGAATACAGAAAAAAGTGAGACTAAATAATTATAGGAGTCATGAATCAGAGAATACAGATCTTAAATAAACAGAGAAGATGGATAAGAAAGAGAGTGAGAGAAGAGGGTACAAAAGAATTTTAAAAGGTAAGATATAAGACTAGCCAAAGAGGAGAAAAAAGGGGAATATCAAATGAGAAGTGATCAAGGGTGAGAGTAAAAGAGCCAGTGGCAAGAGAGCCACCTTAAAAAAAATATTAAAGTAACAGAAGTAACATGATACTGTGTTTACAGCAAAAAGAAGGAACTTGAAACTGAAAAGCTTCTGCACAGGCAACATTAATGTACCTAAGGTGAGAAGAGAAATGGTCAAATTGGGAAAATATTTTTGCATCAAATTTCTCTGATAAGGATTTGGTATCTAAGATCATATGCACACACACATTCACATATGTATATATGTGTCTGTTTATATTTTACACACACGCACATAGAGATAGGTAGATAGATTAACCATTCCCCAATAGATAAGTGGTCAAAAGATATGAACAAACAGTTCTCAAAAGTAAAATTGTAAAGTATTCACAACCATACGAAAAAGTGCTCCAAATTATATAGGAGAAATGCATGTCAGAAAAACCCAGAGGCTTTTCCTCACACCCTATAAACTGGCAAAGATGACAAAAAATGACAACAGTCAATATTGGAGGAATTTTGAAAGATTAGGAACACTAGGATATTTTTGGAGGAGCTGTGAAATTGTATAGCTATTAGGGAAAGCAGTTTGGAATTATGCAAATTAAGTGTCCATACTCTTTGAACTGGAGACTCCATTACTGAGGTTCTAACTTAAGGAAGCCATAGATGAGAATGAAGTCCTTATATAATCCAAAACATGTATAGCAGCATTTTTTGTGATAGCTTAAAATTGGAAACAAAATAGATGGCCATCAATTGGGGAATGGACTAAACAAATTGTGATACATGAATGCAATGAAATGTTACTGTGCTATAAGAAATGATGTGTGTGATGAATACATGGAAGCATGGAAAGATCTGAACCAGTGCAGGATAAAGTAAGCAGAGCCAAGAAAACAATATGCACACTAACCGCAACAATTGAAATGGAATGACACCAAAAAAAACCAAAAGTAAATGTAACAAAATTATAAAGATCAAGGGAAGTTCCAATGAAGAGAGATATGAGAAGACACCCCCAAGCTATCTTTTCATCAAAGCGAGAGGTCTATAGGTGTTACACAGTTTTAGACTTTTTCAATGTATTGATCAATAGTGCTTTATTTTCGTCTTTTTCTTCACCAAAACATGCTATTTGTCTGAAGAGATGACTCTATGGGAGGACAGTGGGAAGGAATAAGATACTATGATGATGTAATAAATGGGAAATATCAATAAAAACTTATTTTAAAATTTAAAAACATGTTCAACATGCTTTAAAGTTGAATCTGAATTATTGGTATTTTATCCATCACTTTTTAAAACCTAGACAATAATAAATCAAGCTCCTTTTTGTAGCATAATCCAATTTCTAAGGTATACATTCTCACACAGAAAATCTAACAATTGTTAAACCGTCTAACTCTTAAGAGGCAGTTTGAGTAGGCTTCAGCACATCCCTATGTGGTACCTAACAAATATAAAACAGGTATGGTCTGGGCTAGCTAGTAGTTCGTGCTTTAAAGTGTCATTTGTTCCTAGATGACCTTCACTTTAGAGGAACCTATAGATGCTGTCATGTAACAAGTAACAGAGATAGTGGGGAAGGGCTCAGATGCCTTCAATGATCCCAAACTGCCCTTTGGTGAAAAACTAAGGGGAGCAGAGCCAAGATGGCAGCTGGAAAGCAGGGACTTGCATGACCTCCCTGCCAAGTCCCTCCAAAAACCTACAAAAATTGGCTCTGAACAAATTCTAGAACTGCGGAACCCACAAAATAGCAGAGAGAAGTAGGACTCCAGCCCAAGACAGCCTGGATGGTCACTGGGTGAGGTCTATCACACACAGAGCTGGGAGAGGAGGGGAGCAGAGCCAAGCATAGGCAGCAGTAGGAACAGGCCCTAGTGCCCTGAATCAGTGAACTGTGGCAGTTACCAGACTTCTCAACCCACAAACAACAAAGACAACAGAGAGGGTTAGTGGGAAAAACTGCAGGGACTGAATGAAAGGAGTTCCTGGTTGGCCAATGCCCTGGGGAGCAGCGGGGGTAGCGCAGCTACAGAACTACAGCTGCAGTTGCTTCCAGCCCCAGGCCCACCTGGTGGGAAGAATTAAGTGGTGGAGCAGAGTGGGAGTTCAGAGCCTGCTTAAGATCTGAGTCAGGTCCAGGTTGGTGGTTCTTGGGGGAGGAGGAGTGCTGATGTGGCAGAGCTGGCTGTATAGAAATAGCTCTGAAAACAACAGTGCATCCCCTCAAGCTTGGAACAAAGTACTCTTTACTCTATAAGCTGAAGGGAATACATATGTGTATATATACAGAGGGCACAGGGTGAGTTGAATATGAAGGGATAATATCTAAAAAAATAAAATAAAATCAAGGGATGAGAGAAGAATATATTGAGAGAGGGAGAAAGGGAAAGATATAATGGGATAAATTATCTCAAAAGTGGCAAGAAAAAGCAGTTCTATAGGAAGGGAAGAGGGGGCAGGTGAGAGGGAATGAATGAATCTTGCTCTCATCAGATTTGACCTGGGGAAGGAATAACATGCACACTCAATTGGGTATCTTACCCCACAGGAAAGAAGGAGGAAGGAGATTAAATAAAAATGGGGATGATAGAAGGGAGGGCAGATAGTGGAGGAGGTAAGCAAAAGCAAATACTTTCGAAAAGGGACAGGGTCAAGGGAGAAAACTGAATAAAGGGGGCTAGGATAGGAAGGAGCAAAATATAGTCTTTCACAACGTGAGTATTATGGAAGGGTTTTGCATAATGAAACACATGTGGCCTGTGTTGAATTGCTTGCCTTCTTAGGGAGGGTGAGTGGGGAGGGAAGAGGGGAAATAATGTGGAACTCAAAGTTTTAAAAGCAGATGTTCAAAAAAAAGTTTTTCCATGCAACTAGGAAGTAAGATATACAGGCAATGGGGCATAGAAATCTATCTTCCCCTACAAGAAAGTATGGGAAAAGGGGATGGGAGGGAGTAGGGTGACAGAAGGGAGGGCTGACTGGGGAATGGGGCAACCAGAATATATGCCATCTTGGAGTGGGGCGGAGGATAGAAATGGGGAGAAAATTTGCAATTCAAACTCTTGTGGGAATCAATGCTGAAAACTAAAAATGTTTTAAAAATAAATAATAATTAAAAAAAAAGAGAAGCCTAAGAAAGGATGGGCTAGCCTTCTTCATTTAGCCTTTTGAGTAGCTATGATGTAGAAGAGGAGGTAGCACTATTCTGCTTACCAACAGAAGGCAAAACAAGAAACAATGTGCAAAAATTGTAAAACAGACAGTTTTAGCTTTCACATAAGGAAGGAACTTCTTGATAGGAATGATCCCAAAGAGGAACAGGCTAACAACACCTTCACAGGTAGTGGATTCCCTTTTCAGGAGACCACATAACCAAATACATACTTTGTAGAGGAGGTTGTAGGTACCATTAGATCCCCTTTAAAGTCCTTAATAAATCTGCAGTTCTGGGATTCCAGGTGAATCATTGAACTGAGATCTCATTCATGTGGTTAATTTCCCGTAATTATAGCTCAGAATTCATCTCCTACCTTTTTAATTGTGTGTGCCTCTTGTCTGCATTTTTTCCATTAATCTTCCATGAAAGAGCCACCCAACACACTGGAGAGCATCCTCCCAAAACCTTTATATTTTGTGTGTACCCAGCATAGCATTTGGGGTGTCCATTTGCTACCCCTCACTTGTGCTGCATGACAGGCTGTCTACTTTTTCAATCATACATTTCTTCAGTGTGATCCCATAGGCCATTTTTGGCAGGTGGGTTTTCTTTGAAATAAATGGCAAACTACTTGTACACAACTATAGGTAACTTAAAGATCTATAACTTTAATTATTAAGAGATTGTGATGCTACAAAATCTGCAACATTACGGAGATCATGTATGTTGAAAATATGAGTTTTTCTTTCTTTTTTTAAAAATTTATTTAATTTATATAATATATTTAGTTTTCAGCATTGATTTTCACAAGAGTTTGAATTACAAATTTTCTCCCCATTTCTACCCTCCCCCCCCCCCACTCCAAGATCGCATATGTTCTGGTTGCCTCTTTCTCTAGTCAGCCCTCCCTTCTGTCACCCCACTCCCCCCATCCCCTTTTCCCATACTTTCTTGTAGGGCAAGAGATTTCTATGCCCCATTGCCTGTGTATTTTATTTCCTAGTTGCATGCAAAAACTTTTCTTTTTGAACATCTGTTTTTAAAACTTTTGAGTTCCACATTTTTCATGCGAATAAAGCTAGATCTAAATAAATGGAAAAATATCAGTAGCTCATGGTTAGGCTGAGCTAATATAACAAAAATGACTATTTTACCAAAATTAATCTATCTATTCAGTGCCATACCAATTGAACTACCAAAAAATTATTTTACAGAGTTGGATAAGATAATAACAAAATTCATCTGGAAGAACAAGAGGTCTAGAATATCTAGGGTATTAATGAAAAGAAATGCTAGAGAAGGTGGCCTAGCCATACCAGATATTAACCTGTACTGTAGAGCAGCAGTCATCAAAACTACCTGGTATTGTCTAAGAAACAGAGTTGTGGATCAGTGGAATAGGATAGGAACATAAGATGGAGAGGTCAAAAACTACAGCAATCCACTCTTTGATAAACCCAAAGAGGCCAGCTTCTGCACTAATAATTCACTATTTCACAAAAACTGTTGGGAAAATTGGAAAATGGTAGGGCACAGACTGGGCATAGACCAATATCTTATACCATATACCAAAATAAAGTCAATTTTTTTGAACCAATTTTGGTTCTTGATTTAGGAGTAAAGGCTGATGCTATAAGTAATTTGGGAGAGCAAGGAATAGTTTACTTATCAGATTTATGGAAAAGAAAAGAATTCATGACCCAACAAGAGATAGAGAGCATTACAAAATGCAAAATGGATAATTTTGATTATGTTAAATTGAAGTGTTTTTGTACAAAAAAAACAAATGCAACAAAAATTAGGAGGGAAGCAGAAAATTGGGAGAAAATCTTTACAACTAGTGTCTCTGATAAAGGCCTCATTTCTAAAATATACAGAGAACTGAGCCAAATATATAGGAATACAAGTCATTCCCCAATTGAGAAATGGTCAAAGGATATGAACAGGCAGTTTTCAGAGGAAGAAATTAAAGATATCTATAGGCATACGAAAAAATGCTTGAAATCGCTGCTGAT
>CM053625.1:231061361-231083505 GCA_028646595.1 Phalanger gymnotis
TCTAACCAGTAGAGATTTTGAGCATTTTTTCATATGTCTATAGATATCTTTAATTTCTTCCTCTGAAAACTGTCTGTTCATATCCTTTGACCACTTCTCAATTGGGGAATGACTTGTATTCCTATATATTTGGTTCAGTTCAATTTAAAAAATTTTAAAAACCAAAGTTAAAAGTTGTTTTTACATGCAATTGAGCAAAAATAAAATATGATTTAAAAAAAAATAAACACAGCCTTGAAACACTGTACAAAAAAAAAAGAAAAGGGGAAGTACAAGCTAAGGAATGTGAACAAATGGAGGAGGGAGATATCTCTTCTAAGATTTATCAGAGATTTAGAGAAGGAGGTAGAATGTGAATTGGGCCTTAAAGGAGGAGACTTTCATAGAGGAAGAAGTAGAGATTTTGTCTATTCTAGGCCTGTGGGCTGGTGTAAATAGTAAAGGTGAAAATGCAATTCAGTTCAACAGACATTTGCTAAATATTTGATATGAAGAAAATACTATGTTCCATCCTTAGCATAAAGAGACAAGAAAAAATGTCCTGCTCTCAAGGTGTTTACAATCTCTTGGGGAGATACATGCACACTGATAAATAAACAGTGTATATAAAACAATATAAAGTAATTTCAGGAGGTAACTATGAGAGAACCCATGGGGTAAATAAATCCTTATGTAAAAGGTGGCATTTGAGCTGTGCTTTGAGGGAAGCTGTGGGATGTAAGAGTAAAGGAAAGAGAGTAGTAAAATGAGATAAGCTAGAAATATGGGTTGTAATCTGATTTTTTGAAGCTTTAAATAACAAGGAATTTGTACTTTAGTAGGGAATCTTAAACCTATGTTCTAGTGAGAAGCAACTGAGGGATCATAAGCGGAGTAATCGATTATTCCAAGAGAGGTGCATAAGGAGGAATATTGAGGCCATAACATGAAGAAGATGGTTTAGGGAAGAGAGAATCTGGAAGCAGACATACCAGAGTGTCACAGTATGGGAAGCATGAGACAATACAGATCAGAGTTAGGCTGGTTGCTGTGGAAAAAAAAACCACAAGATTGAACAGGTGTGAAAGTTACTGTGAAGAAGAATCTACCAAAAAATGGAGGAGAACACAACCAGTAGGAGTCTTAAGTCAATGAGAGTAAAGAAAGGCCCCCTTGAACTCTTAAGGGTGTCCTGGAATCTTGAGGAGAGGAATGTCTACATCCAGTGGGAGTCGTGAGGGAGAGATGTGGACTCCCAAGTTTTGGGAGAGTCCACTCCCTCTCCCTGTAATGGAATAGGACAAATAAAAAAAAAAACAAACCAGAGTCCCCCTTTCACAAGGGCCATATAATAACCATAAAGGGGAAAGCCCTGCAGTCTTTGGCCTTATAGTCTTTCACTAGAGACCATGACACCACCACAGTGTCATTGAAGGTAATGAGATATTGAGAGGAAGAGGCCAAAAGGAAGGAACCAAAGTTGACTGGCCCTTTTTTTGGGGGGGGGTGCTGTCTCCAAAATCGATCAGAGAGTCTCTCCTTTATCACATGGTTAATTAATTAAAGCTATTTAACAAATGTCCACACATGCATGGTTCAGTCTCTCCTAGGCACTTTATATGATTCTCCCAGAAATAGTTTCCTAGCGTTCTTCACAAGGAGACACCATCTATTCCCTAGCATCATTCACATGGAGGTGCTTTGTGAGGCACTCTGTGCATTTGCTATGCTCTCATTTTTTTTTCTTGGAAGAGATGGCATCTTATTTGAGCCTCAAAAGATGAATAGTAATTGTAGCAGAGAAACCTCATAGACAGAAATGTTTTAGGAAGTGTGGTCTCCGTGCTAACCATTCAAGGTTATATTGGAAAAGGGGGAGCCTGGAAGCAGAGAGACCAACCAGTGAGGAGATTTTGTAGTAATTCTAGGGAAAAGGTAATGAGGTCTTGAACTAGGGTGGTGGCAGATTTATCCTTCAGACTCCTTGAAGGAACCTGTAGATTAGCTAAAATAACATTCTCAAGTCTATAAATAATCTCAAATGCTTCTGATGTAGAAGCAGGCTGCAATGAAGTCATCCTTTCAGGTGCTGAAAAAGAAAGACTTTTAACTGATCCCAGAAAGTAGCTTGGGTCAGAGGGACAGCTGCCTCATGCTTTGGGAGCCAAATGGGCAGCAAGCATGTTCTGATATTTCCTGCTTTTGATACTAAGTTCCTGCCAACTTGTTTTGCCTTCAGTAGTAAAAAGCCCCGTTTCTGAGTTCAACATCTGTTTTTTTCAGTCTCCATCTGCCCCATCTAACTTCAGTGCTGGGGAGATATTTCTTGAAATTCAAGTAGAGAATCACTCAGCTCCCATTCTGCCTTTAAAACTGAACATGACATTCCAGTTCATGAATCATTAATGGAATGAACATTGGATTTTCAGTCAAGGAATTGGGTTCAGTTCAATTCAATTTAACTAGCCTTAAACACCTGCTATGTGCAAAGCATCATGCTAGGTGCTGACATTAGAAAAGCACCAAAGTGCAAAAAAATGAAACTCTTACATTTTCCTGGAACAAGGCATATAGGTCAGCCATGGGGGATGGAGCTGGGAGGGGATGGATACAATATGTATGACAGATATACAAAGTTATGCCAAGTAATTTCAAGAAAACAATAACAACTCAAGGAATGAAGACTGACCTTATGTAGGAGATGGCATCTATGTGTACTTTAAAGGAAGCTGTGGATGTGAAGAGGCTTGAATCACAGCTCTGCCAGTTAATAATGACGTGACCATAAAGCAACTCATTCCGTCTCTGTGGGCCTCTGTAAAATGAGTAGGTTTGACTACATGGTCTTCCTTATTTCTCTAAATTCTGTGACTAACTACTCCAAGGACTTGATAAAAACAGACTGGGAAAATTCTCATGACAACAAGATACCATTATGGCAGAGTTCCCAGGCTGATGAGATCTTACAGGATGATGAGGTTAGAAAAGAATAAGAGAATTGACAAGTTATACAATGAAAAGTTTATCTTAGCAGCTATATGAAGAATAAATTGGAGGTGAAAAAGACTGGAGGCAGGAAGATCATAAGGAAGCTGGAAGTGGTTTGGAAAGGGAAATGATACACTGGGAAACATAGATTATACAAAAGCAAACGACCATTAACATTGCTTAGAAACCAAGGATTACAGGAATTATAGCTATCATATAGAACTATTTCCTCATTTTACTCTTAAAATAGTCAAGGTGGGAAATACAAGGAATTGAATTAAGTGGTGGCAGTGTTATGTGGAGAAAAAGCCACAAAAATGAGAGATGTCACTGAAGTAGAATTGATAAGACTTGGTAACTAATTGGCTTTGGGAGTGAAGGGAGAGGAAATAGCTAAAAATAGCTCAAAAAGATGTCTTCAAGCCTAGGTAACAATGGGGTTTGGTGATACCCTTAATAGAAACCAAGCAAATTGAAAAAAGGATTGAGTTTTTGGAGAAGAATGCTTCAGTTTTAGGATAAATGAACCTATGGGAAAAGATGAGCTAACTAAAGGAAAAAGTATAGAGAAAAGAGAAGAAGAACTAGGACAAAGACTAGAGTGACATTCATGTAAGTTCCTTTACCTTTAAAACCATTTTCTTTATCAGTAAAATGAGGGAGGTATTCTACATTATCTATTCTATATTATAACTCCTATGATCTTTGGCTTTTATGAAATAAATGTTAATGATATCTTTTGCTTTTATACAATCTTTGTTTCCCAATGTGTCACTTCCCCCTCCACTTCCAAAGAACCATCTTTTATAATAAAGAACAGAGATGGGGGGAGGCTGGAGAACCCAGTTCACTAAAATCAACCAATATATCAAAAACTACACATATGGTATTCCATACCCATAGTTCCCTTCCTCCTTCACTTTTAAATTTCTTAGTTCTTTTCCATTAGGTTGTTTAGATAGAAAGCCCTTCAAGAGCAGGGTAGTTATTGTTCATTTAAAAAGCCCAAAGAATGATGAATAATAAATTCACGTGAACCAGGAAAGGGCTCTTGTGGGCTTTCCCCTGACCTTGGTACTAGCTCTGTTCAGTTCAGCATTTGTACAGATGACCTGGATGAAGGCACAAATGATGCACTCATTAATTTGGAGATATCACAGCTGGGAGGTATAATTTACACATTGGATTAGAAAATCAAGATCCAAAGAGATCTTGACAGATTGGAGAGATGAGCCAAACCTCATAAGATGAAATTTAATGAGTGTAAGTGACTAGTCTTACACTTGGGTTCAGAAAATCACCTGCATGCATACAGGATTGGGGAAGCATGGCTAGGCAGTGGTTCTTGTGGAAAACACATATACAACTGCAAGTTTTAGTGGACTTTAAATTTAATATGAGTAAGCAGGAAAAGGGTTAATATGATCTTAGGGTGTACGTATAGAAATGTAGCATCTAAAATGAGAGAAGTGTACCCTGCTCTGATCAGAACAAATTTAAAGGGTTATGTTCAATTCTGGGTGATTTATTTAGAAAGGACATTGAGAAACTGGATTGTGGGGGCAGCCGGGTGGCACAGTGAATAGAGCACTGGCCCTCATAGTCAGAAGGACCTGAGTTCAAATTCATCCTCAGACACTTGACACACTAGCTGTGTGATCTTGGGCGAGTCACCTAACCCCAATTGCCCTGCCTTTCCCCCTGCAGAGAGAGACAGAGAGAGAGAGAGAGAGAGAGAGAGAGAGAGAGAGAGAAACTGGATTGTATCTATATGAGGTAATGAGGAAACTCTAAACCAGATGCTTCATAAGGCAACATGTGATGTTTAACCTGGATAGTGTATGACATTGTGGAGATATGATGTCTATCTTTAAGCATATGAGATACTGTTCTACATTCTCTAAGAGTGAAAAATTAGAACCAGTTTCTAGAATCTATGGGGAGGTATATTTCTACTCAAAATAAGTTAAATACTCCCTTTGCCAATAGTGTTCATTCTCTCTCTGTGTGTGTGTCTCTCTCTCCAGATAAATATCTAGAGAAAGATCTCACAGGGTTAAATAAATATTAACATTTTGAAATACGATTTATTAACAGTGAAATCAATAATAAAACAAAGTCTTCTAACTGATCTCCCTGCCTCAAGTCTCTTACCACTCCAATCCATGTTCCACTTAGTTACCAAAGTGATTTTTCTAAAGCGTGTATTTGATAATGGCCTCTTCTCCTCCTCACCTCCAGCTCATTTAATGAGCTCCAGTGATGCCCTATTACTTCCATGATTGAATATATCCTTTTTTGACATTTAAAACTCTTCCTCACTTACCCTCTTCCCTTTCCAGCCTTCTTATACCTTACCATTCTTGTAATCTATGACTCAAGTCCACCAGCCTACTTGGAATCCCTCAAACTTGATACTCCATCTCCCATCACTGCTTTGCACAGGCTCTCCCCTTTGCCTAAAAGGCTCTGTCTTCTCCTCTCTGCCTCTTGGCTTTTCTGGCTTCCTTCAAGACTCAGCTACAATCTGCAGGTTGTCTTTCCAGATATAAAACTGAATTAATATGTTTATAGTTATATTCATGGCTAGATGTCTGTATATGTATATACACACATATAATGAATATATGTGTATGTATATATGTATGTGTATGTATATAAATGGTGGCCAGGCAAGGGTCACAACCATGGTAATTTAATCCATAGGTAAATCAATGAAGACTAGAACCATGCAAGATCACTTATTCATCAGAAAATTCTTCTGCAGCCACACAAATCTCTTTATATATCTCTTCTTTTTCTTCATTATGGAAAATTTTTCATTTGTACCACCAGTTGTTACTCTTAAGGGCTTCCTGTCTCTCCTAAGCTAAATTCTCTTGTGGAATCATGGAATGCTAGGGTCATGGATTGAAAGCTGTAAGGGACTTAAGCTTAAGATACCTTAAAACTGAACTAAGACTTTTGGGACACCCTAATGACATTAATGTCAATTAGTATTCTATGATGGCATGTGACATGCACTTCATGAAGAGCTGAGGGAAAACATGGTTGGCAAGAGACACACTGATGTGGTCAAAAGAGTGTTCACCTTGATATCTATGGGGGATGGAGAAAACACAATTTGGGGAAAATTGCAAACAAATACTATGGAAAACAATAAGTGTGAAACAAAGAAGCATCATTTTGGAGGAAGTGCTTGGTAATTCTCAGGTGACTAAATACCAAAGCACATCTGGTGGAAAGCAAAGTAAATCTTGCACTTTAAAACAGAAATATATGTGTACTCATAATTAATTAGGAGTCTTTGAGACTTGGTAGAATAGGGTTCATGACAAGCACAGGGCAAGTAATAGACGACACTGGCTCTTGTACTCTTGGTGTTGTGTACTGGTCCACTTTAGTTCTTTTATTCAGTCTGACAGCATACACAGATTCGTATCTCACCATTTTTTCCTATATAACCATGCCACGCCAAGCATATGGGCAGCTAGACTCTGGTTGCACCATTGACCAACAGTTCTTGCAGATGATTTCAGAGGTATTTCATCTCAGATAAAAGAATATTACCAGATCATTCTTGGAATGGTCAGGACTCATTAAGGTTTATTCTGTGTGTTGCTCCTTGGGCACATTACATGACTTTCATGCCATGAGCTGCATTCTGAACTTCTGTATCAATCAATTGTTTCATTGTTCTGACCCTGGAGAACCACCAAGTTAAAATTCTCAGGAGCTACTTCTGAGATTGAAGGACCAGTGCTCTTTTGGTTTTGACTGTTACTGCTGGTTTCTCTGTCACTGTGAGCTTTTCCAGAGGCTTCATGCATGATCAAAGCATACACATATTGAGTAATACATCATTGCTAGTACTTTAAATAAATGATAATTAGTACCCATCAATGTTGACACTTGAATTTTGTGGATCTGGACATGGCAGAGCTGTGGTGTTCACCTTGCTGTGGATTTCAACAGCTTCTGTAGGAAACTTATAGCTCGCTCTGAGGTATCCCAGATATGGTTGATAATTTTCATTCATTCTACCAAGCCCTAATCCTATGATAGGCTAAAAAGGTAGGTAATTTTCCCAAATATCTCTGTTAGAGTAATTGAAATATGATGGCCACTTTCCCATTCTTAATCTTTGCCATAATTTTTTGCACAGGATCCTATCAGTCCAGATGGGATAGACCCAACTGATGATGAGGTAGTGGTTATTGTTTTTATGATCCAAGATGGTCTCCTTCTCTGGCCCCATCATCATTTCCTGATACCTATTCTTTGAAATTCAGCCACTTAAACACCATTTCTGCATTTCTCTTTCAGAAGCATGCATAACTTATGTGTCCATACAGGCCACCAATTGTTGCAGAAAATAGTTATACTTTTACATTTATACTGTACTGATGATGGTCTTAGAACAAACTTCTGTGACCTCTCTTCTCTTGGTCCTTTGTCTTTCCATGTCAAATGGTCTTGTCCATAGTTCCATCTCTCAACAGGTTTTCTGTAAACTCCTGGCTTAGAATTGATGGTTCCCTTGCTTTGCTTCTGTGTTTTGCATATGAGGGGATTTGGAAGAAGTCAAGAGTGAGTTTTCCTGAGTTGGCTGCCAAGTGTACTCTCATTCCTGTGCCCAGATACTTGAGCTTTTTTCTAGCAAGTACCTGTGAATCAAATGTTTATTTTTTTACATAAAATTTGCTGCACATGCCATTAATTCAGAGCATCCTTCCTGGATTTTGCGTTTTTTTCTGATTGTACTGTGATTTCTTTTCTATAAGTCTTAACATCTTCTAGCATTACCCTTGGTACCATCTCAGGGTTTAGGCCAGGAAAGGGATTATATTCAAGGTTGTGCTGATAAATGTTTAACAATTGGCTCTCTGGGGAAAAAAAGTTTGCACAACACAATTTATATTTAATTTGCATTATTAATATTTTCTCTACTTTTTCTTCTACCACTGCCTTAAGTCTAGACAACCAACAGAATAAGTTAAGCTCCAATTCATAGCATTTGCCAGTTTTTAAGGCAGAAATGTTCACACTGAAAATTTAATAGTTGGCACTCACAAACCAGTTGGAGTTGGCTTCACCACTCCCCTAGAGCCATAGTGCCACTCACCTTTTCCAAGCACTCCTGATATCTGATTTTAAGTTTTTCTGTCCTCAGAGACCAAACCAATTCAAGAAGAGCTCCTCTGATTCTTTCCACCAAATTGTACACTTTGTCTTGCTCAGATACTTGCTAGCCTTTCAGTAGTTCAGTCACTTGCTTACTGCAGACTCTATGAATTCTTCCCCAGTAGGCCGTGTCTTGTCCTAAGAAAATCCCTCACTTGGACTTTGATGTTTTTGTGATGTAGGAAATGAACACTTGTTGCAACTTACTGAAGAATCTTTTTTTCCCTGTCTTAATCATACCTCCAAGTTTTGCCATGGGCAAAATTTCTCAGGCTATGAAATCTTTAAGTTTTTTAATCAATCCCTCCTTAGAGTTGGTTCTGGAAATATATTGCCAGATACTCTTATCCTTTATGGTCAGTGTATCAGGAATTTCTGAGTAATTGAAGAGGTCTGATATCTCACACAGTACCTCCTAAGAGATTTCTCTTTATTTGACCCTACTCTAAACCACTTTGCAGGGAAACTAGATGGTATAATAGATAGAGTGATGGACATACTGTCAGGAAGACTCATCTTCCTGAGTTTAAATCCAGCCTCAGATACTTACTAGCTATGTGACCGTGGGCAAGTCATTTAACCTCTTTGCCTCAGTTTCCTCATCCGTAAAATGAGCTGGAGAAGAAATGGCAAACCCCTCCAGTATCTCAGCCAAGAAAACCCCAAATAAGGTCATGAAGAGTCTGACATGATTGAATGACAATAACAAAATTTTATTGAACACATAGCCCAATGTTAATCAGCAGCAGACATTTTATACTGTTTTTTCCCACAGGTGAATTCTTTTTTTAATTAGCTTATTTTTAGTTTTCAGTGTTCTCTTCTGTAAGTTTTAAATTTTCTCTACTCCTCTCCCCTCTACCCAACACAGCATGCAATCTGATATAGGCTCCATATATACGTTCTTATTAAACATATTTTCACATTAGTCATGTTGTATAGAAGAATTAGAACAAATGGGAGAGACCACAAGAAAGAAAAAAACAAAACAAAAAAGAAAATAGTCTGCTTCCATCTGCATTCAGACTCTATATTTCTTTCTCTGGATGTGGATAGCATGTATATCATGAGTCTTTTGGAGTTGTCTTAGATCCTTGCATTGCTGAGAAGAGCTAAGTCTGTCAAGGTCAGTCCTCACACACTGTGGCTGTTATTGTGTACAATGTTCTCCTGGGTCTGCTCACTTCACTCAGCATCAGTTCATATAAGTCTTTCCAGGTGTTTTTGAAATCTGCCTGCTCGTCATTCCTTATAGCACAATAGTATTTCATTACATTCACATACTACACCTTGTTCAGCCATTCCCCAATTGATGGACATCCCCTCAATTTCCAATTCTTGGCCACCACGAAAAGAGCTGCTTTAAATATTTTTGTACATGTGGGTGCACTTTATGCTTATAATCCTATAATGTTCGGTCACTTGATTATGAAAGAGAAAATATCCACGGAGAAACTTTTTTGAAATTAAAAAATCCTGACCAAAGGCTCTCAGAAGTAGAGATAATTGGGGTATCACAGTGTGGCACTTAGTGACAAACATACCAACTCCCTATCCCTCAGTCTGTTGTTCTTCATTTCAGTCATGTCCAACTCTTTGTGACTCCATTTAGGGTTTTCTTGGCAAAGATACTGGATTGGTTTGCTGTTTGCTTCTCCAGCTCATTTTACAGATGAGGTAACTGAGGCAAACAAGGTTAAGTGACTTGCCCAGGGTCCCACAGCTACTAAGTGTCTGAGGCTAGATTTGAACTTAGATCTTCTTGACTCCAGGCCCTACACTCTATCCATTGTGTCACCTAGTTGCCCATACTCAAGTCTACTACTGGCTCATTTCTTTATAAATTTCCTCTTAGTAGGTTCAGAGGCAATTTAGGCAGCATGTTTTGGAATATTCTTATTAATTATCAGCATTACAGAAAACTTCTCTAATTGTCTTAGCCCTAAGTCTCACATAAAACAGAAAAATCTCTCTTCCTATACGCCAGCTTTGTATTACTTAATTTCCAGCCTTGAATTTATAGATTTAGGCCAGGTGTTTTTAACCTTTAAGCTTTAAGATAGATAGATAGATAGATAGATAGATAGATAGATAGATAGATAGATAGATAGATAGATAGATAGATAAACTATGCTGAAATAATTGTAATCCTGTGCATTTGAAAGTCATTGCTCAGTGGAGTCCATAGGCTTCAATAGATTGCCAAAGGGGTCCCTAACACAAAAATTAATTCCTGGTTTAGACATCATGACCGTTATTGACAGTTTGATTTGTGAACATTATCTAATAATAAACATAGATAAACATTTAGACAATATATAGGCAGAGATGGGGCTTGCAGCTAGAATCACCCCTATATTCTGGAAAAGCAAAGGAAAGAAAAAAGCTTTGACTAGTTTTCTTTGGCCAACTCAGGAAAACTCACTCTTGACTTCTTCCAAATCCCCTCATATGCAAATAGCAGGTAGCTATTCCGTTAGTCTCACCTCTAACCCACTTCTGTCACTTACTTGGTAGTATAAGAGTTAAGCTGCTTGCATCTCATTCTCATCTCTCCTATCTGTTACCCCAAATCTTGGATGAAAGTCTTTTCCTTCAAAACACTAGAACCACAAGATAAACTGAGTCTTCCTCAAAAACTGTTTTCTTAACAATGATTAACAGTCCAGCTTCCTCAAAAGGTCAGTTAATTTTCTCTGTGATCCTGAAAGTACATACAGAATCAGTATCCAAAATCTCTGTGATTCTGGATCTTGGCAACCAACAGTTAAATTTGTAGTATAGGATGCACAATCCATGGGATATAGCTGTGGTTGGTCAGCTTTTTGATCTAACTAGACTATGACAACAAGAATCCAGATTCTAGGGTTGCATGATAATACTACCTCTGACATCTCTAGAAAAAGGCTGACTTATAGAATTTATATATTCATACATATATACATACATATATGTATATGTACATATGTGCGTTTACACAATGCATATTTGCATACAAAATCGATACAAAATTATAAGAGGATTAGTGATTGAGGGCACTATGGTAGACTGAGTTGAACATTGGAAAGAAGCTAGGAATTGTATGAGAGAGAGGTGAGGAGGGAATCCATTCTAGGCATAGAGGACAGCTTGTGCAGATATATGGAAGGAAATGACATGTTGTGCAGGAAACAAAAATGAGGTTATTCTGACTGAAACATAGTGTGCATGAAGGACAGTAATATGCAGTAAGTTGAAAGGCTTTGAAAACCAAGTAGAGAAATTTGTATTTTGTCTTAGATGAAACTGGGGCCGTTTGAGGGTCTTGAACATGGAAATTACTAGGAATCTCCTCCACCAATGGATACCAAGAATATTTGCAAATTAGTATTCTTTTTGTTGAGTGACATACCCTTTCTCTGACCCTAGTCCCCACTGCTGTCCAGAATCCCTTTATGAGGCATCATTTTATACCATAATAAGAGACTAAGCTGAAACTAGAAAGTCCCTCCTCATCCTTTCAAGAGACCAGCTGTACACTTGAAGTAGGAATAACTGGCAGAACTCTTTCTTTCTCATAGCAGATTAGGTGGTAGAGGAAGGCCCCTGAGGCAGAAGGAAGGAGGTTATATAGAAGAGATTGGGAGAAAGACTGTCTAAGACTCACTGGACTCCATCTACAATTCTCTAGAGGCTGGCACTGCTGCCAGAAGTTTCAAGGTCCCAGCTTTTCACTGGCCTATTTGGGAAGATGATTTCATGTTCCATATTGACCTAGTCTGAGAAAAGAAAATGCTACCTTCTTCCACTCCCACACAGGAAGCCCCCCCCCCAACTCAGAACACACTGCCCACCTCAGTGAGGAGGAAGTATGCCTCTGCTTTATCTCTAGAGGTCTTTGTCAGGATTCTGTCCTGGGATCTATTCTCTTCATTAATGTAATCAGTGATTTACATAAAGACAGATGGCATCAGATCACTAAATTACTCAAAGCAGGGACAAATAATCAACACATGGCATTATGGGGTCACAGTTTTAGAGCTGGAAGGGACCATGGGGGTCTTGCAGTTCAACTCCTTTGTTTTACAAATGAGGAAATGGAGACCCAAAAAGGTGATGTGACTTGCAAGAGGTCACACAGGTAAGTAAAGCGAAGATTTGAACCCAGGTCCTCTGATTCTAAATTCAATGCTCTTTCTATTGTACCACACAGAACTAAGAACAAAAGAGAACTTGATGGGCTGGAACAGTTGGTCACCTCTAATAAGATTAAGTTTAGTAGGAAGAAATATAAAGTCTGACACTTGGATTCAAAAGATAAAATATACAAATGCAGGACATGAGAGGGAGCATGGATGGACAGTGTTTCATGTAAAAAGCTGAGTCAAAATAACATAGAAGAGGGAAAGCACAAAAGATGTCATCTTTCACTATATTAAAAGAAACATAACGTCCTTGACCAGGGCAGTGAAAATCACTCTGTACTCTACCCAGGTCAGACCGCACATCTGGATTATTTTGTTTAATTGCTGGAACCACATTTTATGGAGAATAAGAATCTAGAGCATGCACACAGTACAGTGACAGAATGGTGAGGGTGTCTTAAACAACACCATATGAAAATAGATTGAAAAAGTTGGGATAGGGAAGGGGCAAGGTGTTGAGGCTAGAAACGTGTTTTAGAAATGACACGATAATATTTGAAGGGCTATCATGGTAGAAAAGGATTAGGGTCCAAAGGGTAGAATAAGGACCAAGGAATATTAGTTGCGGAGAAAAAATTTTAGTTTTACACAAGGAAAAAAATAGAAGTATCCCAAAGTAGAATGGACTGCCTTGGGTAATATGCCTGAAGCCAGAAAATCTGGACCTTAAATCCTATTTACCAGTGACATTATGCTGATTGAATCAAGCACAAGAAATGTTAAAGCCTCATAAATTAAATACATAATAACCCAAAAGAGCTCACCCTAGCTATCCACACAGGAAAATCTAAGTGGATGAAGGATACCTATTGTCCGAACCATAAGGTTAAGGTTCAAAGATATTGCATAGGCCTATTCAATCAGTATCTATATCTTGGATAGTGACTACAAGCATATATTGAACTGAGCCCAGGATTAAAAGGGAAGAGGAGAGGAAGGAGGAGGATTATCATCTGAGTGGCTATGGCATGGTTTGGAGTTGGCCAAGAAGAAATGTCAGATGGACAAACTAAAGGATGTGCCAATAAAAGTCCCAAAGGAAGCCCTTCAAAATGCTTGGTATATGATCTAAGGTGGATTTATTATTAGTGGCTATGTCAAAGTTGAAATGGAAAGGTGAGAGATTGGAGCCAAGAATCAATTAGGAGGTCATTGGAATAGTCTAGGCAAGTGGTGACAAGGACTTGATATAGGGTTGCGATGTTTGTGTGAATAGAAAGAAGGGGGAAGATGCAAGCAATATTGTAGAGATTGAAATGACAACATTTGACAACTGATTGAATTTATAAGACCAGGGAGAGTGAGGAGAATAAGAAAGAAAAGAATGTCAAGACTGTCAAGACTGTGAACCTGTAACTAAAAGAATGGTGGTACCTTCACAATTCTTGAAAAGTTCAGAGGAGAAATGCATTTCAGGGGAAAGAAAATGAGTTTTGTTGTGAGTTTGGTGTGCACATGAGACTTCCAGTTTGAAATTCTCAATAGGTAGTTAGAGATGTGTGACTGGATCTTAGGAGAGAGAACAGAGGTATTTGAATTTGTGAGTTATCTATATAAATAGAATAATATATCACCAATACATAAAAGAAGTTAATGTAAAATGCCATATAGGGTCTTAAGGGAGAAAGGTTGTTACTGACTGTGAGGATCAGGGAGTGCTTCTTGAGGAGGTTGTTTTCGTTATTGTGTTTGTCCTTTGATCTCAAAGAGGACCATGACATCAGAGAAATGATGACATGACTCGTAGTTGATTTTGATTTCAGTGAGGGAGGGCTGTGAAAGGTCACCAGCCTCACTTTCTCTTCCAGAACCATGTGGGTCCAATGGCCTGATATTCACCAGGACAACTGGAGATGGCCCAGGATGCATTGGGAGACCCTAGCCTTTTTAGGCTTAAGGTCTTATCAGGTTCTCACTTTGAGTGAGGTAATGCCCATTCAGTGAACAGGCCTCTTCAAGAAGTGAGTCAAGGGATGGCCCCTTTAATCAAAACTCAAAAAAAAAAAATCAAACTGGGAGGGGAAGATCAAAATACCAAATGGTAACTTGAGGTAACACAAGAAAGAAAGGAATTTTAGGAGAGGGCATTCCAGGCATAGGGAGCAATATGAGCAAAGATGTGGAGGTGGGAATGTCTAGTGTCTGTAGGGACGATGAAGAATAGTATAGTTTCATTAAAGCATAGTTCATCTGGAGGAGAGTAGTAGGAGATATATCAGTGCCAAGTTGGAGTGCCAAATTAGTGCCATATTTGGAGGTATATTAGTGCCAAATTACTGCCAAGTAAAGGGCATCACTGAAAGTCTCTGAACAGAAGAGTAGCAGAGCCAGACCTCTGAGCCGTGGCTTCCTCACCTTCCTTTCTCCTTTGATGGATCTTCATTCAGATCAGACCCACTGTGGATATCCCTAGAGACATTGTGCTGGGGTCTCTTATCTTTTCTGCATATTATCTTGCCTGATGATCTCATCAGCTCTCATTAGTTCAATTATCATCCTGGCAGATGATTCCCAGATCTATGATGTCCAGCACTATTCATCTCTTACTTTCCCCTGTCACCACTTCTGCCCAAATCTTATTTTTACTTTCACAATACCTTTCCTATCCTCTACCTTCTCTCCACTCACACAGTTGCTATCCTAGTACTAGTTCTCTCTTGGACTATTGCAATCACCTTCTGACAGAGAAGTCTCTGTCTACCCTGGTGCATCCTCCACCTAGATGCCAAAATGATTTTCCTAAAACACGGCTCCCACCATGTCATTCTCTTACTCAATAAATTCCAATGGCTACCTCTTCCAGAATTAAATAGAAAGTTCTCTACCATTTAAAGCCCTTTACAACCTAGCCCCATCCTTGCCTTTCTGGTGCTTTTATACTTTATCCCCCTCCAGATATCCTACAGCCCAGCTATACTGGTCTTCTTGCTGGTCTTTGAGCTTTATACTTCACCTGTACATAATTACCCTCATAGCATCATTTGCCACTCTCCTTTCCCCTCATATCTGACGAAGAGTCACCCTTTCTTTTTGTCTTTTCTCCCCTTTGGCTCAAATACTCTCCTCATCTCTGCCTCTTAACTTCTTCTCTGGCTTTCAAACCTCACATTTTACAGTAGGCTTTTCTTTAGTCCTCCCCATCCCACCCCACCTTATCACACCCCTGCTAATTTCTTCTTTCTGAGATTACTTTTCATTTATTCCACTTATCTCTTCTATGTACATAGTTATTTGCATATTTTTCCCCCATTGGAATGTGAGCAGGGGACAAGTTTTTTTTTTTTTGCCTTTCTTTGTATCCTCAAGGCTTAATGCAGTTTCTGGTAAAGAGTAATTGTTTCATAAATGCTTATTGATAGAGCAACTACTCCACAGGGTTGTTGTGAGAATCAAATAACAGAAAGTACATAAAGTGCTCTGCAAACTCAAAGCATGGTGTGAGTGCGAGTTACAGATCTCTCATCCTCATCCTCTTTTTCCAATGGAATTCATATAAAAATAGTCCTGTGATAAGCCATTATGCCACTACCATTCTTTGATATTTAGTGATCTAAAGACTATTACACAGGTGGACAAAATGATTGCTTTTGTGGTTGACCAAGAGCATATACACACACACACATAATATATGTGTGTATGCATATGTATGTAGGCACACGTGTATTTCTTGTTCAGTTGTTTCAGTCTGACTCTTCATGACCCCATTTGGGATTTTCTTGGTAAAGGTACTGGGGTGGTTTCCTTCTTCAGCTCATTTTACAGATGAGGAAACTGAGGCAAACAGGGTTGAGTGATTTGCTCAGGGCCACACAACTAGTAGGTATCTGAGGTTAGATTTGAACTTAGGTCTTCCTGACTCCAGGCCCAGTGCTCTATCCACTGTACTTGCCCATTCACATGCATACATATATGTGTCCGTGTAGATACATGTATGTACATATACTCAATGCAATCTGGATTTTATTATTGCTATGTGCAATATCACACATACATGCATGTGTGCCTGTATATGTGTATACACGTATGTTGTATACATATATGTGTGCATTTCTGGTGACATCTATTATAGATGTTCCCAATTTTTGAAAAATGAATAATAATGTTATATTTTGGCAATTGTAGGCAATAGTTTGGTCTTTGATAAGAGTCCAATTTCTATATGACTCATTGGTTATATAGTAGTTGTTATCTTATTATGATGATAGGATAAGAATAGGGACTGGATCTGTGATTCTGTTGCTGTGGAGAATTCCCAGATGAGGAAACACCCTCCACTAATGTAGGTCAACAGCTTTTCTACAACTTACATTCTTAGAGATTTGTATAATAAACCAAGTTTAAGTGACTTGCTGTAGCAGCAAGCACCATAGCATACCCAGGATGGCCTGCTTGCACGGGTTCTTTGATCTGCTTTTCTAGGAAAGACTGCTCAAAAAGGGGTTAACAATCCTACTTTTAATTACATTCACTAGTTCAGAGGAAGGGTCAGCACCCTGAATGTCAGAGAAAATAAATGCAGAGAAAATACAAGCAGAGAAATTAGCATAAAGACCAACAGACAGGGCTCTGACTGCCTGATCAAAGCAATATTGCTATACACTTTACATACACCACTAGATGGAGAGAGCCTTCACATTTGAACAGTGGGGGCAGGTGGGGAGGAATGGGCGGGGGGAGTCTGAACATATGGCTACTCAGAGTTTCAACCAGGGAATCACAGGGTCCTTTTCATAAGCAAGTCCCCAAAGCAAAATACCAACTCAGAGTATATGTACACACTTCTCAGAGCCAGAAGGCATTACAACCCTTGTGACTCAGTGCCTAATCAACTTAGTACCAAAAGGTATGGAAGCCTTCCTACAAGCAAGCCTCCCCTAAGAAAGCTTCTCTTAATGGGCTCCATGTGAGACCCATTACCATGGGCTGGGGGAAAATCTTCATATCCTATTAACAATACACTTGCCCAGGATCACACAGCAAGAGTCATAACTTGAATCTCAGTTTTCCTGGTGTTCTATCCACTATATGACACTGCCTTTCACTGGTAGAGGAAAACCTAAAAACCAGATCTTCCATCTCCAAGTCAGTGCTCTTATCATTTAACTAAAAGTATCTCTCAGACTTCTGTATGAGGAAGAGCCTAGGGTCACATAATGAGTATATAGCAGGGGCAGGATTTGAACCACCATGCCACGCTGTCTCTCTAATCTTTATTGTTGTTGTTGTTGTTACTATTATCATTGTCATTGTTAGGAAGATTAGTCTGGCAATGGTGTGGAACTGGATAAGGATGATGGATAAGATGTAGAAAGGACTCTTCATTGGGGGACACTAGATGTCCTCCCAGATTTCATTAAGCTCTAAGATTCTTGGACTTGCTTTCTAGCCTGCCCTAGAACAATATGCCTAGTGCCTAGAACAATATGCTGTATATTTATGATGTTAGAACTCCCTGAGCCTTCCCTTGCCCCCTTTCTTTATATCCCTAGAGCTTAGCAAGTGTCTGACACATAGTAGGTACTTGATAAATCCTAGTCAACTGAGTGGTTTTGAATGAGACTCTGAAGTGGATTTTGCTTTTGTATCTTTGTTCCAGAAACAACAAAAAGACCTTACTTGTCTGTATCCAGTGCCTGAGATCAAGTCAATTCAATAAGTATTTATTAAGCACCTACTATGTGCCAGCCATTGTGCTAAATGCTTTGAGTACAAGAAAAGCAAAAATAATCCATGCTTTCAAGGAACTGGAAATCTCATGGGGAAGACAACTTGCCAGACCAAGTTTCTGAACTTCGAAGAATGAATTAAAAGTAGATGCCAAAGGCAGCAGTGGTGAGTTTTCAGCGATGTTTTTACTTTATTGTTTGTAGGTACTTTCTCCCAAGGTTCAGAGTTTTCCCCCTTCTACCACTGTCCTCTCTTTTGAATCTGTGGTCTTTGCTTGGTATTCAAAATGTTGGGGAGAGGGGAGCTGAAGGAGAGAGTACATACCTATCCAGACAGCATCTAATATTTGTCTAACTGGGGCTCCTTCCTTCTGAATATGACACACACGTGACCATACAAACAACATTGCAGTCACAGCTGGGTAGGCATTTAGTGCTGCCTAAAGAATAATGCCAAGGCAGAGAAAATGTGATCATCTAATGATGTTAAGGAACTTTATAAAATAATTTCTCCTGTAATTGGTGTTCAAGCTTAGTTATAGCATAGTCTGATGTAATTATGTTTAAATAGAAGTGAAGATACCATGAGATTAACTAGCTAGTGTCTATAAATTGTTTCAAGCTTCTTCAAGAAAGATACTTTTTTTTTCTTGGACTTGTGATTTCACCTTCACGGGGAAGTCCTAGTATGGAAATTCCCTCCAACATAGCAGATCGTTAGGATAATCTAGGCTACCAAGAGGTTAAGTGACTTGCTCCATGATCAGACAACTAGTAAGTGTAAAGGAAGGATCTGAAACCAGGTCTCACAGATTCTAAGACTGGCTTCCTAGTCTGTCTATCTACAAAGAAAGTTATCCAATAAATATTTAATATATAAGTTGTTTTGTTTACTTTATGACTCCTATGGAACCAATGACTTGACTGCTTTGAAATACGCTAAACTTCATGCCCTCAGACTCCACTTTGTGAGATTGAGGGATCATTTACAGGCTCACCCACAGCTTTGGGCAGGGCCAAGGGCCATCACTGTAGTGTGGCGTTGCTACATTTGGGTACATTCAAGCCCCGGGGCTAAAGTCCTCCTTCCCATCGTCCCCCACCAAAACTGCTTAATATTCTAAGTGTCTCAAAGCTGTTTCTGGGGCTCCATTAGCACAAGACGCCTGCAGGGAGTTCAAGCTGAGCAGAGATTTACCTTTGCCTAAACTATGAAGAAAGGAGGGCTAAGCAAATCCATGGTATAAACAGCAGGGGAGAAGGGAGGGCACTGTATTTAATCTATGGAAGAAAACAGGCTGTTTTCAAACACTTAAGCAGTACTTATTTGCATGTAAACAATTACATCCTAATTACAAATGATTCTTAGGAGTGCTTTAAAGTAGACCTGGCAGGATTGTTGTTTCTTGGCAGTACTTGGTTAGCCATTATTAGCATTACTCTAATACTCGCTTGAATTCAAGTTTTAAAAAATGCATTGTCTGCTATAATCACTCATTTATATCGTGTTCTTTAAGATTTGCAAAGAGCTTTGTAAACATTATCTCATTTGATCCCTACAACAATGCTAGCAGATAGGTATAATTATTCCCATTTTATAGATGAGGAAATTGAGCCTTGAGATGTTGAGTGATTTGTCCAGAGTCACAGAACTAGAAAGTATTTGAGGCAGTATTCCAAACCCAGGTCTTCCTGACTCCAAATTCTTTTTTTTTTTAAATAGTATTTAATTTTTCCAAATTACATGTGAAAACTCTTTTTACTATTTCATTTTTTAAAAAAACTTGGAGGTCCAAATTTTCTCCTTCCTTCCCCTCTCTCAGACAGTAAGTAATTTGATAGAGGTTATATATGTGCAATCATGTAAAACATATTCCCATATGAGTCATGTTGTGAAAGAAGAAAGAAACCAAGAGGGGGGAAAAAAAACCTGGTATAAAATAAAGCGAATAGGCCACCTCCCCTCATGTCGACCAATCAGAGTTGGTTGGCATCCCCTAAGAACACCTACTCTTTGAAGGGCATATAACCTGTGCCCCCAAATCCCAAATCGAGCCAGTTCTGAACTGGCCCCCCCTCCCCTTGGGGAGGAAGGCCCAATTTTACACTGTAACTCCCATGTAATGCCTGTCAAGCCAGCTTGAGAGAAACCGTGGACATATGTACCCTAAAGAAACAAGTGAAAAATATTATGCTTTGATCTGCATTTAAACTCCATCAGTTCTTTCTCTGGATACAGGTAGCATTTTTTGTCATGAGCCTGACTCCAAATTCAAAACCTCATCTACTAGGCATGCGTGGTGATGCATGATTTACTTAAGACGTGGTTCCTGCCCTCACAGAAGCTATGGTCTAGTGAGCTCTGCACATAAAACATAATAATATATTGCAAGTATTTAAAAGGGGCACAAATAAAGTTCTTTATGAGGTCTAAGACGAGGAAAGAAGTCATTACATATCTGAATTACATATCATTACATAGAGAAAAGGTAACTTTGGATTTAGGATTTTAAAAATAGACAAGAATTCAACAGGTTGAAAGAGGCTGTGAACTTCATTTCATATAGGGTTCATAAGATTTCAGATCTGGAAGAGACAGCAGAACTTTTTAGAATATCTTAACTTTTTTTTTGTTATATAGGCCCCTTTGGAAGTTTAGTAAAATCTATAGCCTCCTCAAGATAAAATTTTAAATGCATAAAATAAGATACATAGGAAATCAATTATATTGAAATAAAGTAATTTTGAAAAATATTTTGTTGTTGACAAGAACAAGAGTATGTACATACGTATGTATGTCCCTAATATATTTATGTACATATGCATATACATACAAATATATGTATCTGCACACATATATACACCATACGTGCATGTCCTTATTGCTGAATACATATATGTATATGCACACACATATATACTTATGTGTATGTATATATTATATATTATACTATGTATTTGTATATGTAGGCATATATACATGTATATCCACACATAGGTACACGTACATAAACGTGTATACATCATACACACATGCCCTAATTGTTCCATAAATACATGTATATGCACACACATGTCTGTATACAAATGTTTTTTACATATGTGTATTGTGTATATGAAGTTCTTAGACCCCCTGAAATTTATCCACGGATCTTTGGACCCCAGGTTAAGAGCCTCTGCAGAGGCTCATCTTGCAGATAAGAAAACTGAGGTTCAGAAAAGGAAAATGACTTGTCCAAAGTAATGTACCATTTCTTGAAACAACATTCTGTAATTCATACTTTTTACAAATTCAGGCTGTACCCTTCTCCCCTGAAAGTCATATGAATTAGCAAAAGTTTGACCAAATTATGAAGTACTCTCTTAAAGTATGTTTTATGCCACAAAGTTGAAGATAATAATTAAATCGCTATTGTTGAAAAAATAAAGTATTTAAAAGGTGGTTCAAGCCATTAAAATGTGTATAAATATGTATAAAATGTGTATAAAAATACACTAAACCAGAACATTATTGTCTAGCTCTGAGTCTTTTATTAAGAAACAATAACAAAGATTTATTTGAAAACAATAAAGAGATCTGGTGAGTTCTCAATGACCTGATGTCTTCCTTCTGGAAAGTGAATCTTCCTTTTGGCAGAAATGTCCATTGACCTGCCTCCTTTTCTTTGATCGATTCTTCTCTTTTAGTGTTTGTATAGTTACTTCTGACCCAATCAATCAGTGTCTGGGTTTGAGACCTTATTCACCCATCCCAAGATGCTTTTGAACTAGGTGAACTGGATGGAATCTGCTATCGTGCAGTTAATTATCAACCATAGCTAATGGATTTTATCATTATTAGTGACAAATTGTTCATTTTAGATTCCCTACCAAACATCTCTATCCTATGTAAGTCTTCAGTGAATTCTGGCCAGGCAAATTCATTTCAGTATTATTGAAGGAAACAATCACTTAGAGCTAGAAAAGAAAAAGTTGCCTAATCACAATATCTCAAAGTCGGAAGGACCTTCAAAAGCCATCTGATAACCTCTACTTGAACAAGAATTATTGCCCAAATGTGCCAAACAAGTAGCCATTCAAATTTTGCTTGAGGATACCCAGTGAGGGGAAACCCATTGTGCCCCGTCCAGCAGGGCCAGTTAA
>CM053625.1:231083605-231144327 GCA_028646595.1 Phalanger gymnotis
CATTGCTCCTCATTGTGCCCTGTGGGACATGGAAGAGACCTTAAAAACTGGAGGATGGAAGCTATCCTGAACCTTCTCCCCAAACTCCAAGCTGTATATCCTGGGTTCCTTCCACCTTTCCTCATACAGTATGAACTCAAGGTTCTCACCATCCTGGTTCTTTCCTCTAAATGTTCTTTTACTTCTTCAAGATTCTCCCTGAAATATGTACTCCACACAACTTCTGAGGGGGCAAAGAACAACAGGACAATATATTCCTCTCCTAATGACAGTGGCTAGAGTGTTGGGCCTGGAGTCAGGAAGATCAGAGTTCAGATCCAGCTTTAGATACTTACTAGCTGTGTGTCCCTAGGCAAGTCACTTAAACTTCTGTTTGCCTCAGTTTCCTCATCTATAAAAAGGTCAGAATAATAGTGCCAACCTCCCAGGATTGTTGTGGGGGTTAAATAAAATCATTATCAATCACTTAGCATAGCACCTGGTACATAGTAAATACTATATAACACTTATCTGTTATTATGTTAGCTGTATCAACATACCTGAAGGACATATTCATTTCTTGGCTACTGTAATATACTCATATGTTCATATGGGGAGCAAATAATCTGCTAGAACCCCCACAGTTTTCTCAGAACTTCTGAAGAGTTATACTTTCTTCTTCTTGTACCTCATAAGATTTTTAGACCCCCAAGGGCAAGACTTTGCCCCTCTTAATTTATTTTCATCCGCCTGGCTCGATGTTATTATCTGATGTGTTGGCTCTTCCTCCCAGCTGTCCTCCTTGACATCTTCGTTCAGGTTATTAGTAAGAACATAAAACAGCACAGGATCAAGCAGAAAGACCCAAGACATTCTACTAGAGACCTCCTTCTGAACTGAAATTAAAGCATCAATGACTGTTCTTTGGTCTAGTTATTCAACCAGCCCCACACCCATCTGACTCCTCCACTCTCCATTTCTGTTCCCACAAAAATAGTGTGAGAGAAGCTTTAAAATGTTTTGCTACAAGTCTAGGTAACTCCTATCTAGAGCATCTCATTAGTCTACCACATTCATCATACTGGGGAGAAAAGGAAATGAAGTTAGTTTGGCCTAACCTAATCTTGATGAAGTTATGTTGACTCTGTGATCACCATTGCATTTTCTAGATTTTCATTGTCTATGAAGGGTCATATAGTCCGCTCTCCTCATTTTACAGATGAAGAAACCAAGGCCCTGTGTGGCATAAAAGACCCTCACTAATTAAATTTATAATAAGGAACCATCTCAGGGTGGGAACAGAAATAAATTTTATTCAATTCTTGAGAATAGGGCATCCTGCTAGAACTGATCTAGCAAAGGCGGTCCTTTACAAGGGGCAAAGCACCAATAATTATACCTAACACAAGAGAATTCTCGCCTACCTCTGACCCTTCTCACCATTGGCTGGGAGGTGGGCTTACAATCTGAGCACGAAAGCTAGACAAAGAACTGGGAAATTGAAGCACAGAAACTCCAGTTCCCATTCCCTTAGTTAATGATTACAACTGAGGTGACATCTATAAATCTAAAGAAGGAGAATAGGATAAGGGGAGGGGAAGACCCTCTCCATTCTTCTACAATGCTTTTACAGTAAAGGAAAGCAGGTCATAGTAACTCTATTCTTACTGAGCAAATCTTTAAACCAGAACCAGAAGAAAAAACAAAAAGTTTCAGGGTAAATTTTCCCAGAGGCTGAGCCATCAGACTCTCACAGCCTCAGAATTTTTCCACTTCCCTTTTTTCTTGATTTTTTTTATTTTTTTAAACATTTCTTAGTATTTATTTATTTATACATATATACATACATACATACATACATACATACATACATACATACATACATATCTTCCCTGTGAAGTCTTCACATTTTATTTACCTCACACAGCCCCAAGGAGGATATGATTTATCTAAGACCAAACAGCTAGTCAGTGCCAGAGTAGGATAAGAGCCCTGGTCTCTTGTCTTTTATGATGCACCTTCTACCACACTGATGCACAGAAACAGTTTGCTCATGCACATGATTAAGAAGGAGGAAAATGCATGTTTAAAACCAGTAGAAAAAATCAGGTTTTTTTTTCTTACTATTCTCCTGCTCTTTTCATTAGAATAAATGAGTAAGAGTTGATTGAGTAATGAATTGTATACTGTTTCAATATCCTTTGAATGTCTCCCTGAAGTGACAGGTCATTCGTACACACCATAGTCAGTCCCGCACATAACAGCTGCTTCTGCCATGTGATCTGAGAGCTAAGAGAAGCTCCTCCTCTCCAACCCCAGTACCCTAATTTAGTATTACCTTTCTCTCACTTCAATTCGACAAACACTTACTATATAGCTACTGTTTCCATGGAACTTGCTAAGTGTTGGGAATACAGAGTTTTCTACAATCCAGACATTTTTCTAAAGGCATCTCCTTTTCATTTGTGATGATGAAGGTGATAATAATAGTAGCTAGCATTGATTTAGTGTCTACCGTTTGCCAAGCACTGTGCTAAACACTTTGTAAGTATCTCATTTGATACTCACAACTACTCTTTGAATTAGATTCTATTATTTTTACAGATGAGAAAACAGACACACAAAGGCGAAGTCACTTGCTCAAGATCACATAGCTAGTAACTGTCTGAGGCTGGATTTGAACTCAGTTCTTCCTGGCTCTCAGCACTCGATCCATGGTATCGCCTAGCAATAATTAACATAAATACATACATACATATATACATACACAAACATACACACACATATACTTTTTAACTTTGCAAAGTGTTTTCCATAATTATCTTAACCTCGCAACCAACCTTCATTGGAAGGTACTACAGATATAATTATCCCTGTTTTATAGATGAAGAAACTAGATCTCAGAGAAATTAAGTGATTTAACATGGTTGCATAGCTAGTAAGTGTCAGAGGTGAGATTTGGGTCCTACACTACTAAACTCTGTGACAGATTAAGTAAAAGCTTCTAACATTTAGACCTAACTCCAGGTTTAGCTTACTCTACCATGCCACTTGTGTGATGGGCAAAGGAGAGAAACATGCATACTAGAAGACCCCGAGAGTCCATTTCCATTAAAAAATTCTATGCTTAGAGTGGTAAATATTGTAAAGGAGGGGTAGGACACAGATGATGGAATGAAATACTGTTAAAGGGGAAGTGAAAAAAGCCATTGATGACAAACTTTCCAATTTTGCCTCAAAAGACCCTGCATTAGATATGAATTGGGTAGCAAGAGGTGACCCTGAATGTAACATAATAAAACCATAAACCAGAGCTGAAAGAGCCCTTTGAGATCATTTTGTCCTTAAGCATCCAACATGGAGCCTGCAGACCAGATGGAAACTCTTTGACCCTGAAGTATAACCCACCAGAAACTTTTAGCAAAATAATTTTACATAATTAGCTAGCCCACGTGAAACCATAACAAGGTCAGTGGGGGCTCACCACTTTGCCTGCCACTGCTGCTGTGCTGTTGATTACCTCTACCAAACTGAGTCATTCTAATTCAGGTTGAATAGAATTAAATTAATGTGGCCTAATCACATGTGGATTTCTAACCATGCGACATATTGTTCAAAAGCCAAATTCCCAACTCATTAACAGAGAGAGAGAACAAAGAGTTGAAATGACTTGTCCACAGTCACATAGCAAATGAAATTTTGACTCCTCACTCAGTGTTCTTTCTCCTTTGTCTTATTACCTCTCATAAAATCCTGGTGTCGGTCTGAATTGGGAAAGAGATGCTTTTCCCCTCAGATTTGAGACTGTGACCCTCAAGATTCAGCTTGTGATCCAGAACTTAAAACCTCACAAGCTCATGTCTAAACAGTCCAGGAAGAGGCAAATGTAGCCAAGTTTAAAACATTGCTGGGACTGCATGTATTCTAATTATTATAAAGCAGAATGTGTTTTACTTGGTTAATTGGTCACAGGGGCCATGGGGTTAGCCTTTTGCAAAAGACTTCCAGAGGAGCCAGGGAATTATTTCAAAGACCAAATGAGCTGTGATGAGTATTTATGAGAAGTTATTTTGGGGAATAGCATTTTACTGAAAGAGTCATTTCAATTTGAGTATTAGTAAACAGTTGTGTGTTATCTTCTGTTGAGAGAAAAAGAGGAGAAGGAGTGGGGAGTAGAAGAAGAGAGAGACAGAGGGAGACAGAAATAGACAGAGAGAGAAAGAGATAGAAAGGGGTGGGGTGGGGAGAAAGAAAGGAAGGGAAGACCATCCTAGAGCCCTCTAAGAAGCACTCAACAGGATGTCATCTTGCCCACAAAATCCTTTCTTGGGTATAAAGGAATAATTCTGACCAAGCAAAATCAAACTGCAACAGAAGACAATTGATCATTTGGGGAGGTGGGGGCAGGGAATGGGAGTGGAGTAAGTGGTGTTAGGTCTCATGAAGAATTTCCTTTAATCTTTTGAGGGTGTGGAGTGGTGAAGGTAGTACAGAGTGGGTGGGATCAGGACCTGGAAATGGGGGAGGGGGCAGGTAGGAGAAAGAGAATAGCAGAGGATGCAGTTGTATAGAATGGCAGGGGCCTGGACCCTCTAGCTACCTACATCTCCACTCTCCCACTTACCCACAGGTTTTACTCTGACCTCATGAGATATTCCAGTCCTGTCTGGGTGTAGAAAAGGTCTTCTCCTCAACATATCTGCCCCTTCTAAAATGTCACCTATTTGTCATTGCTAGAAACAATTGCTCAAATTCATTGAATCCCCAGTATGAATTGGAGAGACCAATTCTAGGAAGCGAAGACCCAGAATATGAAGCTGGTAAACACTAGAGAACAGATAACAACAGATAGCAATGGAAATACACCCAGGCATCCTTATTGTAGACATTTGACATATTTAATACAGTAAAGAGAATGGGATCTTTTGAGGAAGTGTACTTGGCAAGGCAGGGACATTTCAGACTCAACATTAATAGTAAGCATGACATTGACATGACAATCAACAGAGTATTGGATGAAGACCTAGATAGAATACTTGGGTTCTGTTTACAATCCTTTTCTTTAGTTTTGGCATGTCTGGTGGCTAGCAGAAAAAAAAAATTGCAGAATTATAAAAGCATCCCAGAGTGGGAGGGGACCTACCTCAGAACCGTATCATCCAAAGCATACATGAACAGAATCTCCTCTACAATATTCATTAAGTGGTCAGCAGCTCTTTTGTTGGAAGTGGAGGCATGGGGAGTGTGGGGGGAAGGATGGATGGATGGAAATATAATATCTCAAGACGAACCATTCTATTTTTAGATAGTTTTGACTGTGAGAATGTTGAGCATCTTAAAATGTTTAATACTTTTTTAGTCGGTGACTTGGATAAAGGCATAGATGATATACTTATTTAATTCACCAAAGCCACAAAGCTTGGAGGGATAACAGCCATGCTGAATGAAAGGACTTAGCATGCTTAAAGAATGGGTCAAATTGATTGGGATGAAACTTAGTAGGGGTAAATGTAAAGGCTAATACTTAAGAATTCAAAGATCGATTTCATAAATATGAAATGGGGAGGCGTGGCTAGACAGAAATTTGGAAAACAAAAAAACCCGAGGATTTTAGTGGGCTGCAAGTTTAATGAGCAGCATGGGTTCTGGGTATCTCATTTTGGGCAAGACATTTATAAGCCAGAAAGCATCCAGAGGAGGCAACTGTGTGGTGAAGGACATTCAGTTCTTGCCACATAATATTGAATTCAATTTGGTTTGGTTACCTAAGAGAGACATGGTGGGTCATGATAACTGTACTCAAGTATTTGGAGAGTTATGCTGTAGAAAGATGAGATTTATTCTACTTGGTCCCAGAGGGCAGAATTAGATATAGTAGTAAGAAATTGTGGAGAAAATTAGTGCTTTGCATAAGGAAAAACTTCCCAACAAATCAGAGCCATCCAAAAGTAGAACAGGCTACTTCACAGTAGTGGGTTCTTCCTCACTGTAAGTTTTTTCAGCGAAGGTGGGACAACTATTTGTCAGGTATAGGGGACTCTTGTACATGCATAGGTTGAGCTAACGGTCCTTTCCAATGCTGTGATTCATCAACAACAAGAAGCATTTTTATTTACTATTTGCCAGGCACTATGATAAGCACTGGGGATATAGAGACAAGTAAAAACAGTCCCTGACCTCAAAGAGGTCTGAGTCTAAGACAAGATACAGATAGAGTAAACGAGATGCTCTGATGATATGATTCTGTGAAAGATCACTCATAGTGTGGGAATTCTCAGTCTCAAACGCTGACTCCTCCCTACCTGCCTCCAAGTGTTTCCCCCCACTCACCCTTAGCCCTTCTGTTCATAGCAAACCCTCAAACTCTCAGGCAAAGGCTTCGACTGAGGAAAGATCTGGGGGTTACGGGAAATTTTTCACTCAGTGATATTCTCCGTCCTGAGTGTCAATCGGCCAAGCTAAATTGCTGATTCCTTTAGGCCGTTTGTGCTCTGTAGGCCTTTTTGAAACCCCAGGTTGTGCCGGGATAAAGAAAAAATAAGAAGAAATATCCCTGTGCTCGTGAACATCTGCATGCTTTGAAAAAGAATATGTCAAAACTTCGTATTTGAGGCATTTTGAGAGGAAGAAGTGATTAATTAAGCAGCTCTCCAAGGAGCTGATTAAGGACAAAGCTGTCTTCTTCCTTTTCTTTGATACCATCTCAGTCCTTCATTATTTCTTATCCTTGGGTTCTGGTATAACTGGACTACTTACTGGGCTCTGTGTATGGTACTCTCATTGCCTTGGACATCTAGGCTGTTAAGTGACATAGTGGATAGAGCGGGGTCAGAAGATTTAGGTTCAAATATGTCATTAAACATTTACTAGCCATGTGCCTTGGCTAGACCTCTTAACCTTTGCCTCAGCTTCTGCATCTGTAAATAAGGATAATATTAGCACCTACCTCCCAGAATTGTGCTATAAATCAAATGAGACAATATTTATACAGTACTTAGTATAGTGCCTGGCACTTAGTAGGTGCTTAATAAAGGCTTATTTCCTTCCTTTCCTTTTTTTCTTTTGCAAAGATTGTCCAGATTTAGCTAGAATAACCTTCTCGTTCACTTATTTCTCTTAAAACTTTTTGCTTCCATCAAGGCTCACCTCAGGTACCACTTCAGTGATGAGGTCTTTCCTTATTCCGTTCTACTCCCAAATCATTACTATTCCTCTTCCTCCAGGAATTACTTTGTGTTTATTTTGTATATGTTTTGCATTTATTCATTGGCATGCTTGGTATATCCACCCCCTAGTAAAATGTGACCTCTATGAGGGCAGGGAATTTATCATTTTTCTCTACATAGTCCCAGTTGGACCTAATCAAGGCCCGTTCCTGTGAGATATTGGCAGAATCAGAGTAGCCCAGGACACTAGACAAGAAAAACTGAACTATGTTCTTTTGTGTCTGTCTTAATCACTGACATGCTTCAGTGGGTTTTATAATACTCCACCCTTATGCTTCCCCAAGGTACAGGTGCGTCATGGGGGGAATTTGGACATCTGGATAGTAAGTAGGTAGAAAGTGATTTTTCCCACCAGGCTACAATCCTCTGGACTTTCCCACTATGCTCCAGAAAGCTCTTTTTCCTACAGATTCCTAACCCTGGACTTCACAAACATATCTCAGAACTGCCCTTTGCCCCTTCTGCCCTTCCCTCTGATTGAAGACCAGAGGGCTTCTCCCAGAACCTCCATTTAAAGAGAGTGCCCATGCCAGCCATTTCTTTATTTCCCACCAGGCTCCTGGGCCAGAAAACCCCCTTTTCCATCTTCCTTTTATGTGTTGGCTTTTCCATTAGAATATAAGCTCCCCCAGGGCAGAGATTGTCTTTTCCTGTTGCTTGTATTTCTAAGGGTAGCACTCAGCACAGTGCCTACCACTTGGTAGATAGCTTAATGCTTGCTGACTGATGGACTGACTTGCAAGCATCTCCTATCTTTCTTTTCTATTCTGTCCTGGTTTGTACATTAGAGCTTTCATATGTAAAATGCCCCCAGACTGGAAAACTATAGTTTGCTGTTGGTACTGTTGGTTAAAAAAAAATGTTATCTGTGCCTTCCCTCTTCATAGTGATTTGATATTATTTGAACATTCTGTTGCTATGCCTTTCTGAACAAAGGGCACTACTGTTTTTCCTCTTTATTCTCAAAGATCTTTTTTTTTGTCTGTTTCGAAATGAAAGTTCTGGTTTAGTGGAAAGGGGAAGTGGGTCTGGAGGCAGGAGGGACCTAGGTTTGAATCCTTCCTCTGATTCTTTCTAGTTTTCTCACCCAAGGAAAATCACTTAATCTCTCTAACCTCACTTTCCTCATTTATAAAAGGAGGACCACACAGAGAGAAATGTAACTAGATTTACTTCATGATGTGGTATGCTTTAAGCTCTTTGTAAAAGAGGTGGCATATTTATGCCAGTTTTTGCTATGCTACTCCATGTAAATGTCCTCATCTGGGTTCTTGAAGATTTGAGGGAGGACAAACTGAGGCACATCATGCCAAGCATGGAAAGATGTCAAGTATGGATCCAATAACAAACTGTGTGTCTATTATCTGATTACTAGCCTTGATGAGTATGGAAATGCTCATCACTATAAGGAAGGCCACCAAGAGATGAATTGTTCTGGCTACAGAAATCTATGAAGATTCCATTTACTTAAAGGGCATTGTATTCCAAGTCGGTAGAGAGATCACAGGATCGAAATAGCTGCATGGGACCTCGTAGGCTGTCTAGTCCGACCCTTCCCCTCCCATTCATATCAAGTAAGACACAGAGCCTGAAAGATGTTAAGTGACTTACCTAAGGCCACATAGAATGTACTCTTTCCCATGCACCATCCTGCCTACACAAGAGAACTCCCACATCAGTAAAGTCTCAGTTGCTTTGCTGCAGTGATATATAGACATATTACTATGATGGCATGTTTTTATGGCTTGTCGACTTGTTGAGAAGCAAAGAACTAGATGCACTGGTAAGGACCTTTAACTTTTGTTGGTTACCTGTGTTACAGAAGATAAGAAAGGGATATTATGTGCTCACCCCCTCTACCGTGGTTGTTTGGTTGAGTTATGATGCTCTGCTGGCTTTGGGGGTTATATAGAGATATATAGAGATATGAGAATGCAAAAGGAGATAGGAATGGAAGAAGAAAAATGAGGAATCACAGAAATTGGGAAAGCCAAACTGTAATGGAGATGTGCAGATTTAGAGACAGCTGGTTCTAGAGGACAGAAGATTGGATTGGATTCAGGAAATTGGAATGATTTAATGATAAGGTGGAATCATTGTTTGCCAGGATGACTTCTTGCTCTTCTTGAAATGTAATAACTTTCCTGGATTAAATTGCAAATGTCAAATGTAGTAATACATTGCCCATAATTAGTCCATGAGGCTTTTATGTCTTTTGTCTATCCAATAATTCATGAATCTCCTGGGAGAATTATCTTTAAAATGTATCCTCCAGATACTCTGACTTCAATTCTAAGGTAGAAATTTCCAAGCTTCTAGCTAGAGCTAGATCCTCAGTGTTCTAAGAATAAGAATCCCCCAGGGATTCAGGAATCTGTAGTACTAGTAGGAGGAGGAGAAGTGATAGTGTGGTGGTGGTGGTGGTGGTGATGGTGATGATGATGATGATGATGACGACGACGACAACGATGCTGATGCTGATGCTGATGACGATGGCAGAAGCATATAACAAGATCCAGGAATTTGCTGCTTATGATATTAGCATACAGAGCAGTTGTTGCTGTTGAGTCTTTTCAGTTGTATCTGGCTCTTTGTGACCCTGTAGACCTATGTCCGTGGGGTTTCCTTGGCAAACATACTGGAGTGCTTTGCCATTTCCTTCTCCAGTGCCAAACAGGTTAAATGACTTGCCCAAGATCACACAGCCGGGAAGTTTCTGAGGCTGGATTTGAACTCAGCACCAAGCTTAGCACTCTGTCTGATGTACCACCTAGCTGCCTTCACAAATAGCAGATGAATGATATTAAAATTGTAGGTGTTATTTTTCCTTTGTGTAGATCTTGTAGATTATCAATTAACTGTTACCAAAGCCATAACCAGATATTCCAGAACCCAGGGCAAGTTCCACAAAATACTCTCAGAACAAAAAATTTGCCAATGTATCTTTAAATCAGTGTTTCAGCTCAGATTCCTTGAGGAAATCTAGAGACCTTGGACCTCAGACCCTAGAGGAGGAAAAACCTAGAGATATCCAGAAATGGTTAGAGACCCCAGTGGCATCCTTAAACCATTTCTAGGGAAGCTACTCCTGGGGAAGGGCACAGGATGGGGTCATTCTGGAGAGAAGATTCCTACCATGGGGAGCAAGCATCACAGTATGATAGTTTCCTATTTTTACTTGTCAACAGGAAGTGGTGGTGGTGGTGGTACTTTTACTAGTGCCAGTGGTGGTGGTAGTAACATAGAATTTTTAAGTTTGTCAAGATTTCCCAACATTATGAATGTTATCTCATTTGAACCTCAAAATAGTTATGAGTACTAAAGGTATGGTTTGTCTTTCATTCTTGAAGACCAATGACATTGTGAGCACGATGTCTTGAAAAGTGCATAAATTTGATATAAATGAGGCAGAGTTGCATAAAGTGCATAAAAAAATGACTCTCTTCCAGAGTCATCAGAGTCCAGTGACAAGACAAAAAGTCAAGAAGACTGCCAATGGCTCTAATGCAGTGGGAGACCTTGGCCTTTGTAAATTAAAGTCTTTCCCCGGTCTTAGTATGTTTGAGGCAACACCCATTCAATGCTTAAGGGTTAGGTAAGAATTGAGACAAAAAATAGCCTAATTTACCATCAGGAAAGTATCAGCCTAGGAGGGGAAGACTCAGAGTTTCTGGCCAGAGCAGAAAACAATTGCTTTTTACAATCTTTCTAAAACCTCAAAACCTAAATCCTGAGCAACAGGTGCTTGGGCTGGGGCTGTTATTGACCATTCAATGAAAACCAGAGTAATTTGGATTTAAAAGGTAGTCAAATAGCTCCATTTGAATCACAATGGTCTTTTTGTTAAGCCTGTTTTTTCAAAGTTCTATTTCAAGATATAAATGAGAATTGCACAGAATAAAATGTAAATTCTCCCAGCTTTTTGAAAACAGAGAAAAAAGTGACTGATTGAAAAATTAAATTTGAAAAAATTTATTGAAAAATTAAATTGATTGATTGAAAAATTAAAGGTATCCCTATTTTACAAGTGAGGAAACTGAGTCCTAGAGAGGCTATAACTTGCCTGTGGTCACACAGCTAGTAGTAATAATAATGATAATAACTAAATAATAGCATTTCTATAGTGCTTACTTGGCACTGTGCTAAATGCTTTACATTTAACCCATTTGGTCCTCACAAAAACTTTAAGGGGTAGGCTATTATTCTCCTCAATTTATAAATGAGGAAATCAAGGCATGTAGAGCTTAAGTAACTTGCCCGGGGTTACATTGCTAATAAGTACCTCAGGCAGGATTTGAACTGAGGTCTTCCTGACTTCCAGCCTAGTACTCTGCCTCTACTGGATCATCTAGGTCTCAGAAGTAGGATCTGAAGAAGTCTTCCTGACTCCAGCTGGGCCACTCTACTATATCACATATGTCCAGCAAAGGAGATGGGCCAATCATGTACTGAGAGTCAGAGATAACAACTGGATATCCCGCAGAACACACTAATACTTCCAAGACATCAGAAGAACCGAAGGAAGCACATATGATTGATCATCTATGTAGGATTTATGGAAAGCTCTAGACAAGATTGCCCAGCTTGAGAAGGCATGGGGCAAAGGGGCAGAAGAGATTATTGAGTGGACAGGTAGAGAGAATACCACTGTGAATGAGAACCTGGAGCCATCCAAGTACCAAAATTCATTAAAACTGATGTATTTCCAATATACAGAAGAAAGTCTTCTCCCACATTTTGATTAAACTGTGCTTTCCAACCTGATTCCAATGTGGGTTGCTTATTGGCTTCTTTTATCTGGCCAAGCACTTGACTTGAGTAAATTCAGGTTTGGATCACAGACTGTAGGACAACACTGTTACATTTTCTCAGAAACCAAAAAGAGAGAAAGAAAACATGCAAGCTTTCCTTACAAATTTGCTTTTTTTCCCCCTTTTTCTTTTCTTTTCTTTTCTTTTCTTTTCTTTTCTTTTCTTTTCTTTTCTTTTCTTTTCTTTTCTTTTCTTTCCTTTCTTTTCCTTTCCTTCTCTTCTCTTCTCTTCTCTTCTCTTCTCTTCTCTTCTCTTCTCTTCTCTTCTCTTCTCTTCTCTTCTCTTCTCTTCTCTTCTCTTTTCTTCCTTCCTTCCTCCCTCCCTCTCTCCCTCCCTCCCTCTCTCTCTTTCTTTCTTTCTTTCTTTCTTTCTTTCTTTCTTTCTTTCTTTCTTTCTTTCTTTCTTTCACTGAGATCCCATTGGGGATCTATTGGCTTGGAATGATTGTGTGTAATTGAAATTCAGTAGTTTGTTTAGTTTGCTTTCATGTAAATAGCCAATATCTTCAGCTGCCCATAGATTACCAGTGGGAAAGAGGCTGATAGTGTCTGTTCAGTAAATGTCTTGTGTGAAAAACCTCAGACAAACCATTTTTATTTATGAAGTGGTTTCTGATACTTGGGGCCATTTGGTGACCAGACATTGACCTTTGTCCCTTTTCTGAGGGACAATGGAGCATATTGTCAGGTGCTATAGCGCAGTTTAGATGTGCAGACATTCTGGGCTTTAATTTTTGTGGATAAACTGGATGCCAAGTTTGGAATAAAATGCTGATGGCTCAGTAGCTTAGGCAATGAATCAATAGAAAAAGAACTGTATGTTTGGAGGCCAGAAAAGCCACAATATCTGTCCGTTCTTGTATCTAATTAAGTCTGTGGAGGTGAACTTCTTAGGTTAGACACTCCTTTATTTGAAGGACTTGTTCTAACTGTATTAGCTGCTCTTACATGTCACTTCGATGTAATAAAAATAACTTTTGCCCCTATTTTTTTCCCTTGAAACATTCAGGCAAATAAGCACTAAAATATAGGTAAGGTTCTTTGTGAGTATATTTAATTTCTAATTTTAGGTGATGGCTCAACTATGATTTTTTAAATCCTCTACGGATAAAATAGACTTAAAAAAATAAAAGCCTTCTCCCTCCTCGAGCCATGACCTCCAGCGTTATGTATATATTTTGTGAAATGCAATGTCTGAAACCTAATCTTATAACCATTTTATTGTTAGCCTCAAGTAATTGGATTGTTTATTGTTCCTTCTGAGAAGATTGTGGTGCATAGTGAATTTGGCAAAGATCTCGAATAATGATTGGTACTGAGGACAGCTGTAGGTAACTCTTCATCACCATTCACAAGACAACAATCATGCCATCACCCAATGGAATTCTGATTGGAAATGAACTTGTTACACACACACACACACACACACACACACACACACACACACACACACACACACACACACCATGCTTAATGATCTGGAAAAAGGTGAATGAATTGTAGCCCATGAACAGAATATAATGTGGTTATGATTGTACCATAACCTACCATAAAAAAATGACAAATATGAAGACCACAACTAAATTTGGGAAACCTTTGGTGAACTGGTACACTGTGAAAATTAAAGTAACATGCACACTTACTGCAATTATTTTTTAATAGTGTTTTAGTAAAGCAACAATAAAATGCCCCAAAGTACATAAAAGAAAAAGAGATTAGAAGGAGACATAAAGGCAAACAAGATGCCTCTGTTGTTATTTTGTTTAAATATACAGATTTTTTTAATACAGTAAAAATTTCTTGATGTCTGTGGCTTTCTGAGCCATATTTTTTTTCTCATTTTGATTATTTGTATGATAGGGAGTTTTTTGATAGTTAAGTTTGGAATTTTTAAAAATTTAAAATAAAACCTGTTTAGTTTTTTAATGGACCTTCACCCCTCTACAAATATTGGTTTTCTCACCCCATAGTCTCAACTTCCCGCCTTCCTCATTTCAATCCCAAATGTTGGGTCATTCATTACAATAATTCTGTCTCTAAACCCCAAATGATGGGTCATACATTACTGCTTTTATTACCACTGGCAGGAGAGGGCATGGAATCAATGTTGGTGACTGGACAGGAACAGTGTGACTGATGGTACCTGGCTGTCATGGCTACTGTACCATAGGAACCTAATGCTATATCACATTTTCAAGGTACACCCCTGGGTGGAGAGGCTTATACTTGGCCACCTTGACCCAGGGTAAGCGGATGCCTTCAAACCACCCCAATTGATCAAAAGGCTCCTTAGGTGAAGCTGTTCTTACTCTCACATGTCATAGCTCTTTAATTAGATGAATACAGATAATTTATTGAGCAGCAGCAGCAGTGTGCTGCTAGAGAGATTTGTCTCAGAAAGACTTCTTTAGGGTGTTAACCCACAGCATGTCTTTTAGAAAGGGTGTTTACTTTTAACACTACTGTGGTTTTCTACACACAGATCTAAAGAAACTATCAGAGGACCAGGATAACTGAGCTACCACCAAACCAGGACCTAATTCTAAGGCTAAACCTTTTTCTTTTCTTCCTAAAGACAAGATGTTCTCCTGCATCTTTACCAAAAACAAAAAAATAAAAAATAAAAACTTATCCCTAAATTAGCAAAAGACTTCTCAAAATCAAAATTGAGGGCAAGAAGAGGGAATTAGCAGAAGTGAGATGCCCAGTGATACAGGTTTCTGAGCATGCAACGTTAAGATGTCCTGGCAACAAAAGAGGTTCCTGGCAGAGAGTGAGAAAAAAGACATGTTCTTGGGAGACATCCCCACGTGGGAGGAATGTGATAATGGACAGGCTTATGGTGGTACACTTTAAGACTGGCATTGTGATGCATCTCTGTGGTCATAGGGAAAACTAATTGTTTTTTGCTTTCCTTTAATCAGAGTGAAGGGAGGTATCTAGTGAACTAAACAATTACTAGGTAGAGAGCCAAAAGGTTGTCAAGCAATCATGAGAACTCCAGATTGTCTGAATGTGAGCCTGGAATCACAGAATGGACCAATGAATCCAACTGAGAGCCTCCAGGAAGGTCAGTTCCAAATTGTCATTGAGGTATTCTCAAGTCTTGCCATTTCTATGTCTACAACATCTGTCTCATAGGATTCCTTCTCTATAGTCACACAGCTACCACCTTAGCTCTGGATCTCATTGCCTCTCACCCAAATTATTGCAATGTCCTCCTAATTAATCTGTCTGCTTCAAGTCTCTCCTTTGCCACATGGCTGCCAAAGTGACCTTTCTGTAATGCGTGTCAGACCATGTCATTCCCCTCTTCATTAAACTCTAAGGGGTCTCTGTTGCTTCTAGGATAAAATAGAAAGGCCTTGACTCGGGTTTTAAAGCCCTTCACTTCTAAGTTGCTACTACCTATTTTTCAGCTATATTGTATGTGACTTCCCTTCTGGCACACTGAGGTCCAGCCAAACTGTCCTTTACTCCTCACACACCATGTTCTATCTTCATTTTCCATGTCTTTATGCTGGCCATCTCCTACGCCCGGAATTCACTTCTTTCTCATCTCTACTTCGTAGAATTCCTCTCTTCTTTCATGACATACTCAAACATCACCTTCTCTATGAAGCTTTTTTGATCCCCCTAATTGCTAGTATCTTTACTATCATACTATCTTGTATTTATCTACTTTGATTTATTCTCTTTATAGTTCTCACATAAACACACATTTATATCTGTACTAATTGTCTCCCCTGTTAAAATATGAAGTCCTCGTGTGAAGGGATTATTTAGTGTATTGTGTGTGTATCCTTATATAACACAGTGCCTGGTAAGTAAAAGGTGGTTAATACTGATTGGTTATTTTACTTATTTCTTCATTTCTGTCTACTCTTGGAGTCTTTGTGATCAAATCCTCCCTAACACACAGGCCTTCTCTCTTTGTGGTTACTCTGGAGTTACTTTCTTCTTCAGGGATTTTATCTTGGGATTCTATTAACCCATATTATTTCTGTATTCTGTTGGGAGTTTTTCCCTGTTTGTTCATGCTATTAGCTTCATTTTGGGGATTGAAACTTTGTGCCAGGCTCTGATTCCTCCTGTAATCTTGGTATGTGTCACTAAACCTGAGTTCTGGTTCTCATTCTAACCTGGAATGGGATGCCACTGCACAGGAGTTGGGGCCTGTCCCTGATGCAGTCCAGATGCCCCTACCCTGACACAGCTGGTCCTAATAATAACAATAACTAACATTTATACAATACTTACTATATGTCAAGCACTGTACTATGTGCTTTGCAATCATTCCTTCATTTGATAGCTCATTGGCTGTCCTACCTCACCTACTCTAGTCCCTATTGGAAAGCCTGAAGGCAGGCCTTCTGTCCTTTTGAAAACCTAGCGCTGAACCCAGTCTCCTGACATGGCCACAGTGAGGCAGTTGCCCTGGTTTCAGGCCCCATCCCCTGGTGTAGTATCCCATTCTGCCCCAAGCCCCAGAAAGCTATTGATTCTGGTACTTGCCCCTTTCCTGGGATAGTCTCGAAGGGGATGGAGGAACTCACTTACTTTTCTCTTTGGTATCATTTAATCTTTCTTCTCTGCAGTGTTCTTCTTCATCATGCTTAAGGGGTGCTGGGCTTGGCTGAAATCTTTCACAATTCCATCATTCCTGGAAGTCTTTGTCATCACTATCTTAGGCAGAACACACATTTAATGTATATTAGTTGAACTGAATTGTATTACTACTTGTCATCTTTTTGTTGTTCAATCGTTTTTCAGTCATGTCTTGACTCTTTGTGACCCCTTTTGGAGTGGTTTGCCATTTTCTTTTCCAGCTCATTTTACAGATGAGGAAACTGAGGCAAACAGGATTAAGTGACTTGCCCAGAGTCACATAGCTAGTAAACGACTGTCTATAGTCTTGTAATAGCTTCCTAAGAAGTCTTCCTTGTATTTCTTCTAGAGTCTAGTCTTGTGAACTGGTGTCTAGTTAATCTTCTTAAAGCATAATTGTAGCTGTAACACTTTACAATGTTCAATTTTTTTTTTATTGGAAATGGTCTGTCGTAGTAGAGAGTCCAATAGATTAGGAGTCAGAGAACCTGGATTCGAATCCTATTTATTAACTTTTCATAAAGCAAGTGATGGAGTTTGACTAGGTAGACAGTATGAGATACTAGGACCAGAATGAAACTTAGAGACTATCCATTCCACCTCAGCCTCTAGAATTACACCTCATAACTTTGGGCCCTCCAGTTCATCAGATAATGAGGTGAGGGCCAGAGAAATTGTGACTTGCTTGAGCTCCCATAGGATAGTTAATGACTGAGCCAGGGAGAGGACAGAGATCTCCTGACTTTCAGGCATCTGCACTTTCCACTGCTCCAATCTTCCCTGTTACTCTCTAAACATAAACATATTACTAGTAGATTGGAAGCTCTTTGATGGCAGACCCTGTATCTTATTGATCTAAGAGGCAGCATAGAATAAAGGAAAGAGTACAAGTCAGGAGAGACATGAGTTTGAATTCCACCTCCAACACTTATTAGATGTTAGACTGTGGCAGACTTCTGAACCTTGGTTTCCTAATCTGAAAAATGGGAGCATAGTGCCTGTAGTTCCCACTTCATCTACAATACATTTAATGTTGATCTCATATGGGTTGTTGCGAGGATCAAATGAGATGCTGTCCCAAAAATCTTAGTGCACTTCTAAGACTGAAAAGACTTTAAACTGCACTAAGACTTTTGGGATACCCTCTCTCATCGTCAGCTATCGCTATTACATTTGTGTTTATATATTTATATTTTAATGTATAGCATAATGCGTTACATATGATATGTACTTAATAAGTGTTTGTTGGATGAATGAGTGAGTTTTGTTGAATTTTTTTATGTATCCAGAATGAATCATCCTGGTCTCTTCATTATCTTTCGGTGTCCCACTCCCCATATCCAATCTGTTGCCAAGGCCAATCTATTTCTTCTTTGCTGTATCTCTCAAATACACCCTATTCTCTTCTCTGACATTCCCACCACTCTGAGGAAGGCCCTCTTCACCTCATACTTGGACTATTGTTATAGCCTACTGCTGGATCTGACTGCCTCAAGTTTCTCCTCACTCCAATCCATCCTCTGCTAAAGTGATTTTCCCAAAGTACAAATCTGATCATGTCACGTGACCTACTGTTTCAACAATCCAGCTAGCAGCTGCTGTGGGGATGTAAAACCAGCAACAACCAGTTCATAGAATGCTGCAAGCCCAGGTCCTTTTGATCTACTTTACTAAGGAAAGCCACATTAAGGGGTTAACAATCTTACTTTAATTCAGCATACAAATATCATTTGCTTAGTTCAGGGGAAAAAGCCAGCACCCTGAACTTCATAGCAAATACAAATTACAAATGTACATTTATAAACAGACCAAATACAAATCATAGTTACTAACATCTGAGTTCAGCCAGGAGCTTGACAGCAGCTGGCTCAGAGTCACGCGTTACTACTGCTGCAGCTCAGAGCTCCATAAAAAGAAAGCCAACGCCTGGTTTTATATATCTTGTTCAGGGTCAAAGGTGAGTCACACATGCGACTCACCTAGGTGACCTAAAATCATCACAAAAATGTGACTTAAACCCACGTGGTCTAAAAGCCTCTGATATCACAAACATGTCACTCAAACCCATGTAAACTAGGCTTTTCCTTGAGCCAAGGAGGTCATCAAAGACTCCTAATTTAATCAAAGAAACAAAGGCCAAACTCTTCAAGGGCACTTGGTTGAATAAGTGCTAAGAGCCTATCTTGATTCCCAATACACCTACTCAATAAATTCTATTGGCAATAAACTACTTACATACTCACCTAAAGTATAAATCCAATCGTACTCACCCACTCAATAAACTCTATTGGCTGTAAATTACTCACATACTCATCTATTCAATAAACTCTATTGACTCTAAACTACTCACATACTCACCTACTCAATAAATTCTATTGGATCTCTGTTGCCTTAAGGATCAAAACTCAAATGCTCCAGTTGGTCTTCAAAGCCCTTCATAACCTAGCCCCTCCTACGTTTCCAGTCCTCTTATTCCTTACTCTCCATCACCTACTCTTTGATCCAGTGATACTGGCCTCCTGGCTATCCATGAACAAGACACTCCATCTCTCAGGTCTGGGCTATCCTCAATACCTGGAACAATTTCGCTTCTCTGCTCTGACTACTGACCTCCTTGGCTTCCTCTAAGTCTCAGCTAAAATCCTACCTTCTATAGGAAGCCTTCCCCAAACCCTGTAAAATCTAGTGTCTTTCCTTTGTTAATTATTTCCTATTTATTCCTATTTGTGTAGCTTGCTTTCTCTATATTTGTTTACATGTGTCTCCCTGACTAGACTGTAATCTCCTTAAGGACAGAGGTTGTCTTTTGCCTCTTTTTGTATCCCTAGCAGTTAGCACAGTTGCTGGCAAACAGTAGGTGCTCAGTAACTATTAACTGATCTGTTATCTTCAGTACATAAAGCCCAGGGGGAAATTAGTGACTTTATAACTTCTTCTAAATAATGCTACTCTCCAATTTTTTAAAAAATGACTAATTTACAGCATTATTAATAAGACTTGATAACTGCAGCCACAATTGTTCCTTCTTCGCATATTATTCCTGTTTCATAGAAGCGGTAACTGAAGCCCAGAAAGTTTAAGGGATTTGTTAAAGCTCATAAGGGTACTAAATGCTTAAGCCAAGTCTTCAGAATCCAAATCTAGTTTCCTTTCTACTATGGCAATACAAATACATCGCATGGCATGGAATGTTCAGTACAAATACAACCTGCTCTCTCTGTCTCTACCTGGAGATGCTTTAAAATCAGAAAGCAGGCTTCGTAGCGCAAGCAAAGGGCAGAAGCTGAAATAAGGTAACAAGCATGGCAAATTAGGCAAGCAATCAGGTATCAGGAAGTCAAGGGAAAAGTAGACAGGAAGAGTGGACAAGTAGGAGAGCAGGCAGATGTCAATAGGCAAAATGGGGTCTGAAGAACGAATAGGAGACATCAGGGGAAAAGGGCAACCAGATGCTCAGAACCAATCCCCAGACGTTGGCAACATGCAGTATCTCAATAGCTTCATCTGAGATCCTGACAGTTTGGAACCAGATTATCAAGGCCAGGAAGACTCTTGGTTCTATAAGAACTAAGATGTTTAAACAGTAAAGTAATACACCTTTTATTTTAAGTCAATAGTTGCAATTATTCTTTACTGAGAAAATATTAAGATTTTTCACTCTTGTATTCTTGGCAGAATTGAAAGTGGATCAGTCATCAGGCATCTTTGTCATTCGGTCATTTTCAGTTGTGTTTGACTCTTCATGACCCCATTTGGGGTTTCCTTGGCCAAGATAACTGGAGTGCTTTGCCATTTTCTTCTCCAGCTTATTTTACAGATGAGGAAACTGAGGTAAACAGGGTTGAGCGATGAGTCTTCCTGACTCCAGGCCTGCTCTCACACTCTATCCTCTGCACCGCCTAGCTGCTCATCAGCTATCTGGCAACAGGCAGTTTTTCAGTGCCTATTACATGCCAATCACTGTGCTAACCTTTGTGTGAGATACAGAAGTATGACATGGGCTCTGACCTCGGGACCTCAGTAGGCCTTCAGAAAGGGGAGTTGGGTGAGTCCTGGGATAGTTGGGAAGGCTTTATAAAAAAGAGGCAATACCTGAGTTTGCCTAGAAGAATGGGTTTATTTTGGATAGGTCAAACAAGTGGAGAATAATAGAAATGTAACCACCTGTACCTAATATATTAATAACAATACTAATAGCTGCAGACTAAGGTTTATATCTGTTGTCTCAAACTCTGAGGAAGAAGGCATTATTATTCCTTTTTTATAGATAAGAAAACTCAGGTTCAGGCAAGTTAAGTGATTTGCAGAAGGACATACAAGTAGGAGGTGTCAAAAGCAGGATTAGAATTCAGGTCCTTTCTGATTCTAGTCTTGCACTGATAAAAAAAAAATTAACCTTCTTAGAAAAAAGTAACCCAGACTCCTTTTGTATCTGCTTCACCTCCTTTTGAGTGATTAACCAGGGTTCCTTGACCCTGATCTAGGCTGATGTTTGGTCCTTTGATCCCACTCCTCCTAAGGATTCATATTAATGACCTCGTGACACATGGTACAGCCTAGAACAGAGTTCTCCTTTGTGCCTGGCAGCTGTCTTTCAGTCCTTACCTCTGGACTGAGTGTGACGGATGGTCCTGTGCCACTCACATAGCCTCTGGGAATTTCCCTGTCCTCCTGTGTCAAGGGAGTGCTGCTGTGATCTGTTCCAGGACTCTGTTGGCTTAAAAACACCAGAGAGGGTGCAGGATTGGGCAATTGCTTTTTTACAAAGGGCTTTGAAAGCCTCCAGTGCTCTGCACTGGGTAGGACATGAACCCAGCATGCTAGAGACCCGGTATACATGAGCTCATTACTTTAAAGTCCTGACAGCAGTCTTGGCAAGCAGGCTGTGACATGCCCAGGCACATTCCCTGCCCTGAGGATGTGCCATCTCAGGGCCCCAGTCAAGTCTGTGCCTTTTCTTGAGCCCAGTGCTAAGCTATGTCACTGCTTCTAAGGGTGGTGCTCCTTTGATCATTCAGGACATCAGCAACATGGGGGGCTATCACAGATCAGGGGGACAGGCAACAGGCTCTGATTTGGGCCCCGAGAGACAGGAACACACAGCAGGAATTTACTTCACCTGTGGGGACATTACACCAGATTCTTAGGTCTGTGCTGAATCTTTATTTCAAAATATCCTTTTCATTCAATATTTAAGAAAATTGTCCTAATGAGACATGAAACAATTACTACAAATCTCAAGACTCCTGTTATTTCTATTTGGTTTTTGAGAGTATTTCTAATGTTTAGAGGGTTTAAGGAAAAAAAAAAGAGAATTTCTAGTCTTTCTATTAAGGTTAACTAGCTCACCAAAAAGTCATACAGGTTGATTTGGCATCTAATTTGGCATATATGTGTATGTACATATGTAGACATAGACAGTATTAACTAGCATTTATGTAGTGCTTTAAGGTTTGTAAAGCATATGACATGCATTATCTCATTTATCCCATTACATATAGAGGCACACAGGAGGCAGTGTGGTATAATGAATAGGGAGTGGAGCTGGCTTTGGAGTTGAGAAGACCTGGATTCAAACCCAACTCAGCCACATACTAGCTGTGTGACCCTGACCAAGCCCCCTAACTCCACAGTGACCCAATCTGGGCAACTTTCTGACTGTGAGCTGCAGAGGATGTGCCAGTGTGGGTTGGTAGAGGGCAAACTCCTTGCCTGGAATTTGCTATACTAATGAAATCACAAGTTTGATCAGAAATAAAAAATTCTCACACATACTTGACATATCTTCATTTATCTTTTTTTTTCCCTTCTCTTACCCCACATCTGCCCTAGGCTAAGTGTTCCAAGAGATTAGAATGTCTAATTTATCTTCTGTGCCCCCTAAAGTGCCTAACTTCAATCATGTATTCAGTTGGTATCCAGTAAATGCATTCGGTGACCCCTACCCAAAGAAAGAAAGGAAAAGGGAGTTTTAAGGATTAATTTGTTAGGACATATCTGGCTTTTACTCAGTCACCTTCTTAACCAATGTGAATTTCCAATTTCGATTTGCTCTGTCTTCCTCTTAGTAGTCTTACAAACAAAGTTGTGGCTGGTTTTTAATTTAAAAAAAATTCTGCCAAGTTTAAATTAAAATGTAATAGTATAAATTTTTTTTAAAGACATAACTCTGTGTACAACTCATTTGTAGAATGAAACAATACCAGTCAACAAAAAAGTATAAGGTACATACTATGTATCAGATACTCTGTTATGATAGCCTATATATATTGGGGGTGGGGTGGGGGGAGTGTTAACTCACTGATTAAACTAATGTCCTTGATGGCATGAGGAGGAGAGGTTTGATTTAGATAAAAGGGGAGAGTGAAGTGGATCAGAGTTAGAACAAAAAAAAAAAGGATTTTTTTCAAATGAGAATTGGGCGGCTGTGTTCAGAGATGGAACCTGAGACAATGTTTGGATATACTGTGTTACCATTGTTAAAACACATTAGAAGTGGATAAAGCTCTAGGCCTGGAATTAGGAAGACTCAAATTAAAATCTAGCCTCAGATGCTCACTGTGTGACCCTGGGCAAGTCACTTAACCTTGGGCAGGCTCAGTTTCCTCACCTGGAAAATGGAGGCTAATAATAGCAGCTACCTCATGGGATTGTAATGAGGATCAAACAAGATAATATTGTGAAGTGCTTAGCACGGTGCCTGGTACATACTGGTACTTAATAAATGCTTGTTCCTTCCCCTTCTTGAAAGAATAAAATTAAATCATTCACTCTTTAAAAAATTGTTTAGTTTTAGTTTTCAACACTAGATTTTATAAGATTTTGGTTCTAAATTCCCCCTCCTCCCCCTCCAAGATGGCATGCAGTCTGATATAGGCTGTACATGTGTGATCATATTAAACATATTTCCACATTAGTCATGTTGTGAAAGAAGAATCAGAACAAAAGGGAAAAACCATGAGAAGGACAAAAACAACAAACAACAAAAAAGAGAAAATAGTATGCTTTGATCTGTATTCAGACCCCATAGTTCTTTCTCTGAATGTGGATAGCATTTTCCATCATGAGTCTTTTGGAGCTGTCTTAGAATCTTGAATTGTTGAGAAGAGCCAAGTCTATCAAAGTTGATCCTTGCACAATGTGGCTGTTACTGTGTACAGCATTCTTCTGGTTCTGCTTGCTTCACGTAGCATCAGTTCATATACGGCTTTCTAGGTTTTCCTGAAGTCTGCCTGTTCATCATTTCTTATAGCATAACAGTATTCCATTACATTCATAGTGATTCATAGGTGATCATCACGCAATGTTGCTGTTACTGTGTATAGTATTCTCCTGGTTCTGCTCACTTCACTCAGTTCATGTAAGTCCAGACTTTTCTGAAACCATCCTGCTCATTATTTTTTATAGCCCAAGGGTATTCCATTACATTCATATACCATAACTTGTTCAGCCATTCCCCAACTGATAGGCATCCCCTCAATTTCCAATTCTTTGCCACCATAAAAAGAGCTGCTATACATATTTTTGTACATGTGAATCCTTTTCCCCTTTCTATGATCTCTTTGGGATATAGACCTAGTAGTGTTGCTAGATCAAAGGGTATGCACAGTTTTATACTGTTGTGCCTTGCCCTCCACCCAGTTAACCTCCATCTTGCCCCAGCTCACCCCATTGTTTGTGCTCCCATCTCCACAGACCCCACTGTTTGTGTTCCCTTCTCCACGGAAATATTCCTGCCCCAGGTTGTCCCACTGTTTGTGTTCCCACCTCCACGGAAATCAGTTTGTGTTTTTTCCCTTTAAATGACTTGACCTGCTCAGGGCTTTTCCATTTGAGTCATTACTCTGAGCAGTCGTGCACTTGAATAAATCCACATCAAAATTTATATCTGGGTCTCGCTTGCTTTTTTCAGCACAATAATACCCCTTTGGACATAATTCCAAATTGCTTTCCAGAATGGTTGGATCAGTTCACAACTCCACCAATAATGCATTAGTGTTCCAATTTTCCCACATCTTCTCCAACACTTATCATTTTCCTATTTTGTCGTTAGCCAATCTGATAGGTGATGTGGTACCTCAGAATTATTTTAATTTGCATTTTTCTAATCAGTAGTGATTTAGAGCATTTTTTCATACGCCTATAGATTAATTTCTCCATCTGAAAACTCCCTGTATCCTTTGACCATTTATCAATTGGGGAATGACTTGTATTCTTACAAATTTGACTCAGTTCTCTATATATTTTAGAAATGAGGCCTTTATCAGAAACACTGGTTGTAAAAATTCTTTCCCAGATTTCTGCTTCCCTCCTGATCTTGATTGCATTGACTTTGTACAAAAACTTTTCAATTTAGTATAATCAAAATTATCCCTTTTGCATTTCATAATCTTCTCTATCTCTTGTTTGATCATAAATTCTTCCCTCCTTGATAGATCTGACAGGTAAACTATTCCTTGCTCTCCTAATTTGCCTTATAGTTTCACCTTTTATGTCTAAATCATGTACCCATTTTGGGCATATCTTGATATGTGGTGTAAGATGTTGGTCTATGCCTAGTTTCTGCCATACTATTTTTCAGTTTTCCCAGCAGTTTTTGTCAAATAGTGAGTTCTCTTCCAGAAGCTAGAGTCTTTGGGCTTATCAAACAGTAGATTACTAGTCATTGACTACTGTGTCTTGTGTATCTAACCTATTCCACTTATCCACCAGTCTCTTTCTTAGCCAGTACCAAACACTTTTGCTTTCTGCTTTATAACACATGAGATCTGGTACCTCAAGGCCACCTTCCCTTGCATTTCTTTTCATTAACTCCCTTGATATTCTGGACCTTTTGTTCTTCCAGATGAATTTGTTGTTATTTTTTTCTAGCTCTATAAAATATTTTTGGTGGTGTGATTGGCATGGCACTGAATAAGTAAATTAATTTAGGTAGAATCGTCATTTTTATTATATTAGCGTGGCTTACCCATGAGTAACTGATATTTTCCCAGTAATTTAGATATGACTTTATTTGTATGAAAAGTGTTTTGTAATCGTGTTTATATAGTTTCTGGGTTTATCTTGGCAGGTAGATTCCCAAATATTTTATATTGTCTATAGTTACTTTAAATGGGATTTCTCTTTGTATCTCTTGCTACTGGGCTTTGTAAAACATTCACTTTCAAAAGGCAAATCAAAGAAGACCTTTCACATATACCTTCTCATCAAATTGGGAAGGTGGGTAAGGGTGTAGAAAGGTAAGATCCCAGGTACTCCACAGAATTATGGAATCCACCCCAAAAAAAGTGTGATGCTCCATGGTCTCAGAAACACAAAAGCTACCGATGAATGTCAGGATGGACAGTATGCTGTCCCATCAAATACAGAATGGGCAATGTTATTTTCTGAAGTCTGTCTATAGTCACGAGAGTGCATTTTAAGTTAATAAGAAATGGAATGAAATCCACATTTAGAATTTTATTGGTTGTAGAGCTGAGCCCCATGTCAGGAACACTTAGATTTGAATCCCATCACTGGTGATGACTTTTGGCTAGTCACTTAATCTCTCTGAACCTTATCTGTTAAATGATCAGATTATCAGTTATCTGCTGGAACCAGCTCCTGAGAGCTTATTGTTAAATTTTCAGTGCGAGCATTTACACTTCAGAAATCAGCAAACACTATAAATCAGCATTAGTTACATTGTTCTGAATGATTGTCTAGACACAAAATTATGGGAAAATGTTAATGATGTTGATTAAACTTTAAAGTGTGTCAGGGGTACATTCTCCTCCCACTAGCCTGTTGTTAAATGTCTACCAGAACATCCCTGGTCAATATTACCTACAGAAAATACCTCAGAGGGTCATTATGAGTCTCAAGTGAAATAATGAATGTAAAGTGTATTATAAATTTAAAAGTTTTATATGTATATTAACTATCATTATTATTATTATTACTATTATTTTGAGAGGTAGCATGACAGTGCACAAAGAGGTGGCCCTGAAAGTAAGGAAGAGCAGAGGTTAAGTGCCCTTCGCTGACATACTGATTGGGTGACCTTGGGCATGTCATTTAACATCTCAGTGGTCCAGGTCACTCTCTAAAAATGGTAACTTGCAAAGCATTTCTAGAGCAAGTTTCTTTCCTAGAGCTCTCTACACTAAAGAAAAAAGCAGCACCAAAAATATATGTATTCTGTTGTGTCTGACTCTTCATGACCCCATTTAGGGTTTTCTTGGCAAAGATACTGGAATGATTTGCCATTTTCTTCTCCAGCAAAATAAACATACACACATGTATGAGTGTTATTTGTGTGTATATGTATGTATAAGTAAATATACATAGTGTGTATATACACACATATTTACATGTTATCATCATTTCCTAGAGACTGAAAAACATATTTGACATCTCTAAATAATTTTCTTTGCCTAACACCTCACTTTCTTTTAAATGGTGACATTAAGAGGAAAAAAAGAAGCACTAACACTCATTTGTCATGTCCTGCATTTAAGTATCTGACTCAAACCTTTTAATTTTCAGGATGACATCAGACTTATTTTCCATTTTAATAGTTTGGCTGCTTAATTGACTTTCCAGTTCCATTCTCTAATGCAATTTATAGTTTTTATCTATCTTTTCCCTCTCTCCCAGGAAGTGCCAGTCCCTACTGTAATCTCAAATGGTAGAGATCCAGCTGTTTTCATTTTGACAATTGCCTGGTACCCCAAGATAAAGACTAGTAGGAGTGAAGAGAATCTTAACTGAAGCCCCAGGTGCTTGCTGATTTTGTTGGTTGCCTCAAATAGTGTCATAATTTTTGCTTGTAGTGAATGATCTGCTGGAGCTGGCATGAAGGACCCCCTTCCCTGTTGTATAAAGGAAGACTTGGTAGCAGGAAAGCAGTTCCTCATGTCATCCTACAAAGCTATAGCCAGCTTGAGGGCAAACAATAAAGACCTTGACTATGAACTCACAATTATTTCAGTGTGTGAATGTCTCCATTTTCTGTAACTTGTCTGTGGCTCATTTCTCCTCATCCAGAAAAATAGAAATGATCCAAAGAAATTATATGGGTGTAAGACAAAGAGATCTCCTCAGAAGGTGAGGGGGGTAGTACACGTATTATTATTCCCATTTCACAGGTGAAAAATTGAGATTCAGAGAGGTTATCCCATGGTCGCACTACTAGTAAATGAAGGAGCCAGGATTCTAACCTAATTCAATCCAACAAACATTTATTAAGCATTGATTATGTGCCACCTTCTAAGAACACAAAGACGACACATAGGGAAGATGAGAAACAATCTCTGCCCTCAAAGAATTTATAATCTACAGAAAAATTGAACCTATGCTCCCTGATTCCATGTCTATCAGTCCTTCTATACTATCAGCCTGGAAGGGGTTTTGTAATTTTTAATTAGGGAGAAAGGAAAATAGCGTTTCTTAAGCACCTAGTGTGTGCTGGGCACTATGCTAAGCACTTTAAATATCTTACCATTTGATCCTCACTACACAGGTCAGATTTGCTCAGGGTCACAAAGCTAGTAAGAATCCGAAACCAGATCTGTATTCAAGGCATCTTTGCAACAGAGCTATTACCGATTCACTGCTTCACCTAGCCACCTCAGAGTAATAGCTAGCATTTTTATAGTGGTATGCCAATATTATCTCATTTTATCCTCACAGAAACCTGGACCAGTGAATGCTATTGTTATCCCTGTTTTACAGGTGAGAAAATTGAGGCAGACAGAGGCTAAGTGACTTGCCCAAGACCACAGATTGTGGTTGTTGTTCAGTCATTCACTTGTGCCCCACTCTTTGTGACCCCATAGACCACAGTGTGCCAGGCCCTTCTCTCCTTCACTACCTCTCAAAGTCTGTCCAAGTTCATGTTCATTGTTTCCATGGCTCCATCTATCCATCTGACCCTCTGCTATCCCCCTTTCCTTTTGCCTTCAATCTTTCCCAATATCAAGGGCTTTTCCAGTGAGTCCTGTCTTCTCATTATGTGGCCAAAGTTTAAGCTTCAGTGTTTGACCTTCCAGTGAATAGTCTGAATTAACTTCTTTAAGTATTGACTGATTTGATGTCCTTGCTGTCCAAAGGACTCTCAAAAATCTTCCCCAGCACCAAAACTCAAAAGGATCAATTCTGTGGAGCTCAACTTTCCTTACAATCCAACTGTCACAACCATACATTGCTACTAGAAAAATCATAGCTTTCACTCTATGGACCTTTGTCAGCAAAGTGGTCACAGCTAGTGTCTAAGGCAGAATTTGAATTCAAGTCTTCTGGATTCCAAGTCCTAAGCTCTATTCTTTGGATTCAAATAATTAATAAAAATATAAAATGTTCTTTGAAAAAAATCAGCTTTTTTTAAATCACAGAGAAATAAATATTTTCAATTCCTCTAAAAATAATGGAGTGTTTGGGCTTGTGGAAAAGCAATGCAACCTTATTGGAGCCGTTGTTTCATTTGGTGCCTACTTTTCTTTGTTGAGAGCAATGTACAAAGGCCATTTTCTGCTTGTGATGATAGACTCCAGGCCACTCTTCAAATTCCCAAAAGGCAGTGGCTTGTATGAGGTAACCTCCGGGATTTTCACTTGGGTTTAACTCCACACGGATGCCCTCACAGTACCCAAAGCACCCAGTCAAAGTACAAAAGTGCGCCCAGTCAAAATACAAAAAAAAAAATTACCAGCCAAAGTACAGAAAAGTGCACCCAAAGTACAAAAAAATTACCTAGGGTGTCTTCAGGTCTCTGATCACACCAAATGGATGGCTTTTTACCCTAGTCCCTGGCTGAGGCCCATGGAGAGAACAAACACAGGAAAAAGGCTGCCTCTGAGGGGTCCAGAAGGATTTCTGTTGTATGACAGCAGTGGTGCATGAAATTCTCAACATAACCAGACACACCAGCTAGCTCCAATGTGCTCTACTTCAAGTGAGAAATGATTTGGTAATTTTATTGCTGCTAAGCATGTTTTATCCCTGGGGATCTCCAAACTCTTTACAAATGCAAGAACTCTCAAGTGGATGGGGGACGGGAGTGAAGCTAGATTTTCCTGATGCTAAAGAAAAAGAAAATCAAATCTTAATTCTTTTGCTCCCCAGACAAAACTTAAACCCTAGTTGTTGATGTTTACTTGTTTTCAATCATGTCTGACTCTTCATGACCCCTTTTGGGGTTTTCTTGACAAAGATACTAGAGTGTTTTGCCATTTCCTTCTCCAGCTCATTTTATAGATGAGAAAACTGAGGCAAACAGGGTTAAGTAACTTGCCCAGGGTCACACAGCTAGTAAATGTCTGAGGCCAGATTTGAACTCAGGTCTTCCTGACTCCAGGCCCAGCACACTACCTAGCTGCCCATTAAACCCTAAAGCCCAGAATAATTCTGCTTTAAGATCTAATCTGAAGACTCACAAACATCAAAAGAACCTCATAACATACGACTAAGTTATAACACTGAGTGAAAGTGATTACACCTCTAGGATATTGTCTTTGGCCTCCAAGAAGACTGTATAAAGTGACCAGACATACCAAATTAAGAGGGACAGTGCTAAATGGTTATTTCCTATCCTTTATTATATGCTATGTGGTACACAAAAAAGGGCAATATGTCACATGGATCTGTACCAAAGGATCCCTGAGTCAATTTCCTACAGAAACAAATTAGAGGGAGATGATGAGTCCGCTGTTCCAATTTAGGTGCCAAAAGGAAACTGACTGTGATGAAGAAATTAACAAGAGGCAAATAAAGTTGGTGGGTAGAATGCTGAACCTGGAGTCAGGAACACCTGGATCAAAATCCTACCTCAGATGCTTACTAGCATGTAAGACTAAGTAGTTGACAGCTTGTCTCTATATTCCTTAGATTGGGAGCTCCTTAAGGCCAGGACTGTCTTCTGCATGTCCTTGTATCCCCAGCACTTAGCACAGTGCCTGGCACATACGAGCTTAATGAATTTTTAATGACTGATTTTTTTGATTGGTTCATTTTCTCCACCTGTAAAATGAGAGGGTTAGACTAGTTAACCTTTAAGGTCCCTTCTGGGTTTAAACCTATAATCCTGCATCATGCTTCTGCATTGAAACCAGTTGCCACTGTCTTCTCTTCTTAGAGATATGGCCACATAATCAGGTTTTGTTGACATCTGCCTATTTTGAACTTTGTCACTCAAAGGAATAGAGGGATCTTATAGAATTATAATGTCAAGATCTTTTGATCTAGGTACATCATCCAATAGAGGAAATAGAAAACAGTTCAGAAGGTATGATCACCATTCTCTAACTGGTTGTTGTTTAGTTGTCTTTCAGTCATGTCAGACACTTTGTGACCCCATTTGGGGTTTTCTTGGCAAAGATATTGGAGTAGTTTGCCATTTCCTTCATCAGATCACTTTACAGCTGAGGAAACTGAGGCAAACCAGGTTCAGCTAATATCTGCGGCCAGATTGGAACTCAGGAAGAAGAGTCTTCTTGCACAGATACATAGCCTCAGTGAAGTCTCCTTCCCCTCAGCACACTCAATTATACAGCTCTTGTTTTTTTTTGTTTGTTCATTTGTTTGTTTGTTTTTGCAGGGGGTGGGAAGGCAGGGCAATTGGGTTTAAGTGACTTGCCCAAGGTCACACAGCTAGTAAATGTGTCAAGTGTCTGAGGTCAGATTTGAACTCAAGTCCTCCTGACTCCAGGGTCAGTGCTCTACACACTGCGCCACCCAGCTGCCCCTGTTCCTCCATTTTTAAGAGGACCAGTGACATCAAGGGGTGATGTCTTGAGTTGCTCGTGAGTTGGATTGTAGCGTGGCAGAGTTGCACAGAGTTGTCTGGCTCACTCTCCCTTCCAGAGTCGTTGAAGTCCAGTGGCAAGACTTAAGTCAGGACAATACTAGAAAACACAGGCCTGGTAATCTCAACATGGTGGCCTTACTTTAGCAGCAGCTGCTGCCTTCCTGTCCCTCTGGTTAATTGCTCTTCATTTTTGATTATAATAATATATAACAAAACTGTATCTTGGAACTTTTATTGAGCTTCAGTCTCTCATTCTTCTCCAAACTTGTATTATCAAGACCACTTCCTGAGTTCTCATCTTTTGGAAGGCAGATGTAAAGGATGAGGCAGAGACAGTTTATGCACTCCCACTAGGAAGTTCATGTTTATGTATTATTAACATTCAAAAGATTTAGGAAATTATATATATGATATATGATATGATATGATATATATATATATATATAATTATAAAGCTGTACAACTATGAAGATTGATTTTAACCATCTTCTCATCCCTCCTTCTTACCTCCAAAGAAGATTTGACTTTCCTTCTTGTCAAAGTTAACCCTTACACCTGTTCCCTTAATTCAATTCACTGGCCTCCTCATGACATTGTCCTAGCAATTATTGCCTCTCTCAATCTCTCTCCCTCACCCTCTCCCTCTCTCTCTTCTCTCTTCCCCCGTCTCCCCCTCTCTCCCTCTCCTCCTTCTTCTCTCCTTTCCCTCCCTCCCCTTTCTTTTCCCTCTCTCTCTCTTCCTCCTCCTCCCCTCCCTCTCTCCCTTGCCCCTCAGCTCATTTCTCCGCCTACAACCATACACAGCTGTCTACTGTGGGAAAAAATCAATACCTAAACCCCTCTCTTTGATCATACATATGCCCTCAGGCTTCCATGCTATTTCTCTTTCTTTTCACTGTCAAATTTCTTTAAGGAGTCTACACTCATAGCTTCCTCAAATTCTTATCTTGCTTCAATTCTTACCTCCTTATTGTTGAATCCATTGGCTTTTTCTGAGTCAACTTCCTTAAAATTTCTGCCTGTTTCACACTTTGGGTCATTCTCTTTTTCCTTATAATCTTCCTTCCTTTGGCTTCCAACATACTGCTCTCTCTTAGCTCTTCTTCTTCCTCTCTAACCATTCCTTTTCTCTCTGCTTCACTGGACCCTTTGTGTTCTCATGCCCTGAATGTAGCCATCCTTGACCAACATTTTTACTTTCACCATGATGGTAGGCAGACAACAAGCATTTATCAAGTGCTTACCATGTACCAGGCACTGGGTTATCATTGGACTACACATATAAGAATGAGAAAGACAGTTTGTGCTCTCGAGGAGTTAGTTTTCTAATAAGGAGGGATAATACATAAGAGGAAGCTGAAAAGCACATAGAGTGGGGAGGAGAAGGTATGGGGGTATAGCGGCAAAGTCAGGAGAGTCAGAAGCAAAACTGAGAGGATGAAGCATCACCATCTTGGGCTCAGCCTTCAAATGGAGGCCTTGGAAGGAACTCACCAATGGAAAAAGGGGCTGGTACAGTGTAGGGATGATCCAGAGTAAGAGGGAAACTGAGTCATAGTGACTAAGTCTGGAAAATAGAGCACAGTCATAAGGGGCTCTCCCTTCCCAATTTTCATCCATCTGTGGTATTGTACCAACAAGGCAATAATCACAATATAGATGATAATTGTCAAAATGCCTATGTGGTTTATATTGCAAAATATATGAGGCTTTCCACATAGAAGGTAGAAGAAGTAAACCATTTATTCAGATACCAGAGGACTAGATCCCATAACCAGTACACCCAATCCATCACAGCAGCAAAGAATTCCATACACAATACCACAGCAAAGAACCACTCTATCCCATAGCCTTCCACTCCCTGCTGGGGCCTTGCCACCAATAAGCAAAACTTATAGCATAGCCCATGTCTGCTTTCTTTCCCTGAGCTCTGTCATAACTGCTCTCTCAGCATTTCCTGTGACACAATTTCCTTTTACTGTCAGCACGCTCCTCCTACCACATGTGACTTAGGCTTCCTGTGATGTAAGCAGATCACATGGCCTATTAATGGGTGGGAAAAATCTTCAAATCTAAATTGCTACTACAAGTATTAGATTCAGAGTGATGAAAGACGTTAGAGGTCATCCTAGGGATTCAGTTGTGATCCATGCAGATAACCATGAAATCTGTATCTCCATCTCTGACCTCTTCTGAAGTCCAAAACTACATTTCTAATTTCCTAGGAGATAACTCCACAGGCTTTCCCTCTTGGACTTCAAGCTCAATGTGTTTAAAACAAAACTTCTTGTCTTCTTCCCCAAACTTGCTCCTTATTCTGACTTTAGTTCAATTTAAGAAAGATCTGCAAGGTTTATATTGAGTGTTGGAAATACAGAGATGTAATAAGATACAATCCTGCCCTCATTAGCTTATTTTCCTATTACTGTTAAACTCCAGTTTTCTTAATAACTGAGAAGATTGGGGCAGCTAGGTGGCATAGTGAGTAGAGCACTGGCCCTGGAGTCAGGAGGACCTGAGTTCAAATCCGGCCTCAGACACTTGACATGCGTACTAGCTGTGTGACTTTGGACAAGTCACTTAACCCCAATTGCCCTGCCCCCCCAAAAAAAATGACTGAGAAGATTAGGCTCAGTTTAGCTCAGTTTCTACATAGTTTTGTTCCCATGGAGTTCAAAACCAGAAGTGACAAGGCTGCCGTATAAATATTTCAGCGACCACTGGGAAGATGTCCCAAAGGTCACTTCTTGCTTCACAAGGCATTGGGGCTGTGCTGGCTGTAAAACTGAACTCTAGAACAAGGAGATGTTGAGCAGCCCTCTGGGTCTTGCAGACTCACAGTGTTATAGACTTCACTCAATTGGCCCATCACCAAGCTCTCCCAAAAGCCCAGAGACAGTAGCCAAAGCTGAGAGGCCACTTCAAAAGCCCATGCAGGCAGTCGGCACCCTTTTCAACTCATAGCTGGCCAATCAGAACATCTAGGACTGCTTCATCTCTCTCTCTCCAAGGTACCTCTTCACTTATGTATTGTTATAGTTCGTGCACAAAAAGGCTTCCCAGGTTCTCCACATGGAGAGATGTCATCCCACAAGCTCTGCACATGCACTAGACCAGCATTTCTTAAACTGTAGGTCTAGAAAAATTTGGCAACTGTAAAAGTTTTCTAAAGGTGCAATGACCAAAAATTAATTACAAATCAAACATGTAAAGAATCTGAGGTGTGTCTGGCAGCATTTGCCTGTGTTGCACCTAACAATTTTACTGCCCTAGGTTCTGAACACAAAGCCTTTGCACCATGCATGCCTTCAGGCCATGCAATGCCAACTAAAGCTACTGAAACCAAAAAGGGGGGGGGGGATTTAAGAAACCCTGCACTAGACCGTTATTACATAAGAATATATGCAAAATGAAGGCAAAGTAGTCTGAGGAGGGAGCCTCCCCCCCCCCCCGCCACCCCGAAAAAAGAACTAACATGAAAAGATTGATAGAGAAGGTAAACTCTCTTGAAGGAAACCAAGCATGGGGACAGTCAGTGAGGAGTTGTGGACATGGGAGGTATGAGTTAGGTGTGTGAGGAACAGTAAGTAAGCCAGTACAGCTACATCAGAGAGTGTGAAGCGGGGAGAAATGTGAGACATAAGAAATGGTCAGGTTGAGAAGAGCTTTAAATTACAGACTGAGGAGTTGTTATTTTATCTTAAAGGTAATACGGCTAACAAAGTGATTTTCCTTTAGAAGTAGATCTGACCATGTTACTGCTGTACTCAATAAACTCCATTGCTCCCTTTTACCTCCAGAATCAAATACAAAATCCTTTCTTTGGCATTCAAAATCCTTCATGACCTAACCCCACCCCACCCACTTTCCTGACTTCTTATGCCTTACTCACTACCACATATTTTTTGATCCATTGTCACTGGCTGGCATCCTTGCCCTTCCATGAACAAGATACTCCATCTCTCAGCTCTGGGCACTTTCTCTGACTGCCCTCCATGCTTGAAATGCTCTCCCTCCTTGTCTCTTCCCTGGCTTCTTTCAAGTCCCAACTAAAATCCTATACTGTAGCAGAGATGGGGAACCTGCAGCCTCAAGGCCACAAGTGGCCCTCTGGGTCCTCAGATGTGGTCCTTTGACTGAATCCAAACTTTACAGAACAAATCCCCTTAATAAAAGGATTTGTTCTGTAAAACTTGGGCTCAGTCAGAAGGCTACACCCAAGGACCTAGAAGGCTACACGTGGCCTCAAGGCCTTAGGTTCCCTAACCCTGTTCTATAGGAAGCCTTTCCTAATCCCACTTAATTCTAGTGCCTTCTCTCTTTTACTTATTATCCGTTTATCCCATATATAGCTTATTTATTCATATTTGTCTCCCCCATTAGATTGTGAGCACATTGAGGTCAGGGACTATTTTTTGCCTCTTTTTGTATTTTCAGTGCTTAGTGGGTACCTAACACATTGTAGGTACTTAATAAATACTTATTAGAGGTAATAGGGAGCCACTGGAGTTTATCAAGTATGGAGGGGGCATAGTTCAACCTGTGCTTTAAGAAAAATCACTTTAGCAGCTATGTGGAGAATGAATTGGAATAGGGAGAGACTCGAGGCAAGGAGACCTCACAGAAATCTATTGAAGTAGGATCAAAGAGAGGTGAAGAAGGTCTGAATTAGGATGAAGGTTGTGTGAGTAGAGAAAAGGGGATATATGTTGAGAGCTTTTGTTGAGATGGAGATGATAAAATTTGGCCACTGGTTATGATTTACAAGGTAAGAATATGGATCTAAGGATGACATCAAGATTGAGGATATAGTAACTAGGGGGATATCATACCCTTGGTAATAATACAGAAGTTCAGAAGTGAGGTGAGCTCAGTTTGGGATATATTGAGTTTAAGATGCCAATGAGACATTCAGTTCAATAGGGAGTTGGTAATATATGGACTGGAGTTCAGGAAATATCAGGATTACATGTATAGATGTGAGAGTCATCTACTTAAAGGTGATAACCCATTGAAACTGGAGAGGGAGAGGGAGAGGGAGGGAGAGAGAGAGAGAGAGAGAGAGAGAGAGAGAGAGAGAGAGAGAGAGAGACTATGAGAGAATGAAAATAGGGTCAGGGTCAGAGTCTAGGGGCGTACCCATAGTTAGCGGATGTTACACATAGGATAATACTTATCTCCGTAAAAGTTGTGCTACTCCTTTATTTACTCCTGCAGGAAGGATGTAAGCTCTTCTAGAGCATAAGTTTCTTTTATCTTTGCACCCCCAGTGCCTAACACAGAGCTTGTTGGATTGGTTTGCCATTTGGTCACTAGATGAAGAACTCCTTTAACCACAACCATCCATGAAATGGACACAAATACAAAATGACCCTATTTCTTTTGTAGTATTCTTCTGTCTCTATAGTGACAGTGGTAGAGTGGCAGGAAGAAGAGTACTATACCCTAAGAATGCCATAATTCTAATAGTCTACACTTTTTTTTTCTATTGATAACCTTTGTTTCATTGTCTTTGTCCAATTATCAATGAGCTGACACAGTCTTAGAGAAACTAGTTGTCATTTTCACTTTAAGTTAATCTTGAAGATATAAAGAAGTTGCATGTAAATAGAAGGGTAGCTTGTAGATTCTCCTTGGAGAAGCAAAGAAAGGAGTCGGAAAAGCTGGTTTCAGCCTGTGTTCATAGGCAAAAAGAAATATTATTCCATAGGATGCTTTCATGGTCATCTCATTCTGCAATACTCAAAATAAACATTATCATATCACTAAGAAGATAGCTGCAGTTTGTACACTGATGTTTTGCAGAAGATTAAGAAATCTTTTCAAAAACTTGGCCAAGTCCTCCACACTAGGGCCATATTGAACTTGTATAATAACCTTTTGTTGTATTCTGGTCTCTAGAAACTGATTTGGGATCCTATTTAATCAGAATAATGTTCTGATCTCCCATTCCCTCTGAATTTCTTTCCAATGAGCTTTTATTAGTTACATAATATCACATTGTAGTAGCATGCATGCATATACATATATATGTTTATGTGTGTATGTATATATATGTGCACATACATATATACATACACACACACATATATATATGTATATATATATATATATAGAGAGAGAGAGAGAGAGAGAGAGAGAGAGAGAGAGAGAGAGAGAATAGAAACCCAGGTATATAAAATATAAGATCCTGCTTGGTCTATTTTTTGTTATTACCAAAAAAAAGAAAAGTATATTTTTGAGTGAAACAAAATGTAGCCTTGAGGACTTGCCTCCAACAAGGTGAATCTCCTGTATATTTTAAGATCATTCATTACTTCATGGCTCATTCATTAAGAGAGATGACTTTGTTCAGTGTTCTTCTGAGTATTAACATAGCAAAGTTGTTCAAGGAGACACATACTACACAAGCAGCCTTTCAGTGCCAAGAAAGAGAGTCTATACTAGGGATGGAGAAACTGTGGCCTGGAGGCCACATGGGGCCTTCTGGGTCCTTGGGTGTGACATTTTGACTGAGTCTAAGTTTTACAGAACAAATCCTCTTATTAAGGGCATTTGTTCTGTGAAGTTTGGATTCAGTGAAAGGGCCACACTTGAGGACCTGGAGGGCCATGTGTGGCCTCAAGGCCACAGGTTCCCCACCCCTGGTATCGATATTTCAGAGGGGAATAATATGGGATAAGGTTAGTTAAGTTCTTGGTGCTAAGTTATTCAGGGTATGGAATGTCAAGCAAAGAAGTCTGAACTCTATTAGGTAGGCAATAAAGAACTGTTAAGCCCTAGAATAGTAAGAAACCTCCTTAGCAAAATTTACAACAATATGTAAAAGACCAGCTTAACCATACTGGAAAAACAAAATGGATGAAAAATTGCCCAGAGTATGACATTCACTTAGATGGACAACCTATTGAGGTAGCGCACCAGCACACAGATACACATGATACAGATTAAGATGCTGTTATTCTTAATGTGAGATCTTTGTCTTGAGTTTGATATAATTGGTTTTTATCCATGAAACAAGAAAATCTAGAGCACCCTATCATTTATAGGGAGGCCTTTTTTAAAAATTCTGCACAGAGCTTATTCTAAAACAGTAAGAAATGCCATTAGTGAGCACATCTCTCCCTTCTTTGTAGCTCATTTGATTATAATACTCAGAGAATTGTTGAGTTGATACATAATTGGAAGAACTAAACCTTATCTACATTAACATTCTTTCCATAAACAAAACCTGAAGGCCCAAAGAAGGTGTAGGCAAATGGAAGGATGGCTCACAGGTTTTCCTTAGAGAGATGAATAAAGGAGTTGGCAGAGCAGGTTGCATCATGTACCTGAAGGCAACAAAAAGCCTTGCATGGGACAGACACTTAGTCATCTCACCTTATTACGTATATGACGAACATAAGCAAACAGATCACCATAAAGATAATTATAGTCTATGTGCCAACATTTGCTGCAGAAGATGAAGAAATAAACTCTGTGAAGAATTTCATAAGATACTCCAAATTAACTCAACATGTGTGTGAGTACTCTGAGACCTCTATAAGGAGCTCGTCACAACGGAGGACAACAAAAAAAAAAACAAAGTAGAAATTATGGCTAGGAATGAAGAAATGCAGAAGACCAAAGACCCACAGACAATCCAGAAGCCTTATATTTCAATACCAATACTTCCTTTAAAAAGAAAACTTGGAAAATGTTTGATATGTTGAGCAACAAGCATCGTCACAAAAAAATGAACTGAACTTTATTATAACAGAAAGAGAACAAGTGGTTATTGATATGAGAATCATTCCAAAAGCAATTCCCTATGTATAGTCATATAGCTTCTGGTTTAAGCAAAGGGTAAAATCGGTACTAAATTAAAGAGAAGGACAAAGATACAAGGACAATGCAGACAGTTATTACAATTCTGATGACCAATTTAAATTGTTATCTCTGAAAAAATAGAAAGTAGATAAAATTAAAGAGGGTTCTGATTATCACCATTCTTAGGGCTTAATATAAATTATTTCTACGATGAAAAAGCCAAAGGATTCCTGATTTCACATCCACTCACAAACATTTAATCAACTCGCAGAGAAGATATATAGAGACCAAAGGCACTGGCAGTTAAGAATACAAGCCCATTTTATTTATAAACAATCATGGAGGAGAAGAATGATAGACAGGGAACAGTTTTGCCTCACAAAACAACAGAAGCAGTAAAGATGAAGAGAAGTTTGCAAAAACTTTGTGTTAGATCCAACTAAACTATCTCGTCTCAAGAGACCTGGAAGGAAGCCAACAAATAGATGTCAATTGGAAGAGATCTAATAACAATTCTATAGAACTGATAGTGGGACCATTATATATGGACCCAACAACCTTGACACTTAATCCGAAGGATTCAAATAACATTAAGATGATGAATTCAAAGAGAAGGGTTGGACTTGACCAAATAATACATATAGAGGAAATCCATGCTAGAGCTGATCCAGTTTTAATGTCACTCAGGGATCTTTTTTCGTGATATTAGTAAGAGACAGTGGTTTCAAAAGAATGGCAAACATCACATGTACCATTAATACCAAAAAATGGTGACCGGGAAGATATCAGCAATTACTGACATTTATACCTACTTTCTCATCTCTATAAAATCTTTATGAGAGTGATTTACATCCTTCAGGCATCCTTGATGAATACATAAAAAGGGAACAGGCAGGCTTTTGCAGAAAATTTTGAAGACCACATAATTATGATTATGTGTTTCATCATTAGAATTAACTGAAAGGTTTAAAGATCCCGCTATGTAGAGCATTATTGATTACAAAAGAAAAAGGGCATTTGAGTCAATGGAATAAAATATAGTCTTAAGGGCTTTCCTCTAACCAAATATCTCATGATAGATCTGACCACAGAGGTAAAATTATTCAGCAGTTCCCTGAGTATTATAATCAAATGAGCTATAAAGGAGGGAGAGATGTGCTCACTAATGGCATTTCTTACTGTTTTGGAATAAGCTCTGTGCAGAATTTTTAAAGAAGGACTCCCTATAAATAGTAGAGTGCTCTAGATTTTCTTGTTTTGTGGATAAAAACCAATTACATCAAACTCAAGAATACTATAAGGACCCCTCAGTGATATCCACAGTCATGAGAAGTGGATCAGTCTATCAGTTTACATAGGCAAGGCTAAGGTTATAAATAATGTCTATTGTTTAGTAAGTTATGCAGTTGGATGGAGAAGCTCATGCGTTAGTCCAATAATACACACTATGCTGAACAATAAAATAGGCCCAAGTTGAATAAGAAGAGGAGATTTGGCTAGAATGAATGAATTTGGGAATTAGCATAGCCCTCAGTGATCTCAAGACACAAAAGTCTATCTTTTTGTTATCATTATTCTCCCATTGATACTTTGTGTATTAAACATGGAGCACCATGGTTTCAGAAGAATAAAAATTATAGATGACCTAAAGGTTAATGGGAAAATATACGGTAGTCCCAAATAACATGCATAACCTTACTAAATAAATCTCTAAAAAGACTTCATTGAGTACTTTATTCTGTATGACCAGAAAAGGAGGTGATCAGATCATACACAGAAAGCAATGGTAGTATATGGGAAATTATATATAAATATATGCATATATATGTATATGTGTGTTTGCATAAAAAAAAACCAAAAATAAACTTCACCAAATCTTGAATAGATCTTCCATGGAGGATTTATGGGAAGATATAGACAAAAATCCCCGAGAAGCTAGCGAGAAGGTATAGGCTAGGTTGTGATCTGTCCTAGTGGGGGGGGGGGAGTAGCCACCTCATTGAATCACAGATCTACCAACATTTATATGAGCTTTATTTGGATCTCATAGATGAACAGGAAGTTGGGCCCAGAATCAAGTAGGAAGGAGAGATTAGACTGTATTATATTTGGAGAACTAAGGTGTTCAGATACGACTAGCACTGCTTGTGTGAGGGCTGCTCATCCACTATTGGTGTCCACCTTTACCCAGTTCTCATCTGTGGCTCCAGGAAGCTGTAGCATGTGCAGTGGCCACATCCTGGTAAACCATCTGGGCAGATGGACTAAACCAGGTCAAGGGTAATCAATAGACCTTAAACCCATTGGTGAGTTAGTGGGATGTCTACCCCAAGCATGTGAAGACTTCCCCTGGCGGAATGGGCAGATGAGAACAATTTGTCCCAACAGCCATGAAGGTGGCCAAAGCAGGAACTTTGGAGCACTTAGAGCTTGGTCAGAAGTTGAAAATGCTAGGGTCATCCACTGCATCCTTGGCCATCACCAGCCATCTTGACTTTCATCTTTCACTGGATTTCGATGACTCTGAAAGAGAGTGAGGCTAACAACTCTGTTTCTTTTCAATTCACACACAAGTCAACACATTATCCTGTGATGTCATTGGGCCTCTTCAAAAACAAAGGACTAACAGCATTTTGAAAACTGCATTGTTTTCAGTGATTCTAAACTTTTCTGCAGAAGAAAGTCTGACTCTGTAATGCTAGATAGCTGCAAGACATGGAGCACCACGAGCTCAAAAAAATCAAAATTGCAAATATCACCAAGAATAAGCAAGAGACATATGGTTGGTGAATGTAGGCTACAACATACTAGCAATGATTACTTGGCATTAATTATGGTGGAAGAGGGGTGTGGAACATTATCAAAGGCATATAGAACCACAATAGGAGTCGTAGCTAATCCAGAGGCCATCTAGTACAACTCTTAAAAATGAGGAAACTGAGGCACAGGAAGGTACAGCAACTATCCCAAAATCATTCAGGTAGTCCTGCAGCCAGAATGAAATAAAAACCATATATCCTGACTGTGATACATTAGTGATACACACATATTTTCTCTCTCTGTCTACCTCTCCCTCCCCCATCCCCTCTCATTTTGAAGGAACTAGAAGAAATTATGTAATATATGTGTTGGACTCTCCATTGAGGATTTTTGGAAGGACATAGATATGAAGGGCAAAGGCTGAGAAGGTATGGTGCAATGTGTTCTGCATCAATGGAAGGAGTGCCCTCCTGCCAGTGAGGTGACCTATCAATGAAAATGTCAATAGCTTTTTGCAAGTCTATAGAATGTCACAATATTTTGCACTGGAGTCTTTGTTGTAGAAACATTAACTATCACTTATTGACAAGATCCAAAGCAATGAGTTTGGCACACAGACAGTTAAAATCCGCAGCCTTGAACGATACTGCCCCCATAGCTCCTGTCCAAGGAAATGAGAAACTTCAGGAATTATGGATGACCAGAAGTATAAGATTCACAAGGAAAGTTTGTTTCCTGTCTTTTAGTATTTCATAAACTTTTCTGCTGGGATTTTCATTTCCAGTAGAATGAAACTGTTTTTGTTGGGCATAAAGAAGGTGAAATTTCTAGGTAAAGTGTAGGCATGGGCTAGCTGGGAATCTTGTTCTGTAGTTAATAGTTTCTGCTTTATTCAACATGGTACAAGCCTATAGCGGCCTTGGCTGTGGGCCATTGTAAACTTCAAACTGTCCCCTAATCTGTTGAATTCCCATACATAGTGCCTAGCTGCTGACCACATGTCCTTCCACAGCTGATCTCCTCCTTTTCCTCTCCCTACTCCCTCCTAAAGACAGGCTGGCTTTGTCCATGGGTATGACGTGAGAGAGTCTTGGTCTGTGTTTTTCTAAAATGTATACTTATTGTAGAATCCAATCCCACAGCATGTGTGCTCAGAAGGAGTGATCCATACATGTGGGAACATAAAGGAGTCTTAGAAAAATGTCTTACAGGCCCACAATTACAAAAGGTTCTGTAACTGCTCAATCATTGCCCCTTGAATCTTAGAAAACATATGTGTATATATATATATATATATATATATATATATATATATATATATATATATACATGTACACACACATATACACACATACATATATGTGTGTATACACCCCATAGTGCCTTATACATAGATGCTATTTTCTCTTTCTCTCTCTCAATGAGGCCATCCATTAGGGCAGTGGCTTGTGTGGCTTGGGATGTATAGGAAAAATATTTTGAAGGTTAAAATGACAACATATGGCAACTGATTAGATATGTATATGAATGAGTGTGAAGAGTTGATGATGACAATGAGATTGAAAACCTCTGAGGATGGCACTGTCCTGGGCAGAAATGGAGAAGTTGAGGAGAGTAGTGGGGGAGAGAGGAGAGAAATAATGAATTCTGTTTTGAATATGTTGAGTTTGAGATGCCTACTGGGCATTTAATTCATAATGTCCAAAAGACAGTTAATGATTAAGGACTAGACCTCAGGAGAGAGATTAGGGCTGGATGTATCCAGCTGGGAATCATCTGCATAAAAGTGACAGTTGAACTTGTGGAAACTGGTGAGGTCACCACAGTGTAGAATATATATATATTTCCTCCATACCAATTGAGAAGTATAGAAGAAAAAGAGAAGAGGACCCAGGACAGAGCCCCAAGGCAACATATCAATATTCTTTGTACACTGAACCTGCCTTTGTAACTAGGAAAAAAAACAACAGTTAAGCAAAATCAGCTGGAAAAAAAGCCTGCATCTTACAGTATAGGTAACATTATGTTATTGTAGTCCCTGATCTCTTTACCAAGAGCAGGGAAGTAGGCATCTTAATCTGTTCCCTGGAACAAAGATCAGTCATTGCAAGTAATCTAAGTTCAGCTGCCTTTAGAGTTGTTTTTAAAATCATAGTTTATATTGTTCTGTTGATTCTATGGAACCTCTCTTGCTTTCCTCTCTAATAATGGCTTAAATTTTAATTCATAATATTTTTATAACTGCATAATATTTAAACATTTCAAAAATGTTTGGCATACATATATTGTCAAACATGGGAGCCTCTATAACAATACCTATAGGTGTTATTATCCTTGCTTTACAACTGAGGGACTGGAGGCTCATAAAGATTAACTTGCTCCTGCTCATGAAGCGTTTGAACATCTAAAGTGGACTATGAAGCCAGATTTCCTTGACTTCAAGTTGACAATTCTATTCACTCTTCCATGCTGCCTCTCGATTGTCATGACTGTCAGTAGCACTGTTCATCTTTCTCAGCATCCTTCTACACATGCTCTGGGACTCCTATGTCAATGACCATGCTCATTTTATTAACTGCCTTAGCCACAGCCTTAAGTCCCATCATTTATCCCTTGTTTATTTCAGCCTCCAGGTCTGGGTTGCCTTGTGTTTTAAAACCTGCTGTGGACTTGTCCCAGCTTGCCTTATAAATGTGTTCGCTTCCTTTCTTTCTATTCATCTTGCTCTGGTCTCTAATTTATCCCTTTGTACGGCATTTCCAAGCTTTTCCATATGTGTCTGTGGGGGTCATTTCCCCTCTGTCATGGAGTCGTGCCAAAAGCACATTTTTTTAGAGCATATTTGTGTCAATTCCCCTGCCCAGACTTTCCAGCGGATGTTTCCGCCATGAGCCAGTTGACCAGCAGCTGGCCCAGGGGAATAGATGCCAAGAACATCTGGATGCCCCTGCAGACCCAAAAACAAACCATTTTTTGGTCCCATTCAACAAATACATGTTTCTATTTTGAAAGAGTATGAAGGAGCAAAAAAACACATTGAAACAAAACAAATGTATGGGCTACAGGTATGGGCACATATAAATATTTGTTTACTAGGATAGATCTTTGCTTTGGCAAATGTTTGTCAACCACAGTCTTGAGGTGTTGACCTACTGTAAAGTAAAGATCTTGCCTGGATCCCACTTTACTATCTTGAATCTCATCCTAGCTCTCATCTGAAGAACTGCATTTTCCATTTCTGTAATCCTTTGGGCTCTCTCTCTTTACTATTGATAACTTTGCCTGTATAAAGTAAGAACGAGCAGATATTTGCCCAGGGATCTAGATTTTTCCAGATGAGAAGGCAGAGAACACAACCCACTAAGAACTAACAGGCACATTCCATATTTATGTATTGTCTATTTAATGAAGTCATAAAGTCACCAGTCTTGAGATATCCCTATCCATAAAGCTCTACCCAGTTGCCTGACACCATGGGAATTGGATCAGCATGCTAAACAGAGGTGGTCTAGCCCTGCATGGGGATGTATTCATTCATTTGAAAAGACCAAATCCACTTTCACTGTTTGGTTCTTATTTATCTGGAGTCATCAATTAAGCACATTCTGGAGAAATTGATAAAGTGATAAGAAAATACAATTCGAGAGATAGAAAAAAAATAACCCAGCAGTCATATGCTATTTTACAGTTTGAAGAATACTTTCCTCATAAGAGCCCTGTGATGTAAAGACTACAGGAATTAGTATCTGTTTTACAGAAGAGGAAAGATTGAGAAAAGATAAGTGACTGACCAACAGTCACAGTTAGCAAATGTCTTCTCACGGTAAGTTCATTCTTCTTTCCAGTATGCCTTGCTTCCTCCAGTAGTGGAAAACAAGATGGTAGATGAATCTACTAGCACAACAAAGATAGCCCTGCTCATCCTTTATCTAGGCAGTAGGCAAGTAGGTGGCAGAGAGAAGTTGGAATGCTGGGCCTGAAGTCAGGAAGACTTGAGTTCAAATTTGGCCTCAGACACTGGGTGACCTTGGACAATTCACTTAATCTACTACTTGCTTCAGTTTCCCCAACTGTAAAATTGGGATTAATAATAACACCTACCTTCAGCGGTTGTTGTGAACATCAGAGGAGATATTTGTAAAGTGCTTAACACGATGCCTGGTAAGTAGTTGGCACTATATAAATGCTCTTTTTATCAACTAAGCAATGAAGCAAACTAATTGCATCCAGTAAACGAAACCTTTGGGAACTGGTACTTTCTTCCCAGAAAAGAAATTGCAATTAAACTTGCTTATTTTGTTCTTGTCACTTTGTTGTTACAAGTGTGTGACCGTAGAGGCACAAAAAACAATAGGAAAAAAAACCAGGCATTTTCCTTGAATAGTTTTCAAGTAGACAGACAAAATATATTAAGGTAATTATGTTCTGAGACCAAGTCTTGACAGAACACAGCAGTCTGAGACATAAATGGTATGTCCTCATCTGGTGAGAGGTGAGAGACTCTATGGAGGGAGGCCCATTGTTCCATGACTAGCAAGCAGTCTCTGCTCTGACTAGCCCTGTTTCAGAATGTAACTCTGTTTTGCTTTGGGGGATACAAGCATATCTCTCCCAGACTTTTGTATTTGTCCTCTGTGGGATGATCCTCACATCTGAAAAACCACATGTGAGATTTGAGTTGTAATTTTAAAAGCATTTAGAATCTCAGGTTCAGTTTGGCTTGCCAAATGACCAAACTTTGAAGTTTTTGAAGATGTAGCCAGCCCATCCTTTAAGACAGCAAGAAGTGAAGAAGATGGAATGGCCCACCATAGGTGGAAGGTTAGACCCTAATCACACCCCACCCCACCCCCATTGGGCCTTCGCCTATTACCCATGATGAATAAGACCTGCCAACAGGCTAAACTACCTCCCCTCAGCATGTCTAAAAACCTATCTCGAAGAGAATTCACAAGATGGTGCCTCCTGCAGTGGACTTTCTGACAATTTCTCTTACGATATACAGTACTTACACTAGGAGACAGGTAGAAGTAGAGATAGAAAAGTGAACAAGTCCAAGTGCCCACATGTCTTGGAGAGTGGGCCAATCTCCTCTAACAATGAAAGCTTGACGCTGGCCTACCGATCCAATAGGACACCCAAGGTATGCTGGGCAAATGTTGCCTGAATTTCCTCTTAGCTTCCATTTGACCAATTCTAATTTTTAAGGAGCTATTTTCTTCAGTAAGGTTTCAGTTCTTAATTTTAAGGCATTATTTATTTAATATTTTTGGTGCCTCTTTTACCAAGCTGTTATTACTCTTTTCACAATTTTCTTGCATTATTCTATTTCTTTTCCCAATTTCTCCTCTACCACTCTTATTTGATTTATAAGATTTTTTTTGGCTGCCTTTCTAAATCTTTCGTTTGCTCTTTTAGGAATTCTTGTTAGGCTTGTATCTGATCTGCATTTTCTTTGAGGCTTTGTTTGTACATGTTTTCAAAACTTTGTCCTCTGAGTTTGTGTCTTGAGCTTCTCTGTCACCATGGTAGCTTTTTATGATCTGGTTCTTTTGCTGTTGCTGTTTGCTCCTTTTCCCAAACTATTTTATGGACTTTGGACTTCATGTTAGAGTTGGGCTCTGCTCACCTCTAGGATTAGGGTGACTTTCACAGTCAGCTCTGAGGGCCTGTAAGTTTTCAGTTGCTTCCAATGTGGTGTGATCTGAGAATGAGTTTTGGTTACTGCTGTCCTAATCTGCACTCTAGTCCTTACCCAGAAAGAATCCCTGCTCCCTCATGACTGTGATACTCCTATCCACCTGGAACTGTGTAGTAGGCAATGGAGTTGCTAAATTGTACCCACTCCTATATCCAAGCTTGGCACAGGGGTCCTGGAATCTGACCAGGTGTTCTGTCCCTTTAGTTTTCTTGGGCACCCTGACTACGTGGTGCAGTCACTAATGCTACTATTTCCAAGGCCTTCAATCTGTGCCACTTCTGCCACACTCTAGTCAGCTCCCACTCCAGTGTCTGCAGACTTCTCTATCCCCCTAAGCTGCCCTGGGGAGGAAAAATGACTCACTGTGATTTCTTGTTGGTTATCCCTCTCAGAATTCAGTTTGATGTGCTTTTTAAAGTTGTTTGGAGGAGTGTTATGGGAGATCTTGGCAATAATGCTCACCTTACTCCACCATCTTGCCTCTGCCGTGAAGTTTCCCTTTGCCACAGTGACTGCTGGTACTTTAGACACCTTTTCCAGAAATTATGGCTATCTCTGCTAGAATGGGCAGCTTTGATGTGGTATTCATTGGTAGACTGAACGTATCAAAGTCCTAAAGAAGTAAATAAAAACACTGTGTTGAGCAGACTTTGTAAGAGGTCGAAAATAATCATCTTTCTTTGATGGAATAAAAATGATGCCATGGGCAAGATATTAAAAAGCATCAATTCTTTCCTTGGTTTGCTAAATTCCTGCGCTCAGTTGCTTCCTACTTTTCCTGATCATTTTTCAGTTTACTAACCTGGCTATCAAGGGCTGCTTCATTCTCTGACCTTGCTTTCTGATTTGTACCACTAAGACTGTTTGGAGAAGATAGGCTTCCTTTTACTCTTGCCCAGTCTGAGCCTCATTTCCCATGGGCCAAGAGAATATAACATGCTAGCATCCACTGATGAACAGACCATGGCGCTCTCCTGAACCAGCAGCTGGAATATGATCATCCAGAATTCCCTTTCGGTGGAGCCCACTGAATGATCCCAGTGACGATGGGAAGCGCTGCCCAAGAGAGCCATTACTGCTCACACTCATCAGTCACTCACTACCAATGGGCTGACTTTGGACCACAGCAAAACTACTACACTGATCATCTTGTCCAATATCTTGATCTTATAGCAGAGGAAGTTTAGGTCCAGAAAGGCTGTGACCTACCCAAGTTCACAAAGGTATGACAGCCAAAATTGGAACCCATATCCTCTTAACTCCAAATTCACGGATGTTTCTAGTTCATTTCAACAACTGTTTCATAGATGCACAGAACCTAAGAGTTGGAAGGGACCTCAAAAGCCTTCTGATCTATTCTGTACCTGAAGAGAAGTACCCCACACAACATTCCAGAAAAGAAAATACAAGGCTAAATAACTTGAGGAAATACAGTAATGAGTAAGACAGACCATACAACTTTTGGGCAGTCAAAAATCTACCTTTCTGTATCTTTTAACCTGGTAGTTTTGCCCCCTAGAGTTAAGTTGAATCTCTTCTTCACATGACAGACCTTCAGATACTTGAAACCTACTCTTGTGACTCATGCACCCCCCATTCCTCACCTTCAAGCCACTCCACACACACACACACACACACACACACACACACAGCTAAGCTCTTGCAATCTAACTATACCGCCTGTGTATGCTCTAGCAGGTGTTGGGGGAGATACAAAGTTTAGACTATGGTAACAATAGCTCCCAACGGTAACAATTGTACTTGTTTCACAACAACCCTGGGAAGTAATTCAAGAAAACAGTGTTGTCCACGTCTTTCAAATGAGGAAATTGTACTTAAGAGAAATTGAATCATGGCTCCATGTCAGGCTAGGGCTTCTGACGCTAAAGCCTGTGCTTAGATATATGGCCATGCAGTATAACAGGGGATGTGACAAATAGGCAAATAACAGCAGTATAATAAATACAGATGTAACTCTAATATAAATGATGGGTACACAATATAAGCATATTAGAAAATGGTATAAGCTATACGTATATATATATGACACATATATGTATATATGTGTGTATATATGAATGTGTGTATGTGTATATACATACATATATACATATGTACATACATGCATACACACATGCATAGATATACATATGTGCATACACACTATATATACGTATGCATGTATACATGTATGCACACACATATATATACATATATACACATATATACATATATCTATATCTATTTATATATGTATATCTATATATCTCTATTTATATCTATATCTATATCTATACATATATGATAGTAGAAAAAGCCCTGGAATCGGGGCTTTCAGCAAGGTTTAAATCTGCCTGCTACTCGCCGTGTGACCTGGGTTAAGTTACTTCACTCCTCTAGGCCTAAATTTTCCCTGTAAAAAGCAATGAAATTTAATCTCAGCTCTGCTACTGGTTAGCCTTATAAATTTGATCAAATTTATCTACCTTTCAGGGCCTAAGTTCCCTCATCAGTGAAATTAGGGAGTCAAACCAGATCATCTTAAAGGTTCCTTCTAGCTCTAAAGACAAATCATCTTATAAGAAGGATGTAAGCAAGGGACTATGTGAGGTGTAAGTAAAGATCTTTACCAGCTAGAGAAATCAGGGTAGGCTTCATAGAGGAGGGAATAGCATTTGAGTTGAGCTTTATAGGATGGTCAGGAATTCAACAGATAATAAAGAAGAGGCTTGTTGACACAAAATTATATTAGGAACATATGAGGGTCCAATTTGACTATACCCTAGAGTCCAGGCTGCTTAGCCCCAGAATTAGGAACAATGGGTAGAAATTGCAAGAAACAAATTTAGGCTTGATAGAAGGAATAACTTCTTAACAATTATAGGTATCCAGAAATGGAATGGTCTGCCTGATGAAGTAGTGAGTTCCCCTTCACTCAAACAAAAACTGGAGGACCAATTACCCACAGTGCTGTAGAGAGGATTCTTTTTCAGGTAGCGCCGGACAAGATGGCCATCAAGGTTCCTTCTAGCTCTGATATTCTGTAATTTTGTGTGAGAGTGAGTGGTTTGTTATAAAGTTGGCAAGGTGAGATGTCCCCAGACTGCGTAGAGTTTTGAATTGGGATGAGGGATTTGAACTTTATTCTTGAGGTAGTAGGGAGACAGAGTTTCCCAGCACAAAAGTTATATGATCAAACCTGCAAATAATGAAGACCCATCTGGTAGCCATTCAAAAGATAGATTGGAGGGGAAAGAGATAGAGATCAGAAGATCCATTAGAAGATTTTAGGCAGGTTACAACTAGTCTTATTAGTCTTGTTGTTGTTGTTGTTGTGTTTGTCCTTTGTTTTCCAAGAGGACCATGGTATCAGGGAAATGATGACATGACTAGCACTTGACTTTGATTTAAATGAGAGAGGGCTGTGCAAGGTCACCAGTCTCACTTTCTCCTCCAGAGCCATCTTGGTCCAGTGACCAGATATTCATCAGGATGACTGGAGATGACCCAGGTTGCAGTGGGAGACCCTGGCCCTTTTAGGCTAAGGCCTTTTCATATACTCACTTAGAGTGAGGTGAATTCAGTGAATAGGCCTCTTTAAGAAGTGAGTCAAAGGATGGCCCCTTTAATTAGAAAAAAAGAAGAAAAAAATCAAGCTGGGAGAGGAAGACCCTCAGGGTTGCTGTTCCAAAGAGAAACAGTCTGTGACAATGGGAATCTTGTTATTCAGTCATTTCAGTCACGTCTAACTCTTCATGACCCCATATGGGGTCTTCTTGGCAAAGATACCGAATTATTTGCCATTCTTTCTCCAGATCATTTTACAGATGAGGAAACTGACGCAAATAGGGTCAAGTGACTTGCCCAGGGTCACAAAACTAATAAGTGTTTGAGGCCAGACTGGAATTCACAAACATGAGTCTTCCTGACTCTAGGCCCAGTGCTCTATCCTCTGCGCCACCTAGCTGCTCAGCACTGGGAACAGAGAGAATGAAAGAGATATATATCATCAAGTGAGATAACTTATGCATGGCACATTAGAAACTTTAAGTTGCCACAAAATGTTTGTTATTGCTATTACTACTATTATTGCTATTAGAAGGTAGAATTGACACTTTTTTTTTACTGTCTAGTAACTGTCGACTACTAGATTTGAAATGTAAATGATAGAAAAGAGTCCAGAATAAAAAACAACAAGGTTTTGAATCTAGGATATTAGGTAAATAGTGGTGAGGCTAACTGAAATAATGAAATTCGAAGCAGCAGCAGGTGGAAAACGGAGAGGGACGGGGAACGAGCTCCATTTGAGACATGTTCACTTTGAGGTGCCAGGGAGACATCAAAATGAAAATGTCCTAGGGACAGTTTCAGATGTGAGTCTTCATCTTAGCAGACAGGCCAGGGCTGGAAATCCACATCTGGGAGTCATCCCCATAAAGGGAACAGTTGAAGCTATTTGCATCAGGGGGAGAACTGAAGGCCTGGGAATGAATAAGATTGTCAAGGGACAGTGTGAGGAGAGAAAAGAGAATAGGTGCAAGGACAGAATGTTGGAGAACACTCACTGCAATGGGTCAGGAAGAACGCTAGACCAGCACACTCTTTCACCCACTTCCCGATTTTGCTAAGGTCCTCAAGCATGTCCAGACTTCACAGTTTAGAAACCACACAACAAAAGCTGTAAGCTGTTTTTACAGAGATTCGGTCCTTGCCCTGCACTTTGTTTTGCAATATATTCTTTCTCTCTTTTAAAAATTATTTTGTTGTATTCCTCTTTGTTCAAGGTACCTTTGAGAAGTATAGCTATACTAAATATAAACCAATGGGGGAGCAGAAGAGAAAGGGAGGAATAGTGCTAACCACTAGAATTATTAAGATGGCATATCTAGTTCAATAGACATGTCTGGCAAGTTTGACCTGCAGGAAGTTTAATTCTGTCTGTTAAAGTAATTGTAAATTGTACTGAACGCGACTCCAAAAGTCACTGTGTGTTTTGTAGGCTCCTTGCCACATGGATGAAGAAATCATTTCTGAAAAGAGAGTAGCTGGTGTTTGTTAAAAAAAAGAATGGGCTTACCCAGACTATAACCTTCTACTCAAGCTTTCAACATGGACTGTTAGGATAACGACTGAGGATTAAAGGCACTTTATCCAATCAAGTTCATTGGGTGTAGGCCATCTTATTGACAGCAGCATGTGTGAAGGAAGGCATAAAAGGAAGCCCACTGATAGTAATAGACTTAATTTCTGGTTGGTTTCTGTCTTTTTCAAAGGCCCTGGCAGAGAATGTGCATTGCAGGGATGAAGACCACTCCTGACATTCATAATGGGATCCCACCACTGGGAGAGATCTCACACTTGGTAATAGCTATACAGGAAGGAGGGAACATCATCTGGAGGGCAGGAAAGCTGAGTTTTATTTTTCCCCCACCTCCAGCTAGGCCAAAGATTGGCTGAATGACAGCTAGATTCATGAGGAGCCAATTGCCTACTTGGCATGATCAGTAACTCTAGGAAGGCCTTCCTGCTCCCAAAATAGCTCCCCAACCAACGCACCATTGGTACTAAAATCCTGTCATGTGGGATGATTTCAGGGTTCAGAGGTCCACGCTTCACCTGGACAGTGGATCTGGATTCAAATCTCCGCTATTTCTTATTTTTGATGTGATCTTGATAACCCCTTAGCCCCTCTGGGACTCTTTTTCCTCAATTGCAAAATCAGGAGGTAAAATTAAATAAACTCTGAGATCTCTTCCAGTTATGTATCTATGATCCTATGGCTCACAGCACCTGAGTTGGAGGAGGTCAGAGGCTGCTTAGTCTAATGTGAACCTGAGTTAGAATGACCTCCGTAATATCCTTAATATGTGGTCAAGTAGCCTTTGCTTAAAGTACTCCAGCGAAGGGGAACATATAACTTGCTAGAGCAACCCATTTTACTTTTGTTTCGCTCTCATCATTCAGAAATTCTTGCTTACATCATGCATAAATCTTCCTTTTTGCAACACCCACCCATTGCTCCTAGGTCTGCGCTCTGGAACCAAGACCAAATCAGATCTTCTTAGTGATAGCTCTTCAAATACTTGAAGACAGGCATTATGTCCTTTCTCTTCTCTGGGCAAAAAAACAACCCCAGTTCCTTCGCTAGTTCTTCTATGACATGTAATTCGCATGGCAGGGATGAGGATGATTTATCATGGTGGTTGACCTCCAAAGTAGTATTTGATAATGGTTTACTTGATTTTAAATTTGTACCATCAAAATCCTAGAATACAGGAGCTCGAAGGACTGTTAGATTGTATCTGTACCAATCTCATCATCTTACAAATGAGGAAACTGAGGCCCAGTAGAAGTGATTTGCTCAAGGTTACCCAGCTAGTAGGTGGCAGAACCAGAACCAAGACCCAGGTCTCTTCCCTCTCGTCTGTTTCTATTTCAGTCATACCACAAATATTCTTTCTAGAAGGCATGAAAATATGGTGCCTGAGAAATGTTATCACATGGTCACAGATTAGTTCAGCACTTTCCCAGGAGAACAGTTCTAGAGCCTACTTCTTTCCTCTCCAGCATAAAGTATGAACTTTTCCATTTGACATTTAAAGTCCCTCACTATCTGGTTCCAGTCTACCTTTCTAGGTTTAGGGGATATTATTCTTTTTTTTTTTAATGTGCTCTCTGGCCAAAATGACTTGTCTGGTATTTAATGTACATACCATTCTATGGGGTGAGGGTGGAGATTAAGGTTTGAGGTGGCAAAGCAGTTGGAAAGAACATGTCAGGGGAGTCAAGCGAAGCATATGGGGAATGGCCGGACAGGTTACGGTATATGAAATCAGATGGAATACTATTGAAGGGTGTCATTTCAGAGAAATCTGTGAAGACTTTTTGAATTGGTGCAAAATGAAATGAGCAGAACGAAGAGAACAACAACAGCTTTATGAGAGCAAACAACTTGGGAAGACTTAGGAACTCTCATCAGCACCATGACCAAACATAATTCCAGAGGACTCACGATGAAACATGGTATCTGCCTCTAAATGGAGAACTGATTGAGCATAGATTACAGATTGAGGCCTTTTTCTCTTCTTTTTTTTACCTGATTAATGTGAAAATTGTTTTTGTTTTATCAAATATTTTTGTGATGGGTTTGTTTTTCTTGCTTTCTTAATGGGGGGATAGAAGAGGTGGGAGGGAGAGAATTCAGGGCTGAAAATAAAGTAAGATTATTAAAAATAAATTAAACATGCCTGGGGCAATTGGCATAGTAGCATGACCCACACAGGTGAGGGGCTCACACCAGTTAAGAACTCAGGGGTCCCAGGATAGGATTTCTAGAAGTGACAGAGTAAAGTCCTTAGGGGCATGGTTTCTGGTCCTGGAAGCCAAGTGCTTATTGAGAAGATAGTGGGAGAGTAAAGCTTTTCACATGAAAGAAAGTTCTGATGAGGCATGAGAAAAAAAGAAATGGAAGAAACCGCATGGAGTTCTATTTTAGCTTGAGCCAAATAAGAGCTCTGGATATTTGGTGAGGGCAGTAAGTTGATAGGAAGCAAGAATGAGGGCATATTACAAAGAAGTGGGCAAGTACCTGAGACAAATTTGAGCTACTTCCTATATTGCACTGTCAGAGTGCCAGTCTATGATGAGGGCTGTGTGATGGAGAAAGTCAGACCAAATGTATGGGTGGATCGTAACCACATTTGGTGGGCCGGATGATGCTTTTCTTAAAATGTCTAAATATGGTCATGTTGTTGTTTCAAACAGACCATAACATTCATAGAACCTGAGAAGGAAAGCCAGTGATAAGATGTTCCAGTTCATGGTAGGCTAACCAGGGTTGAGTAACATCAGTTCTCATGACTTATGTTTGGATAGGCACTTATATGTTTATATAGTGCTTGAAGGTTTACAAAGTGTTTTCTTTATAACATCCCATGGAGGCAAGTAGTGTAAGTATAAATATCTCTGTCTTACGGATGAAGAACTGATGCCCAGAGAGATGAAATTATTTGAGTACAGTCCTATAACTCAAGTGTGTGACTGGAAATAGAGTTCGGATTTGGATCTTCAGGTCTTCTGACTTCAGGTCCAATGGTCTTTCCACTATACCATAACAGGCTGGCTCTAAGGTGCAGTAGCTCATGGTGATAGTACAGCAGCAGTGAGCAAGTATACACCAAAGAAGGGTGCTGGAACCGAGCCAGGGACCTCAATTTCTCCCATGTTGAATTTCAAAAATCCTTTTTTTGTCCCTCACTTTAAACATACATACACCGGATTGAATAGTAGGCAGTGATCACAACCAGAGCAGAAGCCAGAAACCTCTTTGGGTCACTAAATAAAAGAACTCATTTAGGATATATGCCCCTGGGAGTTTGGGGTGAACACATTGCATTTTGTTTTTTCCCAATGGCTAACAATAATAATAATAATAATAATCAAGGCCTTTGTCTTGGTTTTTTTTATCCATTCTCTGATGTATCCCTATTAACTGGTCTCATTATCTTTCCCCTCTAAACCTACTCCTACTTCAAACTCCGCTATTTATGTTAAGGGTGCCACCATTTTACCATTCTTCCAGTCAACTCTTCCCTCTCCTTCACCTCCCATCCCCATCCAATCAGGTTGTCAAGTCTTGTTGATTCTGGCTTCCCAACATCTCTCACATCTCTCCGCTCATATGAGCACAACTCTGGTTCAAACCCCCATCACCTATCACTTAATCTATTATAAGGGGCCTACAGTTGATCTCCCTGCTTCCATTCTCTCTTCTCTCCAATTTATCTTCTACAAAATACCAAAGTAATATGCTTAAAATACCAGTCTGACCATGTCACTCCCCTTACTTGAGAATCCTCAGTGGCTCCCTGTTACCTCTAGGGGAAAAAAAACCACAAACTCCTCAGCTTGTGATTTTCATACCTTCTCACCTTGACTCCTTCCTATTTCCCAGAACTACTTCACATTGTGTCTACTTACTCATGTTTTCCAGGTAAACTGGCCTACTTTCACTGTTTCTTCAGCTTGTCATTCCATCCTCTGTGCCTACATCTTTGCACAAGCTGAACCCTCTCTCTTCTCCTCTGCCTCTTAGAATTTTCTGCTTCCTTCAAGGTTCGACTCATGTGCCACCACCTATGGGAAACCTTTCATGATTTCCCCAGTTGAGTTTTATCCCTTCCGAAAATAGATTATATTACCTTTCTGCTTTCATGTGGTGTCCTCTCAATAGAATGTAAACTCCTTGAGGGCAGGAACTATTTTCCCTTCATCTTTGTACACCCTTGGACATAGCAGACATGTGATAAGTGCCTAGGTAGCTAGGTGGCACAGTAGATAGAGCGCTGGTCTTGGAGTCAGGGGTACCTGAGTTTTCTGAGTTCAAATATGGTCTCAGACACTAGCTGTGTGACCCTGGGCAAGTCACTTAACCTTCTTTGCCTCAGTTTCCTCATCTGTAAAATGAGCTGGAGGAATGTCAAACTGCTCCAATGTCTCTGCCAAGAAAACTCCAAATTGGGTCACAAAGAATTGGACACAACTGAAAAAACTGAACGACAACACAAATAAATGCCTATTGAATTGAATCATATAATTATTTCACCTTGGTCTTTTTGTAGTTATTTGTGACAAGTCATTTCATTTCCTGGACTTACTATCTGTGTGTTCTTGGGCAAGTGGCTTCTTTATCTTCACAATAAGGGGATGAGACCAGATAATCTCTGAGATCCCTTTGAGTGCAATATTCTGTGATGCTTATGCATCCTAACAGCTCTTTCCATATACATCCATGTCTGTGGTTCCAGGAAAGCTTCAGCAGATCATTCATTTCCATACGTATTATTTAGATTTAAGTCTTGTTTTCCCTTTAAAATATGCATTCCTATCAGTCTATGTGCTTCCTGTCCCTACCACCCTAAAGTAGAATATTGATTGAGCAAAGAGGAAGGCTTGAGGTACACTAGTTAGGGTTCCAGATTCACCTCCCTAGTGACCTGTTCTGAAATCCAACTAATGGCAGGGTACAAACCAGTTTGGGAGGTGTTTTGAAGGGTTTGGGGTTTTGTTTTGTTTTGTTTTTTGGTGCGATTTCTTTCTTTTATTCTCTCTAAACAAATATTCGTATCTTGTATTAGAACGTCAGTGTAAGATAATTGGTAAGGTACTCGACTTGATGTCAGAAAGACTTTCCTGACTTCGAATCTACTTCAGACCTTTTCTAGATGGATGACACTGGATAAATCATTTAATTTCTTTGAGCTTCAGTTTTATCATTTAATGGAATAATGACAACTTTAGCATTCATCTCCCAGTGTCATTGTATAAATGAGATAATGTATGTAAAGTACTTGGAAAAGTATTAAAGTTGTACGTTAATGTCAGTGACTATCATACTGTGACAACAAAATCAATTTGCTCAACTTTTATTGATAACTTCTACATGCAGAGCATGACATTAGGCCCTAAGGAGGATAGAAAGATAAATAGAACATAGTCTCTGCTCTCATGGAGTTTATTATCTAGTGGAAGCACCATGGTATAATAGAGATTACAGGTCTTGGAATCAGATCCTGGCTCCACTTACTAATAATGTGTCTGTGAGCAAAATCACTTAACCTTTCTGAGCCTCAGCTTTCTCATCTGTAAAATAGGGTGCTTCTCCTTGCACTTCTCTGCCTCAGTTGGGAGGGAAAAGCTTTGCAAACCTTAAGGTGCTATAGAAATATGAGTTGTTATTAGTCCTAGTAGGAAGAAGGGAGAACATACACAAATTAGAAGGTGATAAATACATAAGTATTTATAGTACCCCAAAAAGTGCAATAAAAAGTAGAAGAAAAGAAAACAAAGCTGGTCTGGGAAGGCTGCATGGAGGAGGACCATTCCAGGCCCTAGGGAATGGCTCAAATAAAGGCTAGAGGCAGGATACCCCTGGGTATGTTTGACAGAAAAAAAAATTCATTTGGCTGGCATGTGGTGGATAGAGAGAGAGAACAGTGAGATACAGCTCAGAAGGTCCTGTGGCACCAGATTGTGGAATTGGGGGTGGGGGTGGGGGTGGGGACCTTGTGAGTGACAGTCTATTCACCAACCTGTGTGTGGAAATCACCCTTGTGATGGCAATACAGATTGGAGTAAGGCTAGCAGTAAGACTTAGGGGAAGTGGATAAAATTGTAAATGAGCTATACTTGCTTCTTCATCCCCTCTATCAAGCCTACTCAATTACTTCCTCATGGCAACAGTGGCCACAGAATATTATGCTGTTAAACCCACAAGCACTGGCGGCCAATGAAAGGTGACTCTTTTCTGTCCCCTTCTAAATTGCCCTGTGAAATGAAGTTTCATGTGAAACTGGCTGCTTGGTCACCATCTTAGCACCTACAGGCATGGTCAGATGCAGATCTTCCCTATGAAATAACCTTCTATCTACTCTGTTCATCTCTTACCTATTGTTTGCATGTTCTCTCATTAAAATCTGAGCTCCTTGAGGACAGGAACCCTGTTTTTGTTTTGTTTTGTTTTTTCCCTGTCTTTGTATCCTCAGTGCTTGGCACATAGTGAATACTTAATAAATGCTTGTTGACTGACTGACTTACAAATTTCCTTTGGCATTCTGTCATGAATTTGGATTCATCTCCTGGGCATTTCCATCCATAAATGATACTGACCAGCTTCTTGGTCATAAATGCCCCTTACTATGTGCTCTCTTGCTAGTTGAAGAGATATACCTAGAGAAGAATTGCTGCCTTCGTACAGAAAGAATACACAGTCAGTTATTTCCCCACTCATAGTAAATGGCTCATAGTAGAGGGATCCAAAGAAATAATATTTGTAAGGTGTTTAGCATGGTGCCTGGCATACGATAGACCCTCAATAAATGCTTGTTTCCTTCCTTCTTCCCCTCCCCATCATTATAAAGTCATGGTTTGTTAGAGCTAAATGGAACCTTGGAGATCACCTGGTTTGGCTTTCTTATTTCACTAATGAGGAAACTGAGGCCCAGAGAGGAGAATGAACTTGCTCCAAGTTATGTAGCTAACGAATGGGGCAGAGCTGAGATTAGATTTAGCTCCTACTTATTAGTCCAGAACTTGGAATCATAAGCACTAGGTTTGAGTTGAGACTCTATCACTTCCTAGATATGTGGTTTTGAACAAGGTGTTTTTCCCTCTACAGGCCGGCTTTTTAATCTGTAAAATAAAGGAATTGCATGCTTCTTAAACTGTTTAATTAACACTGAAGGGGTCACGAGTGGAAAAAGTTTAAGAAGTCCTGCACTAAATGACAAGGCACCTTCCAGCCTTGGTAACATGCCTCATATCCTCATGCCTCATATTTATCCGAAATCATCCCCTTGCTTTGTAAGCTTTCCTGATCATAGTTATGACTCCTGTAGGTCATTCAGGTGCCATTTGCCAAATTCCCATCTTGTTCCTTTAGACATAGCCACATTTCCTGTTTTGTTTATTTTACTTTGTTCTAAAGCATTGTAATGGTTGCCCAATTCTCTGATGGATAGCAATAATGGTCCTCAGGTTTCCAGTGACTACTGGCTTTTCAGAACTTCTCAGCAGAAGGTTCCCCATTTCTTTTCTGTAAAATGAGACAGAAATACATTCGAGGCTGCTGCGAAATGATGTGATCAAATCATATAAGCACAAACAGTATGCATGTGGTAAATGGTCAACCACAGCTGAGACTCGAAGTCATTTCATTTTCTTTTGACACTGAGAAGACAACTATATTAAATTGTAGAAGAAGGAGGAAGGAGAAAACCATAAGCCAGCAAAACATCTGTAGGGTGCTTGGGAATTGCCTAATTGAGCAGAGACTAGATTTACAGAGGAGCATGTGGACAGCAAGGATGCTCTCAAATTACTATAGAAATTGAGTCATCCCACCAAAAAAAAAAGGAATACCTGTAGGCTAAGGCATCTTGTGCAAATCCTGCATTGAGAAATTGAATAAAATAGGAAGGGAGGGATGTGTTCATTGAAAAAAAAATTTAATTTGAAATTTGAAAATTTAATTTGAAATTTGAAAAA
>CM053625.1:231144827-231174874 GCA_028646595.1 Phalanger gymnotis
TCCTTTCTCCTCCAATCTGTACATTGCCATATTAACTTTTGCAAAGCATAGCTTTCATCTGACAACCAAGGCCCCCCCCCAAGCCGGCTCTAACCTAGCTTCTCTGGCTTACATAATTTTTTCCATTATTTCCCTGTATACCGTATCTAGTCAAACTGGACAAAGAGTCTTTCCTCCACTGTCTTCTTGCAGTCTCTGTCTTCCATATATGTTAACAAAGGCCTTCACCACATCTCCCAGTCTCTGTAATGCACACACCCCCTCCCCTCATCATTACCTTTTAAAATCCTTTTCTTTCAAGGCCCTGGAGCCTTCGTGCTTGTCCTCTCAATGAAAAATTATCTCTGCCTCCTCAAATTTTCCTATAGAACTTATCTCTTTGAGAGTAATGATTGTTTTCTTTACACATCAACCTCCCAGAGTTTAAAGCAATGCCTTAATTAATAAAAGTTTGTTGAACTGAAATTGAATTGAGTGTCACTATCCTACTCAAATGTCTACCTTGGCTCCCCATTGGCAACCGCAAGTCCACACTCATCTATCTAACCTTCAAGATCCTCTGTCAGGAGATTGAGGCACTATGGGTCTGGGAGGAGGAAAGAGGAGCCCGTGTTGCTATTCGCGTGGAAAGATTTCCTCCTCAGCCTGCCGCTCCAAAGGAGTATCTGGGGAGGAGAGTCGTTGATTACAGAATGTAGAAGATTGATTCTGGGTAGTAAAAATTAGGAAATATGAAGCCATACTTGATGCAGAAAGTGTTAGAACCGTGTAGAAGAGTCTGTAGCTGTGCTGAGTTATTCTTTTCAACATGAGAATGGTGAAAAAAGGAGCAAGAGCTGGTGAGGCACATTAGGGTTGGCAAAGCCTCTTGCCTTGAACCTCTCGGCCCCATATCACCACCAAGATATATGGGAATGTATCTAGTTATTTGGAGTCTAGCACTCCCCTCTGCCAAGACTAGTTACTAACATAAGTGAGCAGTGACAAGAACTCAAAAGTATGACTTAGCTGAGTTACAGCACATAGCTTATTATGGCCCCAATTTCAACTTTCAAAAGAGACTATCTTGTGGGAAATTGGTTGACCTATAGTTGCCCCACAGATTATGGAGGCAGCTCTTTTCGGGTGGGTTGATAATAGCAATAGTTGACATTATATCGTATTTTACAGTTGGCAAAGTTCTTTCCTGACATTACCTCATTTGAGCCACACGACAGTTCAAGTTGGAAGGTAAGGCCTACAGATATTTTCCTATTTTACAAATTAAGAAAACTTAGACCCCAAGAAATTACTCATGGTCACGTGGCTAGTACGTATCAGTAAGTATCATAATTTCAAGCCCAGGACTTCAATAGCCTCTACTTCCCAGGGTTGTTTTAAGAATCAATTGAGATAATATTTATAAAGTGATTGGTATAGCACTTGGCAAACAGTAGTCACTTAATAAATCCTTGTTTCCTCCCCACCTTCCCTCCCCTCTATCCATTATGTGATGCCATAGAGGTAGCATGGACCGAGGGGAAGAGATATAGTGGTTATAAATGCTCATTGCTAGAATTGTGCTCTATCAGATCATATGAAAGAGGGAAGAGAACAAGCATGTATCAAACACCTACTACATACCAGACACTGTCTTAAGCATTGTAATAGATATTATCTCATTTGATCCTCAGACAACCTCATACAGGTTGTGCTAATTATCTTAATTAACCATAACAGCTACTCCGTAGAAGCTAAGGGTCCTGTCCCCACCTATTTTTTAAGAACCAACATGAGGACACCTTAGCCTGTTGAAGCTATTCAAATCCTAGGACATCTTTAATCAAGCAAGGATTGCCTTCATGAAGGGGAAACTGGGAAGACCTAGCTTTGACTGGTTGATACCTTTGATGGATTGAGGTGGTAAGTGTTTCACTTGAAGAGATTATCAAAACTTGGAGGCAGATTGCTACTCCTGCATAGGGCACAGAATGCTGTAGGTTTGATGTTAAATTTATATCAGGAAAAGAGACCCTGACTTGTGCCTATCAATAATTTTCCGCAGTTAAGAAACATTTTGGGCTGGGAGGAGGTGTATTTATTTGAGTGAAGGGCCTTTCAATTCTTACTCCAATAATGTGGAAGATTTGCTTGACACATTTGCCTAATTAAGTAATAAACTGAAATACCGAAAGAGGGGCATCAAGCAAGGAATGAAAACGGCTGGAGGAAGACAACCAAGTCTTGAGCCCCTGCATCCTGGGGGCAAGCTAGCAATGGCACACTATTCCAGATCCACAGTACAGGAATGTCTGTGATTTTGGTGTAAAACCAAGGTTGATTGGCCTGCTGATTTTGGTGGTCTTAGAGCCAGGAAAGGAAAGTCGATTTCATGGGCAAGTGGGAGAGAGAGAGAGGAACTGCCACTAGACATCAGCCATAAACTCAGAATTTTCCCTTGGCCACCAATCTGCACATTGCCATATTAACCTTTGTAAAGCATAGCTTTCACCTGACACCTGAGGCCCCCCAAGCTGGCAAAGTTATATTGGGCCGCAACTGGCTCACATGGGTACCTGAGTCACATGGCCCAAAGATGCAGACAGCAATACCGGTCAGGACAACTGGACCCCGCATAGCTAGGATAGGGATGGAGGTGCTGATGCCCACTTCAGACTCTTACGAGCTATGTGACTCTAGTCAAGCCACATGACTTTTCCATGCCTCATCTGTAAAATAAGAAGGTTAGTCTAGATGGCATCTAAAGTCCCTTCCAGCTTTACATCCCTGATCCTATGTGGAAATTCAGCCTGTGATTTGTACCAAAAGCAACAGGAGTGATAGATTGTCATTGGAAGGATGGTAGAGTACGTGAGGTTGCTATGGGGAGGTGGTTCCTGGCATGAGGCAAATGAAGTGGTCACAAGACCCATCGCATTCTGAGAAGCGCTAATAGTAGAAGAGGTAGTGTTTATGGTAAGTTCTGCTTGTCAGCATGGGAGCTGCAAGCGTGAGAGGAAACAGCAAGCCTGAGAGGGGCCTGCCTTGGATTGCGTTCCTTTGTATGGTCATCCTGGTGCTTGGAGGTGTGCTCACGAGTATACATCTCAGCCAGGATTTGTGGTTTGGTTGTAAGAACCCTCCAATCATGCAATATAGTCACACATACCCAGTGCCCTAGGTCACTTTGTCCCCCAGTGACACTATCTGCCCAAAACAGAACTAGGAGGGCCTCAAAAAATTCAAGATCAAGATAGGTTATCTACAACAAAATCTGATTTTACAGAGCTATCACTGTTCTGTCAGTGCTGGTAAATATGCAGTGTAGTGGGGGGTAAGGGTAAGCACGGGGACTAGGCAGGCCCTTACCTCCCAGAGTCTGACTCAGATCAGTACTTAATGCACAGGTGGGCAGTCACCGTCTCACTCAGGCATTTACTCTCATATGCATTCACTTAACCCTCACTTTATTCCCTCTTGCCAGGATCCCAGCCTCAAACCTTTCTTATTACTCCCCCAATCAAACTAAATGCTCTCTTAGCCCATCCGGGCTCCTTTACCATTCCCAAGATAGTCTTTCAACATCCAAAGACTGCCAACCAGACACCTTTAGTAGATCTTTGAGTATCAAACACCTGCTTCCTTCTGTAGCCTTACTGCTCCTCCTTTCCCAGTAGGCTGCACCCCCATCTCCTGACACCTTCCCAGCCTACACCAGTAGAGAGACCACAATGGTGACTACAGTGGTAAGAGTAGATTCTGTTTGACTCATGGGCCTGCAAATGACCTAGTTTTCAGTTACTTTTCCCCAAAGAAGAATGATGGGGGTGAAGAGATACAAGGCAACCTTTTTTCCCACTGTTTTCCAGTACATAGCCTTCACTCTAGCCCTACTCACTACTGCCATGCTCTCCTCACCTCTATACTTTTGGCTGCACTAACAGCTGATGTTAATATAGTGGTACTTTCAGGTTTACTAAGCACTTTACTCATCTCATTTTTATCTTCACGCTAGCTCTTGGGAGGTAGATACTATAGCTATTTTTATCCTCATTTTATAGATGAGGAAAAAGAGGACAGCAACCTAGGTCTTCCTGACTCCTAATCTAGCACTGCCTCTCATTATCTCTTTGCCCAGAAATGATTGTCTTATCTTTCCATTCGTCTAAGGTCTGACTTATCTCTCAAGGGTCAGCTCAAGTCCAACCTACTGCCTGTTAATGCTTTTACCAGACTGCTCCTATGACCTCTCCTTTCCCCAAGATCCTCTACAATAGTCAGCACCTCCCCCACCCCAGTTTAGCTGTTCTCTAACTCAGCACTTGTCTTACTGAGAACCATCTGTTGTACTCACATTGATGGTCATGTGTAATGTCTATCTTCATCCACTGCAAAGAACCATCAGAGGTTGGTCACATGGCTGAAAAGCTGGATTATTGATCAGATGTCAGTCTTTGAACTTGCCCAATAAAAGAGTCAGTCCCCAAAACTTTGCTGGTGCACTTTTAAAGATGTGGAAATTTTTAAAGCTTAAAATTACATTAACTTTTAGGACATCCTGTGTACGTCACAGTAAATGTGAAATAATCTTTGTATATTCATAGGTTTGAGTGGGTTTTTTAAAATGTTTTTATGCCAAAGTACATTTTTACATAATTGTATAAAATTGGGGAAGTATGCAAAGATGAGAACTAAAGGAAATCAAAATGTTAACAACAAAGACTGAAAGTGAAATATACATCAATGCTTATGGTTCTGGCAGCAAATGCCAGATATAGAAGCAACACCAGTATGGCAACAGAGGTCTCCTCTTGAAGTTTGCTTCTAGTCCCAGCCACAACTATCATTAGATGAATGGGGCTTTGCCTTAAGCTGTTCAGATGTCTGGTCTAAGTGACTGTTCTTTGGGTGGATTGAGGGGACAGGAGATGCAATTCCTACTGACTGACCACTGTTCCTCTCAGTCTTCCCACCCTGGACAGCTCCCTCACCCAGGGTCCTATTGCTACGGTGCCTTGCTCCCAGCAGTTCCCCCATCCCAATGCCAATGGGGATGAAGACCTTTTTCTTGGTGTGATTACACCTATAGTTTGACTACTGTCCTATTGCCCCACTTTGAGAACTATTTTTGCTCTGGGTAAAAAAAATTATAGTTAGAACTTTTACTTCCAGTGATTTTGATGTGTACTGTGTATTAATTACCATTTTAAAAAGAGAAAACTTCATGGTTCTGGCAAAATTACAAACAAAATATAGAAAATTTAACAACAGAGTTCTCAAATATTTTAAGTGAGAATATATTTAAGTCATTCTTTTGAGGGTTTGTTTTAGCTATGAAAGTGAAGGCAAAGACAAAAATGATAAAGCATCTTATGAGGTGAGATATTTTATTTAATATTTTCCCAGTGACAAGACACTTATTTTCCATTTTTATTACACAAACATGATCATTTCCATATACCAAGAAGGGAAAAATAGAATTGCACATGAAGCCATGAACTTCAATTATGTATGGCTTGTTTTTTTTTAAGTATATAATAAATCTAATATGGTAATTCCAATCTTGTCTTTAGTTGCCTGTGTCTCTTTCTGAACTTCCTTCTGTTCTTTTCAGTATATGTTTGATGTTCATTTCTTTCCATTTGGGGGGAGAGGCAGCTCCATCATCTCCCCCAAAATAAACAAACTCTTGCAACAAATAACAACCAAGCAAAACAGAGCCACTCTCATTCTGCACCTCCTAGAGTTTCATCACTTCTTTATTGAGATGTAGGAAGAATTGTTCTTCTGGAGTTGTTTGTTCACTGCATTGATCAGAATTCTTAAGTATTTTAAAGTTCTTTTCCTTTATGATATTGTATAAATTGTCTTGAGGGTTCTGCTTACCTCACTCTGCATCAGTTCATATGTTTTCTCAGATTTTTCTAAAGTTGTCCCTTTCATCATTTTTATGGGACAATGATATTCAATTACATTCATATTTCTAACTTGCTTAGCCATTCCTAAATTAATGGGGATCTTTGTTTCTAGTTCATTGTTAGAACAAAAAAATACTGTTATAGATATTTTTGTATGTATGGGTCCTTTGCTTCTGTGATCTCTCTGGTATATAAGTCAAGTAATGGTATTGCTGGGTCAAAGGGTGTGGATGGTTTAGTGATTTTTGGGATATAGTTCTAAATTGCTTTCTATAAAAGCTGGGCCAGTTCATAACTCCATCAATATTAGTGTGTCTGGCCTCCCATGGCTTCTCTATTATCATTTTCCTTTCTTGATAAGACATTGATAGTAAATAACCATATCTTTCTCATTATTGTTTGTGATATTTTATTTTGAATAGATACGAAAATGAGTTTTTTAAAAATCATCTCAAAATATTTTATTATAAGGATCCCACCAATGTTTTGTTTAAAGAAAAAGGTTCTGCTACTGCAGAACATTTGAGCACCACACTTTTAGTTGTTTCATCCTATGAAAGTCTTGCCTCCCCAACTAGAGTGTTTTTAAAAGTTCCTTGAAGTCAGATTCTGTCCTCATTGATAGAGATCAGTGTTCCTTGCCTATGTGCTCTCACTCAGGGCAAGGTTGTCAAGATAGGAAGAGGAGAGAAATTCAATCTTTTCAGTCTCATAGGGCTCTTCTGGTTTCCAGCTTTGAGAGAGAAGATGGACAATGCCAAAGGCAAAATTCAGGTTGCTGAAGGGATAAAAAGACTGAGAAGAAGGCGATGTGATAAGACCTCTCTCTCTCTCTCTCTCTCTCTCTGTCACTATATTACATATACATATATACATTTTATATATATATGTACATATATAGTGTGCATATGTGTCTATATATATCTATATGCACACATAATAATTGCATATATGTGTTCCTATATTATATGTCTATACATATATCTACATCTATAGGTATGTGTGTATCTACATATGTAAATATGTGTGTATATATATATATGTATACCTGTATTGCAGGTTTGTGTGGTATGTGTGTATGCATACATATATGTGTATGTATGTTTACACACATACATATATGGGGGGAGATAGAGTATATGCCACACACATTAGAACTCCACAGTTGCTAATTAGTGGAGACATAGTAGGGGCTCACTTGTTGACTGACTGGCAATATCTCCCTTTTGCTCCTCACTAAAAAGTAGAAAAGAGAGCCTAACTGGCAGAATCAATCCTGCCTTTCACTGAAATGCATGAAGGTCACTTGACTAATCTTAGCAGGAACTTGGAGTCTTTATGTCCAGGGAGGGTGTTATATATCTACTTCTTCTTTCATTCTCTCTTACTCAGGCTTTACCCCTCGTGACCAATCCTCTACATTTGTGAGGCTGCTGGTAAATGTTAGGAGTGCTGTTTGTGGTCATGGGGCAGAGCAAAGGTGGTTAACCCATATGGGGATTGAACCCATGACCCTGGCTTCATTAGCCATGTGCTTTAACCATATGAGCTAACTAGCCACAGACGCCACTATTAAACACTTAATGAACCCCCATAACGTAGAAGACACATTAGGGCACTGGAACAAAATGTTACTGCTATTTTTTTTTTCCTTTGAGGGGTGTTATATACTTGGAGAATGGAGGAACAATCCCATAAAAAGCGGACTTATGGGCACCATGGCAATAACATTTTCAACAAATCTTAGCAAAATGCTCAAGTCTGTGAAACTGATAGAACTTGTAATTTTGAGTCTGCCTTTTAAATAGTGTAATAATATAAAGGGGTGAAGGGGAAAAAGATAGGACTTCACTGCATGTGATTTCAGGGATGGAGACTTTTGCTGTTCACATTCAACCCCTAAAGTCAGTGTTGAAAATAGGAAAAGTAATATGGAAATTAACATTACCTGCACATTGTCTCATTCAGACTCATTGGCTTTTTCAGAGTCTCATCCAGTTTAAATTGTTTTAGGCTAATGAACTTGTTTTCTAAATAAACAGACCTTCCTCTTAGCAGCAGCTAAGCTGCAGTAGGAAATGTCACTTTTCCTTCACAGCAGCTGTGGGAAGAATTTTGTGCTGGGAGTTCAAGACCCTGGGTTTGAATCTCAGCTTTCCCATTTATTACCTGGATACCACTTGAATTATAATTTGTAAAATGAAAGGTCTGATTGGATGACCCCCTCTATCCATTCCAGTTCTAAATCAACAGTCTTAGGACTCTTTCCCCTTATGAAGAATCTTTAAATGGTATATTTAGAAGATGGTTTTTTCCCTGTTTTATTCAGACACTTGTTTAATGAAGAACATGGTTCAGCTGCCATTCATCTAGACTCAGCACATCATGAGTTCATTGGCATTATTTATTTATTTGAATTTTTGGTATCCAGCCTGCAATTTTATATGAACGATGGCACCCAAGGAGTTGGAGTTTGGGCTTTTTCTGAGCTGGATACCTGGCATCCCTCAAGAAAATAAAATTATAGCTTAGGACTGCAGTGTTTCTGTTCCCAGTGTGCTTCTATCTAGGGAATAGCAGACACTGTAAGAACCGTCAGGCTGGTATTGCTTTTTCTCCAAGAACACAGTATTGTAATCTTTTGAAGGGTTTTGTACTGCTTTCACAAAGGTCCTTAAAAAAAAATGGGCCTTCCAACAATGATCTACTTAGAAGACAGTGTCTTTGTTTCTCATTAAAACTAGTGAAAGAAATGAGGCTTTTCAGGGTATTTAAAACTGACTCCTGATTTATATTCCACCTTCATGCCTTCAGCTTGAAGCCCTGGATTTCTGTGATTTCTGTATGTTCCTGAAGCCAGAGATGGATGAAGCCCAAAGATAGCACGGCACTATGAGTTAACAAGGCTCTCTCTCTTTACCCTCTCTACCATTTCCTTTCATCCAAACTCTGACTTAACATGTATTTCCTTCTGGGAGGGGGAGCTAGTCGAGCAGTCCAGTGTGGAGACAGGAAGTCACTCAGCTCCCTCGGTTCTAAGGGACAACACCATATATAGCTTTAATGAAATAGAGTAGGGGCCCCTGCTAACCCCAAATTATAGAGAGGATGAAAGAAACCCACAACCACATGAGGTTAGGCTGTTTTTCCCTGAACTATTGTCTATATAAATCAAGGGTGCCCAAGAGACCAGTATAGAGAGGTGTACACAGCAAAGACAGCCTATAACTTACAAACAGAAAAGGGGCTTCATGTGAAGTTCATTTGTAAGTCACTTGTTTGGAATTTAGAATTCATTTTCCCACAGAAATAAGGTTATATTCGGCAGTTAGATTTCTAGACCATCCCAAAAAGGGATATTCAACCCATAATGGATCTGAAGTATGGATCTGGTCATTTCACCAATGCCTATCACATCGCTTCTCTGATCTCTGATATTGATTATTAATGGTTGGGTGTTACCTTGGAGGGAGTTTACCCATGGAATGCCCCAGGAAATTTTGCTTAGTCTAATTTATTTATTATCTTGTGTTATTTATTTTAAACAGTGAATTAGATAAAGGCATAGAAGGCATGTTAATCGCATTTGAACATGACACAAAGGTGGGAGTGATAATGATATTTCTACAGCACTCACTATGTGCCAAGCTCTGTGTTAAGTGCTTTGCAATTATGATCTTATCTGGTCCTCACAAGAGCCCTGTAAGGCAGGTGTTATTATCCCTATTTTACACATGAGGAAACAGAAGCAAATAGTGGTCAAGCAGCTAGAAATAACACATTGAATGAAAGAGTCAATATCCACCTCACTCCCAAAGATGGCCAGCTAAAACAGCACACCAACCTGAAGAAGATGCAATTTAATAGATATAAATGACATAGATGGTATTAATAAGTAAATCAATTTTCTGCTTGGGCTCAAAAAAAAAATCATCTTCAGAAGCCCAAGATGAGAGGGCATGGCTAGACAGGAGTTCTTCTGAACACAGCGGGATTTTAATGAATGACAAGCTTAACCTGAATCAATAGAGTGATAGAGAAGCCCCAAAAACTAATTCAGTAAGAGAAACATTTCTAGAACCAGGGATGTAATAGTCGTGCTCAAACTTGGTCAGAGTACATCTGGATTTTTATAATCAGTTTGCTTAGGATAAACATTGATCAGCTGGAGTGTGTCCAGAGGAAGATGACTAGGATGATGAAGGATGTCAAGATTATTCCATCAGGTGATCAGTCGAAGGACCTGGAGAAGAGAAGACTTAAGAGGGTTAGGGTTATGTGATGGTTGTCTGAGAATGTTAAAAGTTACCAGACTTGTAAAGTAAGCAAAATTTTCCTAGTCATTAGTATAATGCATTGGCATGGAGAATGGGGGTTCTCTCTTACTAGAGATCATCAAGCAGAGACTAGACAGCTACTCGTCAAGCATTCTTGTTTAGAAATAGCTAGTGGTCTTTGGTGGCCGCTGCAGCTCTTAGGTTCAGTGACTTATCTTAGTCTCTCACCATGTAGTACATTATTTCAAAGGCTAAATATTCTCTGACTTCCAAATTAGGACACCAAAACACAGGTGCCCTCTCTCAAAAGCAGGATGTGGAGACGCCCCTGGAAGACACAGTAACTCTGGTAGCAGCAGCTACCAGACAATGGGGATAGAGGTCTCTGACTAGGAGTGGTCAGGGCAGATAAATTCAGGCACCAACAACTTGTTCAGTAGTGCTCTACTTTTCAGTCAGAGAAAGCAACTCTGTGTCAGTTACTCCAAAGTACTTTGAAATGGCGAAATGAGATTAGGTACCTCCATCGGAAGGAATTGGGGTGAGGTGTAGGAATCAAGGACCTGGGTTCAAATCTTGACTCTGCCGCTTACTACCTAGATGATCTTGGGAAAGTGACCTAGCTCTCTTTACTGCATTCATGGACTATTGCAATAGCCCATTGGTTGGTTTCCCTGCCTTGGTTCTCAACACTCCGGTCCACTTTTACTCGGCTGCCAAAGAGATTTTCCTAAACCATAAGTCTTTCTTACGATGCCTAAAAGAACTCTCCTTCTACTCTTCACTAGATTCCAGTGTTCCCTATGACATCTGAGATCAAATGCAACCTCCTCTGACTTTAAAGCACCACACAACCTGATCCCTTCCTACTTTGCCAATGTTCTTTTTACCTGTCTCCACATATCCTATGATCCAGCAACCTTGGCCTTTTTAATGTTTCTTGAATAGGACGCTCCATTTCCCAGCTGTTTGTCTTTTCAAACGTTATTGTCCATGATCTCCTTCTTTACCTCTTCCTCCTGGCTTCCCTGGTTTCCTTCACATTTCAGCTCAAACATTACGTTTTGTAAGAGGCCTTTCCTGTACCCTTTGCCCCACTTTCTTCTGAGGTTAATTTATACTGTGTAAATCTTGTATGTAGATAGCTGTTTGCATATTGTTTCTCTATTGTTCCTGTAGGGCAGAGACCATGTTTTTACCTTCCTTGGTATCTCAGTGCCTAGGACATAGTAAGCACTTTATAAATACTCACTGACTGACAAGTTCTGGGCCTCAGTTCTTCATCTGTAAAAATGAGAGAGTTTAGCTTCTAAGATCCCTTCCAGCTCTAAATTGATGATCTTATGAAATTCCATTCATAAGGTCATTTGTAAGTTGAGTACAGCTTGAGTATGGCCTAGCCCATCAGATCCCTGGTCAGTAGAAAATGAATTTGAACTTGGATTGCTGTGGGGAATGTACCAGCTGATATAGTCAGAAACAATGGCTAGAGCCTGTATGTCAGACACAAATGGCTTCATTTGTGCCCATGTTCTCTTAAACAGATGACCAAAAAAAAAAGGAAGCTGCTGGTTTTGACTTAAAGTTAGAAATAAACACCAGCTGACTCGGCTAGTAAGCTGAAAGGCAAGGTGTTGCTGTCCACATTCAAAAGATTATACCTCTAAGATTAGAAAACCAAACTAAAGGAGAGAGATCGCTTCAGACTGGGGTGTTGAGGAAAGGCCTTTCAAAAAAGGTCGAACCAAAGTGGAACTTTGAAGGGTGGGTTGGACTTGGGTAGGTGAAGAAGATGGTGGGGGAGAACATTAATGAAAAGTGGGATACAAGAGGAAATACAGAGGTGTAGGGGTCACAGACTGTGTGAGGCCCACCTCTGATGACCCATTTTAAGTGACATGAGGTCAAACTTCCACAAAAGAAGAGAAGCCAGAAGTGGAATTTGTAGAAGGTAGCATAATTGCTCAGATGTGTTCTATGCTTTGGCCTTGGAGTGGCCCAGGACCAGTATGTAGACCTAAGTAGACTACCAAAAGTGAGTGCCTTACTGCCCTCCAGAGTCAAACCCATACAAAAGAAATTGGTAAGAAATAGCAGCAACACCCTCTTCCCTCAGCTATTCCCACCCAAATGGGGTCATGAAGAGTTGGACACAATTTATGAACTAAACAACAACAAAGAATACTGATTTTGGGATGAGGAGAGGCCTAAAGTCAAAGCCTGGTTTAGAGAGCAAGAGATCCTTAAACTCTGATCTAATTGTTGGAGCTGACCAGTAGCGAATCCAATAGCAAAATGTAGCAGCAAATGGAAAGATACATAGAAAGCCTGGGAGGAAAGAAGTGGAGAAAGTGAGAACCCACCCAACAGCCTGACCACAGTTAGAAAATGCAGCCACGAAGAAGCTGGAAAGGCACTGTGTAGAGGCCCATTGACACACTATATGCCTGATGTACCAGGGCTTAGGTAAGTTCAGAAAGGTTTATCACCAGGGTGGCCAGAGGAAGACGCACTTTTGGCTGCAGGAACTCTCAGAGACCGCCTACAAAGTTTAAGAGGGGTTGTCATCTGCATTAGTGTAAGGAATGTCCACATCAATGGATGGCACTAGGAAGTGCTTAACAATACCTGTTGGCCGAATGACCTATGATACTCTAGAGCCTTGAATTATTGAAATATAGATTTTAAAAAATGTAGCATGCCTCTCCCTCTGCGCCTCTCCCTCTGCGCCCCTCTCTCTCTCTCTCTCTCTCTCTCTCTCTCTCTCTCTCTCTCCCCCTCTCTCCCCCCCCCTCCCCCCTCTGCCTTCTCCCCTCTCTCTCTTCCCCCCCTCCCCACAGATTTTGGGTGTTCGTAGATATATAGGATTTAAGGTTGGGAGGAACCTTAGCAGGTAATCAGTCAAACAATCAGCAGACATTTATTGAGTGTTTTCTACGTGGCAGGCATCATGCTACCATTTGGGGATATAAACACAAAGGCTGAAACAATTCTAATTCTCCCATTCTACCTGGGGAGTATAGCTAGCTACATGGGCAGAATAAATATAAAGGCAATAAGCACAGTGTAATTAAATACGAGGCAATTAAGTAAGGCAGGCAGGCACTAGCTGGTTCGGAGATCAGCAAAGTTTTCATCTAGAAGGTAGCTCTTGAGCTGTGATTCTCTCTAGTACCTGCCCTCAAGGGAATTATGTTCTACCGGGATGGGGAAGATCCAAACCCAAATCCAGGCCTTTCACCCCTGTCCCACACTGCCTCTTCTGACCAAGGTGAATCTACCTTCATTTGCTGGTGAGTAAATGGAACCCCTGGATTTAGCCTTTACTTCACGGCTAACAAAAAAAGGGGCAACGAAGTCAAACAAGAGCGTTTAAAACAGGGTGAGTTTTCATCTCTCAAGCTGAAGTAGTGCTTTTGCCCTCTTTCTTTTTCTCTTTCTCTTTCTCTCCTCCTCCCTTCTCCCCTGCTCCCCCCCCCCCCCCCCCCCCCCCCAAGGAAGCTGATTGCATTCATTAGGGCAGACAGCACAGTATGTTGTCTTCTTTCCTTGACTGGCTCTATCTTGGCTGCCTGCAGTTAGGGTGCTTGATGTGGTAGCTTTTATTAAATGTTTGTTTCAAGAATGACATCAGTAGTCAATCAGATAAAGCAAGGCCATGAAAAATAATTACCTGCCAAAGAGAAAGAGCATACACAAGTGCATTGTTCACACACATGCTCGTGAGCTCTCTCTCTCTGTGTGTGTCTCTCTCTCTGTCTCTCTCACATAACACACACACACACACACACACACACACACACACACATGTATGCAGGGCTTCTTTTTTTCTTGCCAGCAAAGGAAATTAAATACACTTGTTGAATAGAAAATCTAGCCATGAATCTTTTCATTCCAATTACCAAACCAGCGGAGCCTAGAAGCACTGACTCGGTATCATAGCACTTTTCAAAAGAGATCTAGTATTGGCTTCCTAGACATGTTTTCTCCTGAAATGGTCATGAAGGGGCCACCAGATTGTGCCATCACAGTTAGATTCCTCAGGGATGCTACCCACAGAAAGAACAAAACAGTCCTTTCCAGCTTTTTTGATTCAATCTGCTGCAGTTCAGGAGTGCACACTAATAAAAGATGGCATCGCCAGCTGAAGAGAAGTTTGTTTCTCCAGGGGCCAAAGGAAATCTAGTCAAGGGGGTAAAAAGAAAAAAAAAAGCAAAGAAAAAAACACCACCAAAAAAAAATCTAACTCTCTGACTTTCCCCCCCTCCCCCCCGCCCCCCCCAAAAACTGACAAATTTGACTTGTCAGATGCAAGTTCAACTTGTGGACAATTCACTATAAGACTGATAATCTCCATAGCAACAGCTACATCACATGATTTACACATAAGCACTTTCTCCGAGAGAGCAGCTTTCCTCAAAACCATTTTCTGGCAAATTCCACAACGTCGGAGGAATTAAACAGGAGCCCAATTGTGACCTTGGCTGAATAGTTTGCCAGTAATTAAAAATAATAATAATTAAATGACTTCCCTCCTCCTCCAACATTTTAATCTTGCATTTCTTCATCAAAAAGAGAAGATTCACCAAGATGCATCCCTCCAAGTAGAGATCAGGAGTGTGACTGTTAAAAAGGTCACAGGAGTGAGTAGGGTATGGTAAAGCTTTGTATGGCTGCCCTCCTTCCTCCCTTCTGGCTGCTGGACTATAGGTCCAAGGAGCCCTTCAAACTGTGGCTATTAGTGGATGAATGAGTGGGGATGGACTCTAATCTTCTCTCTTAAAAATGCCACCAGCTTCTAACCTGTCCAAAGGGAAGGTTTCACTAAGAATGCTATCTTCCTAATTAATGCTCTAACTTTCAAACTCCCCAACCTCTGCAATACAAACCTCTACCCCCATCATTATACTTATCTGGCCAAAATTCTCTTTCACTGAAGACTTTTGTTCCTTAGTCCAAAAATTCAATTTTCCCCCTTTCCTGAGGCAGATTTCTTTTTCTAACTGGTTTGAACCCTAGGTGTTTGGAGGCTGAGTTTCTAAACGTGGCATTAAAAGTTTAGACATTTATGGAGCTTGTAGGGCAAGAAATCCTTGGTTTGCCGAAAAGTGCCTGAGCCACAGCCTGTGTGAGTGGCTAGACAAAGGTTTATTGCCCTCTCACTGAGCTACGCCCAGGTATGTTCAGCAGGCACTGAAATTTATAGCCACCTTTCAAGAAAAGATAAACACACTTTCGACAACCTGCATATCAGCCCCTGGAAATCTATCCCTGGTGCTTTCAGGCTGGCTTAACTGGAGCTTGGCTGAATTGTTAATACGTGATCCTGCACAGGGCAAAGTTAGCTTCATTGTCCCCAGGCTAATGCATTTTGGTCCGAATACAAGGACTGCAGACATCCTCTTCATGCTGTTCTTTCCCCTCCTCTGAAACAGATAGGTACCGACCAGCTCTTTGTGAATTGCTTCCTTTTAAGAGTATGTTACTGCTGACTCAGCGACTTGGAGGCTGCTCTAATGAACTGGATTTGTCCTTGCTAGCTGACTAGAAAGGCTCTGAAAATATAATAACTCCAAACCGAGTGGATTTAAAAAACATATGTTATTACTATAATTATTATCCTCTCAGAATGTTTCTGGAAAGGAGGGAGGGAGACAGAGGGAGACGAGAGCAAGAGGGAGAGAAAGAGCAAGGAAGAGAGAGAAAGAGAGGAGGGGAAAGAGAGGGGCGGGGAGAAGGAAAGAGAGAGAGCAAGAAAGAGAGAGGGAGGAGGAGGGAGAGGGAAAGGGGAAGAGAGACTGACAGGCAGAGACTAAGGGAGTCACATTTTTTTTCAAGAGTTTAGCTCTTGGACCAGTACTCAAAATATTCAGTGGAACTGGGCTAAAAAACAGGAACTTGGATTTTAAATATCAAACACTTCCTTGGCCCGGATGCCTCTTGTAAAGTCAATTGGAGTTTCCCTTAGATATCTCTTTGCTAGGGAACAACCAGATTCACTTTTCCTATTTTAAACTTGAACTGCATAGCACCACGTACCTTTAATGTGTCACTGAAGCCAAACAATGGCTGAGGCTAGCCTTAAGCAAAATTGTGAAATGGGCAGAGTTTGTCTTCTGTGCTCTTTGTTCTTCCTTGTGACACCCTTTCATAATGCTCATTATCCCTAGGCGTTATCCTTATCCTCACTTTCCCTCTATATCCCACACGCCATAAAAATCTACTTTCAGAGAAAGATTTTGATTAATTTATTGATACTAAACACAAGGAATTAATCTTTAATTGTGGAATTTCAGATATCATGGAGTAGGTGAAAGACATAGGGTATCCCAAAAGTTAATGCCATCTTAAGCCTTAATAGCATAAAAGACATCCTATCCTAGGAGATCTAGAGCTGTGTATGTGTATGTATCTACATATACATATATTCATGTATATATGTATATATATATATGTATATATATATACATATGATGTATATATATATATATATATATATATACATGTACATACACATAGATCTAGACCTCCTAGGATAAATAAAGAAATACCTCCTAGATATCCATCTATCTATAGCCTAGGTATATAGTTTTATATAGAGATAAAGCTATATCTCATATATATGCATGTGTGTATTTATCCTAAGATGTTGATATGTGTCACATACACACATATGTATATATGCATATGCATACATACATATACATGCACATATATACATACATACACACTAGACACAGACAACAAATTTTTGTATTATATATATACTATTGAACCTTAGGGGGGCCCAGTTCTGGAATTGTAACTCCCATGCAATGCATGTCAAGCCAACTTAAGAGAAATAAAAATGTGGACCTGACCTAACCATTAGTGTCTTTCTTAGAACAAACTCTGTGAGAGGTTGACAATACACACACATACTGGTAGCATAGCTCTATGGTTTTTCCAACTAACTATATATGAGTCTGGATGACAGGCATTGTTTATCCATTTGGTTTTCTCAGTGTGGATAGCGAAGGTAAACTTTTTAATGATTATGCATCTCATTTATGAGATCAAAATGTTCAATTATCTATGTACACTCACTGAAGTGCACAAGTCCTCCGATGGTACTGATCACGACTAATCTGTATCTTTTCATCTTCCATGACTCTTGTCTGTGACACAGATCCCCCACCAAACATCCACCTAGCATTTTGGGCAGTCTCGTTCTAGGCTTTCTGGCTTTATGAGTGTTCAGATGGGTTACTCAAGACAACCGCCTTAGTTCAGGTCTTCTTCATTTCGGAACTATTACAATAGCTTCCTGAAGTGATTTCCCTGCTTCTTGGTGCTCTCCTCTCCACTCTAGCCTCCACAAAGGAGCCATATTTACATTTCTAAAGGATGTCTGACTTTGTAGTTGCCCTGATCAATAAGCTTCAGTGATTCTGTTTTAATTTTAGGATAAAATACAAATTCTTTTATTTGACATCTAAAACTTTTTATAATATGGTACTGGCCTGTCTTTCCAGATGGATTTCCTGTCACTTTTCCTCACATACTCTATTTTCTAGGCATACTATAAAGGCCTATTTCCTGTTTTCTGGATGTGTTATTTCATGTCAAGCCTTCATCCTTTACACAGGTTGACTCCTTGACCTGTAATGTTTTCCCTCACCACCTGCAAGTCTTAGAATCTCTAGCTATATTTAAGGGCCACCTCGAGATCTTTTTTAATTCCCCCAATTATTAACCCTTCCTATCCCCCCAAATTACTTTTTATTGGCTTTTTAACATATTTTGTATTTATTTACCTCTGAATATATTGTTTTTCCTACTACCAACCCCAGTCCTCACTTTGCCTGAATATAGTGGGTAATCAAGAAATGCTCATTGAATTGAATCCATCTATTATCCCTTGTTCTTGCCACATGACTAGCCCACCTCCTTTTCTTGGCATGCATATTTTTCAAAGGTGTGCTAGATCCCAGTCCATGAGGTGAAAGTGGCCGAGGATAGTTTTGCATATGTTGGTTCGTTTCATGGGTTAGTATGGCCTCCTGGTGATAAGCTTTGCTGTACTTAAATGGGCTGGTTCTCAGAAAGCAGATACAGTCTGTTGCAGGTGCCATGCTGGAAATGTTTCTAGCATGGTAAAATCCTCCTGAACTTTAACTCTGTTCCACCCTTTTGAGGTCTCAGGATCACCTCAAAATCTACAAAAATACATGAAGGGGTTGGGAATTTCTCAAGTATTTTCATAAAGAGAGCTTCTAAATTATTTATATATGAAACTGGTCTTAGGCCTCGGTTTCCTCATCTTTAAATGGAGGTTGCAGAGGGTTGAACTAAATTATTCTAGCTTCAAATCTAATCTTAAATACCTGAGGGTTTGAAAATATTTCAACAATCCCAGAAATATCCTCATCAAAGCACATGTGATCCTGACTTTATGCTAGTAATTTAATGATTGGTCAAAATTCTGAAAAAGGACATTGCTTCCTTTTCTCCTATATCATTCCTACATGTGGTCCTCTCACTTAGCTTCAAAGGGAATGTAGCATGTGGAAGAGACATATGGTAGGTGCAGAACAGGAACCTTAACACATTACTTTTGGCCTTATCAATAGACCAGTTGATTATAGACACAATCAGTTGATGAACAAGCATTTATTAAATGGCTAGACATTGTGGTAGGCACTGGGGATACAAAGGCAAAATAAATAATCCCCACCCTCAAGGAGCTGACCTTCTAGTAAAGGATGGAACATGTACTTATTTAAGTTTATATAAAATACACATATAGACAATAAATACAAGGTAATTGGGTGGGGAAGGTTCTAGTTACTAGTACCTCAGGGGATCAAGAAAGACTTTATGTAGGAGGTGACATTTAAGGTGATCTTTGAATGAGAATAGGGATTCTAAGGCAGAGGTGAGGTGGGAGGGCATTGTAAGCCTAGAGAACTATCAATGCAGAGGCACCTCTGGGCCTTTGTGACTGGAGACAGAATGTGGTGTGTGAGAAACAGCCAGAAGGCAGGTTTGTCTGAACCAACCCAATAGAAAGGGGGTAGGGGGTGGGTGGGAGAGGAAGGGAGTCAGAGTAAGGCTGGAAAGGTGGGTTAGAGACAGATTGTGAAGGACTTAAATACCAAACAAAGGAGCTTATACTTGGTCTTGATTGTAATAAAGAGCCACTGGAATTTAAATGTCAGTATTTGTTATCTCCCTCTACAATTCACAAATATCCCACAATCTTCCCCTCTCTGTGGAAAAGAACTCAGATCAGGAGAAGAACATCCACATGGAGAAAAGTTTGGGAAGGCTTGATGCAAAGAGCTGGACCCATGAGATATATCCGGCTAACATTTCCTCCTGCATTCTTTATCAGCACCCATGTTTTCAGGTCAGAGTAGGCATTCTGGTCAGATGATCCCCAAAAATATATAGGCCAGGAGAATGTCTGTATCTTGTACAGATTTTAGGGACCAGGAGTAAAGAGAATCAACCTCATGGTTCCTGTGGAAGGGTCACTCTGTGGGTATACCTCAGTATTGCTCCCTTTGGCAGCCTCGCGTTGAGATTTTCAAACCACTTCTAGACTTTTTAAACAGTTCCTTTCCTGTTCATTTGGGCCACTGAAATCAATTTTCTTATCTCTTGTACCAATCTCACACCCAGCTCTTTGACACAAACTCCCAGCCTGGAGTCAGGAAGACCTGAGTTCAAATGTGACCTCAGACACTTACTAGCTGTGTGACCCTGGGCAAGTCACTTAACCTTTTTTGTCTCAGTTTTCTCATCTGTAAAATGAGGATGATCATAGCACTTATCTCCCAGGGTTGTTGTGAGGATCAAAAGAGCTGATAATTGTCAAGCGCCTGGCACATAGTAGGTGCTATATAAGTATTAACTGTTATGTAAAGCTAACAAGAAGTGGTTCTTCAATTTCTGTGTGTTTTTTATAATAATTTCTTATATTGGCTCTAAAATTTAACCAAAAAATATTATTGAGTATTTATTCCAAAACTCTAAAGAGGGCTATTTTCATTTAAATATAAAATCATGTCTGCAAGTGATTTATAGGTTCCCTTTGAGAGCAAAGAAAATCGAGGAGGCAGCAGCACAAATATTAGAGAATGCATCCTATATTCTACAGCCAGAATCAGATTCACAAATGCCTCAAAGACATGTTATTGGTACTTAGCTTAAGCTGGTCGCACCAGGCCTCTGAGCCAACAGTTCCTTCTCCAAAAGCGGTCAGCTACAGGGTGGTCCCTTTAAAATCAGGCCCATAGAATGCAGGGAAGTTTTCAAAGAGCCAGTGGTTACTATTTAGAGAGGCAAAAATATCTAATAAAATCCTTATTCAAATGCCTTGTGCTTGATGGTGTTGAGATATTGCCGGATGGAAAGAGGCACAGTCAGCCGAAGGAAAAAGTTCACTTACAAGTCATCTTTGTGGCAGAAGAATTGCAAAGAAGCTATTGATTGAGGGATGGTGGAAAAAATTATATTATATGAATGGAATGGAATAGCATTGTACTCTAAGGTACAGCAAATAAAAGAGAATCATGAGAAGAATTAATTTATGTAGAGAAAACAGAATGATTTATAGAGTCACACAGGTATTAAGCACCTACTGTGTGCTAGGAATGTCTCTTAATAATGGACATGTGAACAACACTGAAATTTCTAACTAGAAAACTTGGATTAATTTTAAATGGAGAGTCTTAGTCCCAGAAAAAGCAAGAGAAAGGAACTGTTGATAGAGAAGTGAAGCCCTCAGAGTACAGAGTATTGCATATACAGGCAAATGAACTCACTCTTTCAGTTGGAATTTGCTTCCATTTTTCTTTGTTACAAGGGCAGATTCCTTTGGAGGAGTCATGGGAAATGGTCCTGATGGGGAAAAAAAAGGCATAAGTAAGAGTTAATCATTAAACCCCACATAAGAGATATGCCTACAGTTCATATTTTTAAAAATTTATTTTATTTTTAATTTTGGAATAAAACAAGCATTTTCATAACATAGTATAATAAAAAAGATAATTGCATATGAAACTGCAAATCTACTTTGTACAACTTGCTATTCCTTTAAACTATATGCAACAAAGTTATAATGTAAATTTATTTTTTTCTTCCCTCCCCCCCTGCCCTAGAGATGGCTACCATTAGACACACACACACACACACACACACGCACACTCCACATATATGCACACACACATATATATGTATATATATACATATAATTATTCTATGCATACTTCTATTTATCAGTTCTTTCTCTGCATGTAGTCTTTTCTCATATGTCCTTTATAGTTAATTTGAGGATTTATAATAGTCAAAATAACTTATTCATTCAAAATTGTTTTTAAAACAATATTGCTGTTACTGCATACAATGTTCTCTTGTTTCTGCTCATTTTGCTCTTCATTATTTCATGCAAGTCTTTCCATATTTTTAGTATGTTAAATTTATAATAAGAAATGGGGAGGCTAAATTTTAAGACTAGAAAGATGAGAAAAAGCCAGGTTATGAAGAGCTTTAAAAGCCAAATAGGATTTTATATTTGATCTTGGAAGCAATAGAGAAGTCCAAAGTTAATAGAATGGGGGCTGGATGGGGAGGAGCAAAGACATGGCCAGATTTGCACTTTAAGAAGATGAATTTGGATGGACTGGAATGGTCAGGGACTCGAAGCAGGGAAACCAACCAGCAGGGTATTGTAATAGTCCAGGCATGAAGTGATAAAGGCTCGTACCACAGTGGTAGGTGTTGTGAGTGGAAAGAAGAGGACATATAGGAGAGATGTTGTAAAGGTAGAAATGGCAGCTAATCTTGGCAATTGATTGAATATGGGGGAGGAGGGATGAAATAAAGTGAAAGTTGGGGCAATCGCGGTAAATGAGGATTGCTAGTATTAGGAAAGTTAGGAAAAGGAGAAGGGGGAAATATATTGACTTCCATTTAGAACATGTTGAGTTTAAGATGTCTACAGACCATCCAGTTTAAGATGTGCAGTAGACCACTGTAGATATGAGACTGCACATCAGTAGGGTTTAAGGCTGGACAAATAGATGTGACAATTATCTGCACAGAGATGCCATTGAATTCGTGGGGACTGAGATTATCATCATTATAAATAAACACTTATTAAGAGCCTACTATGTAAGAGGCACTGTCCTAATTGGTAGATGTAATACTCTTACTTTAAGTACAATTCTAATTGTTTTAAGCTGACGTTTATAGAAAGTTTAAAGGTTCATTCAGCTATCTCTTTACAACAATCCCATACCGTGGGTAGTATAAATATCATCATAATAATTACGCAAATGTGAAAACCAATGCTCAGTGGAGTTGCCTGGCTTATTTTTAGTCACACAGGTAGGAAATACTAGAATTAGGATTCATACTCAGGCCTTCAGATTCACTCCTTCCCCCTACAGTTCTTAGTAGTTGGAGTATCTGGTTTTCTAGCCCACAGATTAGAAATAGCAAATTAGAAGCAATTGGGAACAGAGGCTGTAAAAGGCCCTCACGTACACAACTGCACAGTGCAACATCAAGGAAAGATACAGTAAAACTATAAAATGCAGACATAAGAACTTATAAAGGTCAGCTTTCTGGGGCCAGTCAGCAAATTGGCAAATGACCATAGAACTCAATTGCTTCTGAGGAATTTACTATTTTCTGGCCCAGAACATGACCATGGCTCACTAAGAAAAGCTTAGATTATGTTTCATATTCTTTACCCAAGTAGGAAGAGAAGTTTCTAGAAAAATCTTGATGAAAAATGGTCAAAACAAATAAAATTTGGTGATTAAAGGGATGTTTTAATCATCTGGAGAATTCCTTAATGTGTAAAACACCTCGCTACCTAATTAAGTAAAGGAAAAGCACATACATTTGAGGAAGTGAGAAGGCAATTTTTTCTTTAAATAATGCTAATGGTATTTGCTTTTTTTCTGAAGGGCAGAATTAACTTTTTTGGCTTAGTGTTGCTTTAGGGAAGGAAACCAGGAAGTAGAAAAAGCTTTGGACTTATTTTCAGAAGAGCCTGGTTTCAAGGCCTGGTTCTGCCATGAATTAGCTGTGTAACTTTGGGTGAGTCACTTTTTTCATCCCTGACCCTCAGTTTCTTCAAATAAAATAGAAATAATAATGTTCCCACTACTTATCTTCCATGTTTTTTGAGGACCACCTGAGATAAAACACCATCCAACCAGAAAAACCACTGTCAAAATGCCGGGTTTTTTTCTTTAGGATCATCAGAAAGAAATGTAAAATGTGAAATTCAAGAGGCAGAACTGAGTGGGAACAGGAGAACGAGGCAAAGAACGAGACAGTAGGTTTGGAAATGTGGAAAGGTAAGATAAAATGGAGGAAGAGGAATCAATAACTTTAGTTGTCAAGTTGGCACCCTGTGATGGTGTTTACTGCTTGGGATTAAAATCACTGTTAACATGATGTAAGAAGTTAAAAAAATTCAAATTACAGAAAAAATGAAAGTATGAAAAAAATGAAAAGACATAGCTCAGAAAAAATCTACATGATCCCTTTCCTGATGCCTCTAAATACTAGTGATTTCCACCTAAACTACATTTATTTTTGCTCTTATTTGTATTTATGCTGATATGTGTATATATACATATACCTGCATATACATGCCACATGTTGTATGCATATGTATGTGTGTATATTTCTTTCCCCTATTATAATATACATTACTTGGAAGCAGGGATTGTTTCATTCCTTATACTTGTCTCCCCAATGCCTACTGCAGTGCCTGGCACATTGTAAATGCTTAACAAAGTCTTGTTGATTCATTGACTGAAAAAAAAGTATACACTTTTCCATCAGAAAATACCTAAGACGTCTGGAGGAAACGATCCTGTTTTATGCCTTGGTACAAATTTACTCATCCCTCTCCAATCTATTTCTAGCTGGCACAAGCCTGTTATCATTAACACCTCCTTGCCTTGCATCCTTCTTGGCACAGTTTACCAGATGAACAGTCATGAGTAATTCTCAGAATTACCTCTTTCCAGTTTCCTCTACTGGTTTTCAATCAATTCACAAGGTACCTTTAAAAATGGCACTCACCAAACTCTGGATTTATGGCTTTCCACAAAACCCATTTACAAATTGTTCCAACAGGCACTTATCCTTAACATCAGCCAGGCAGCAGCAGTTGGGGGCAGGGGGGCGGGGGAACCTTAATTGACTGAACATCAACCTGGATTCACTGACATAAATTAAGCCTGTTTGGGGATATAGAATCCACACTGGCCAACTGTATTGCCCAACAGCATTCTTGGGTAACGTAGGTTTGTCTCCACTGGCAATGAAAATGAGGAATCACTTTCAATATTTCAAACTGAATGTTAATCCCCTCAGTCCTGACTGTGAACTGGTACTCTGTCTGGTCTGTGCCCTTGCATTAACTTTGAAAGCTGAAGCTGTTATCCAGATTCTCAGATCAGAAAGGCATAAGCCCAGGTGAAATCTTCATCATTGGTCCTGATATTAACGAGTAAAACACTTTTACTAATTACTACCCTGTGTTCCACTATGAGAAACCCAATTTTAATACCTCAAAAGATTTTTTTCTTACAAACTTCTACATATTTGATCAGTCAAGACCACATCATGAAATACAATAAGGAAAATTATTAGGTATGGGACTTTAGGGAGCAGGTCATATATTGAAACTAAATTTCAGTGCAGAAAATCAAAATCTCATGTTACAGTCTGGACTTTCGTTGCTAAAGTGAAATGGTCACCCCAGTCCCCACTCTAACAGAGGAAAATGGCTAATTCCTTCTCTTTCCCAAATCAGAATAAATGTATTGTTACATTCTAAAGGAGCCCTTTTTTTCTAGATCTTTGAACAGATGATTCTTTATCGTCTATTCGGGTATTTTCCACTTTAATGGACTATCCATGATGACCCAGGATGTAGCCGAGTTGTAACTAAAAGAGCCCTTGGCTGGGAGTTAGGAGACTTGGATTCTAGTCCCAATTTTGTCTCTAATTAGCTGTGTGCCCTTGGGCAAATGGTGTAATTCTCTGGGCCTTATCTATAAAATTAGAGGGTTAGGTTAGATGGCCTTGAAGGTAAAATTCTGACATCTCTAAGACCTCCTCTTCCTCCTGTCCAGTCAAGCCCTAGATTCTTAACTTTATATTAAAATAAGGTGGAAGGATGGGATGGGTGAGGGGGAATGGAAGCTTTTGAGAATAGACAGAGCACTGGACCTGATGAGTATTCCTCTTCCTGATTTTGAATCTGGCCTCAGACACTCATTAGCTGTGTGACCCTGGGCAAGTCATTTAATCCTATTTACCTCAGTTTCCTCATATGTAAAAAAAGAGCTGGAGAAGGAAATGGCAAACCACTTTAGTATCTTTGGCAAGAAAAGCCTAAATGGGGTCACAAAGACTCGAATGTGACTGAGCCAACACAACAATAAATCATATATGATTGTGAGCCCTAACTAAATTTACATCCCTGGTTGCTAGCCAAAGGCAAATATAAATGACTTAGGGCCTGGCTGTTGTTTGGTACTATCTGTATGCCTTTACTCTCTAGCAGCACAGATAATTGAGAGCAAACTACATAGAACATTTGAAACTTTAATGGATTATGCAAGACTTATAATGAAATTTACATATGATCCGAAATGATAATGTTCTAAGGTTAAACTGAGGGGAAAGGAAGGAGATCACTTTCCATTGAAAACTAATGCTCTTGAAGTGAAGCCTTTCCCAGCAAGCTTCTCCAGCAGTAAGCAGTCAGACTTTTGGAACTGGTGTCTGGGTGGGCGGTTTCCTTCAGACAAACTAGAAAACAGAAGGATCGGCTGAAACCTGTCATTATTATCCGTCTGTGAGATGTGCTGCGTGATCTTAGTATGTAAGACCAACACCAGTAATTAACATGCCTCAGAATGCACTTTTTGTGTGCTCATGTGTGTATATACATGTATCTGTTGCTCTGGGAGTTTGAATTGCAGGCTGAAAAATAAAGCTGGGATATGAACACTTTGCTTGAAAGGAAAGATCTAGGAAAATATACCAAGGCCTCCTCTCTTCTTCCACTCCTCTCCCTCCCCCTTCTCTCTTTTTTTTTCCTCTTAGTCTTCATCATGGTTTCTTAATCTGACTAGAAAAAAGTTAGGACAGAAATTATTTCAGTTGAAAATACTTCCCTATTGAGGTAACCTACCTAGGAAGCAAGAGGGAAGGAAGCATAAGCAGTGACTGAATTGCAGCCTTCTCAATACTTCAGCGACCTGTAATTTAGTACATGTGGGTTGTCCCTCCAGTGATAGAGATATCAACAACTGTCCCGCTTTGTATTTCAGAACAGGGCTAGAATTAGTTGCTGACCCTGTGCTTGAAGCCTTCTCAGTTTGGTGTCTTCAAGAGCTTGTGCTGGGATGGGAATGGTGGTAGCCTTCAAGAGCCCAAGGTCACTTCCAAGTCACGTTGGGGATCTGAGGACTCAGCCAAGAAGCAGCCTCCTCACTTCCCCCAAAATCATTTGTTTCTGCTTGGATGAAGGTTTACAAATAAAGTAAGTCATCAGGGTAGGTAAACAAAAGAGTTGAAAAGGAAACAGTTCTGCCCTAACTCTCCAAAATTAAGCTACAAAGTGGAAAGTCAGCTTTCCAACTTTCAAATAAAAACAGATGGATGTAGGGTCTCAGCGTTTTTTTTTTTTCTTTCTTCTTCTCAGTCATCATTATTGTCTTTGTCAGAAATGTCTTACCTCTGGGGTACCCCTAAGGCAAAGTAAGTTAATAGACATGGTGCCACCACAGACAAGTGAAGGACAGAGATAACTGAACATTGATGACAATTGCATGAAATAAGTGAATTTAAAATTCAAGTCATAGAAAAGTGAATTCTAGATGCCATTGTTATTCAGGCATGTCTGACTCTTGGTGACCCTATTTGAGGTTTTCTTGATAGAGATGGTGGAGTGGTTTGCCATTTCTTTCTCCAGTTCATTTTGCAGATGAGGAAACTGAGGCAAACAAGGTTAAATGACTTGCCCAGGGTCACACAGCTAGTAAGTGTCTGAGATTAGATTTGATCTCAAGAAGATGAGTCTTCCTGACCCCAGGCCTGGCAGGCTATCCACTGTACTACCTAACTGTCCATTCTAGGTGCTACCTCCTCCGTGAAGCCTGACCTAGTCTAAATCTCACTACTTCTGATGGCTGATCACTTACTCCCAGCAAATCTTTAGTGGAAGAAGAATTTTTAAAAGTGTTAAGATAAGTTAGTGAGGGAGGTTCAACCTCAGTTGGGTCTTAAAAGAAGGGAGAAACTTCAGTCAGGTGGAAAATCCATGGGTAAGGTTATGGTACTGGAAAACGATGAAGACAGAGAATAAAGAGTAGTCCAATTTGGCTAGAGTATAGAATGTATGAAGGGAAAGAGCTGGAGATGAGGCTGAAAACTAGGTTGGAATGAGAATGAACGTGTATTTTGGGAGATACGGAATAGGGAGTCAATGACAGTTTAAACTCTACTGAGTAGGCCAAAGAGAAGGCCTGAATGTTTTCTGAGTAGTTTGACAATCAGAGTAGTGTGTTAGGAAGATTGCTCCAGGGGGGTGGATTAGAGAAAGAAAGAAACCCCCCCCCCCAAGAGGAGCCTCTGATAGTAATCTAATGGAGAAGGGATGAGGGCTGGAACTAAAAGGATTATGGTAGGAGTGCAAAAGAGGTGATGGACTTTAGATATGTAGAGGAGATAGAATCTACAGGATGTGACAATTGATGCCATATGTGAGATGAGGAAGAAGGAAGAGATGAAAAGATAGAGGTTTCAGACCTGAATAAGTGGGAAGATGATGATGCCATCAACAGGAAGAGAAACTGGGGAAAGGGCAGGTTTAGGGACGGCAATCATTGCACATTTTACATTTTGGCTTGATTTTGTTTGAGGTGCCGATAGAACACACAGGTGAAACTAAACAAGAGGCAGTCAGAGACAGGGACCAGAACTCTAGGGCAAGGTTGGAGACAGCTTTGTGAGTGTGGTAGGCCAGGAATTGACTTGGACAACATGATTTGGCAAAACAACAAACGCAGGTTATCCATCGAGTTGATCCAATAAGGAACTTCTCTTAGGGAGATGACCTGAGGCACAGGCTTTTAGGTAAACAATCATCTGCTAGGGAAAGGACTCCTGAAGAGTATGAAAGTGTATACCTTTCATTAGTTTTTCAAACCCTGGTTCCATTTTAGGCCCAGGGCCACTGAACCCATCTTCTCACAGGTGAACTAGGAGACCCTGAAAATCTATGTTCACTCTATATTCTTCTACTGTTGCTTGGGAGTTATAGCCTTTGGCTTTTCAAGGATTCTTATCCTTTTTTGTGTCAAAGGTCTTCCCATATTGATATTTTTTTAACTAGGTAAAAGAGGCTATTTTTTTTTTTGCCTCATTTCTTACCTTGCCGTAATCACTGAATGGGCCCTGACTCAAACAAACTGAGACCTGGGAAAGACCTTAGCTTAAAAAAGGCCAAGGTCTCCCACCACATCCAGGGCCATCTCCAGTCATCTTGATCTCTATATCTTGCCACTGGATCCAGATGGCTCCAGAGGAGAAAGTGAGGCTGGTGACTTGACACAGACCTGCCTCACTTAAATTCACTTGCAAGTTATGACATCACCTTCTCAAGGTCATGGTCCTCTTTGAGAAGGAAGGACAAACAACAGTTGCCTTTGGTTATAGGCAATCAATACAAAGGACTTTGTATAAACCCACATAAACCCACATGTCAATAAGGGGCATCTTGTGTGTTTTGGCTTAAAAGTTATGAGATCAGGCATTTCCTAGCTCTCTCCTTGTTAGTCATTTTTCACTCAAACTTGTTGAGATACTTATTACTTGTATGACATTGAGTAAGTCCCTTCTGCTCCCTGGGCCTCGATTCCCTCAACAGTAAAATGAGGGGATTGAACTAGAACTCTGGGGCCCTTCCATCTCTAGAACAATGATCCTATGATCCTAAGGATGTACAAAGTCCAGGCCATTCATGGTAGAGGGTGAGGGGGGAAGAAGGGTACTGCTAGATTCTCCAGTGGGAGCAATGGCTAAACAAGGCTAGGATCTAATTTGATATCTACAAAGAGCATCCCATCCCACATCAGAAGGTGTTAGTTTTTCAAACCCTGGTTCTATTTTAGGCCCAGGGTCACTGAACCCATCTTCTCACAGGCGAACTAGAAGATCTTGAAATTTTGGAATGGAAATTTTGGAAATGATTCTAAACACAAAATAGTTTGCAGTCCTCTTGAATGGTGTCAAAACATCCTTATTTTTATTTATTTATTTTTTTATTTAATATATTTAGTTTTCAGCATTGATTTTCACAAGAGTTTGAATTGCAACTTTTCTCCCCATTTCTGCTCTTCCCCCTACTCCAAGATGGCATATATTCTGGTTGCCCTGTTCCCCAGTCAGCCCTCCCTTCTGTCAGCCCACTCTCCTCCCATCCCCTTTACCCTTCCTTTCTTGTAGGGCAAGATAAATTTCTACCCCCCATTGCCTGTGTATCCTATTTTCTAGTGGGACGCAAAAACTTTTTTTTTTTGCTTTTGAACATCTGTTTTTAAAACTTTGAGTTCCAAATTCTCTTCTCTCCCCTCTTCCCTTCCCACCCACCCTCCCTAAGAAGTCAAGCAATTCAACATGGACCACACACGTATCATTATGTATAACCCTTCCACAAAACTCATGTTGTGAAAGACTAACTATATTTTGCTTCTTCCTAACCTATCCCCCTTTATTGAATTTTCTCCCTTGACCCTGTCCCTTTTCAAAAGTGTTTGTTTTTGATTACCTCCACCCCCATCTG
>CM053625.1:231175374-231305380 GCA_028646595.1 Phalanger gymnotis
TGCAGCTGTAGTTCTGTAGCTGCCCCACCTCTGCTGCCCCTGGGGCAGTGGCCAAACTGCAAACTCCTTTTTACACTCTGTCCCCAGCCGCTTTTCCCACTAACCTTCTCTGTTGTCTTTGGTGTTTGTGGGTTGAGAAGTCTGGTAAGTGCCACAGCTCATTAATTCAGGGCGCTAGGGCACGCTCCGCCCGGCTCCTGCTCTGGTTGGTCTGTGCCACTCACGCTGGGCTCTGCTCCCCCCTTCCCCTCCCCTCCCAGCTCTGTGAGGGATAGACCTTACCCAGAGACCATCCAGGCTGTCCTGGGCTGGAGCCCTGCTTTGCTCTGCTATTTTGCATGTCCTGCAGCTCTAGAATTGGTTCAGAGCCATTTTTTAATAGGTTTTTGTAGGGACTTGGTGGGGAGCTCACGCCAGTCCCTGCTTTCCAGCTGCCATCTTGGCTCCGCCCCTTATTTTTTAAATTTAAAAAAACCTTTCATCCATAGAATGAACCCATTAAGTCACTTCTCAGTTTTCAAAATGAATGAGGATTTAGGTCCAGCTAGGAAGATTTATTGGGCAGTAGAATTTGTCTTTCCTATTTAAATGAACAGCTAGATAATTTGCCCCAGTGCTCATAAAAGCCAAGGCCTAGCCCCGTGCTCGTGGTAATCTTTTTTTTTTTATTCTTTTTGAAAATCTGTAGAACATATTAGACCCTCTGTTTTTTATTATGAATTAAATCATTTGGTACTAGCAGCATTCTGGCCCACGGAGAATTGCAACCGTAAATCTCAAGGCTGTATGCTTGCCAGTTCCAACCAGTCTCTTTCAGCTTACTGTGTCTCTCCCTCTCTAGGGCTATATTGAAGAGACAAGTTTTTGGTGTTTTATAATGAAGTGTGCACTGTGGAGATCTTTTATAATGGCGTGTCTGTAGGCCTTTAAAGCCAAGGTAAAAATAGTCCTGTAAATCCCACAAGCTTACCAAGCAGGGACATGTCAAGGAATGCCCAGTATATAATATATACATTACAAAGTCTTTGGTAGTGGGGAACAGCTTCCATAATTGCTTTCAGCGGTGACTAAAAAAAACATTGATGTCAAAAAATAAAAAATACATACATGTATGTACTGCATATATTCACACACATAGACATATGTGCATGTGTATACATGTGTGCATATGTATGCATGTATATACACATGCATGCACATACAGACACATCTGTTATATTTTTTATTATATATATGTGTACACACACACACACACACACACACACACACACACACACGCATATCTGTCATTTGGGCCATGCCAAAAATCCTTAAAGGAGATCATAGATCCAAGATCTCCTTTCTTGTCCTTATTTCTGGAAAGTTGTACTTAGATCAAATGTTGAAGCAAACTAAAATTCAGGGAAAGAAAAAGTCACAAAAAGGACGTAGGGAGCCAATTTCAGCCAAGAATAATGATTTTCAAATGTGACCATGTACAATATTTACTTTGCAGCACAGTAACCTAGGACTGAAGGGAATCAAGATACACCATTGAAGTCATCCCTCTGCCTCAAGGCAAAATGGTACCTAGATCATCTCAATCTCATCTACAGGTAAGGATAGTTCATAGCTTGCTTCTAAATTTATCCTCATCAAAATCTCCTTCTCCAACACATCTTATACACCTGCTGTGTGTAGGACCCTTGAAGTAAATTCTTAAGCCAATCCTTCATCCTCTTATGGAGGAGACCCTGGAATCTCAAAAATTATACCAGTAAAGTGTAAACTCTCCTAGGTTCTACCAAGATGGAAAAGATTTGAGCATAGGCCTGATAGCACTGAATCTGATTATGTGTTTGTCATCCAAGGCCTAGCTTAGTGAAGTCAACAGAGACTTAATCACGAAGACATGGCCCATCAGGTAATAGAGTTTGGGGTGTTTTTTTTGTATTGTTGTTGGCTTAATTTTATTTTTTGGCTCTAGCAAATATTAATGACTGACTATTAAGAAGGCCTGAGTGGGCTTTGATTTCTATAAAATAATCCATCAGGATTTAGTAAGTGCTCATTATGTGGCAGACACTTTTCTAAGAGCTTGGCACACAAAGACAAAAATTAAACAGCCCTTGAACTCAAGAACTTACATTCTAAGATGGGGTGGGGGTGGAATAGTATGTACTAGTGATTTCATTAGTGTAAGGAATGCCCAGATGATGGAGGTCTCTCTCCCAAAAGAGGTCAGCAGCCTCTCTGCAACTTAGCATATTCCACCTGATTCAGGTCCTCATTACTTCACACCTGGTCTATTACAATAGATGGTTTGTATCCCTGCCTCAATCTTTCTCCATTCTAATTTATCTTCCCCTTAGCTGCCAGAGTGATTTTCCTATAGAGTGTGGGGGTTTAGTCGTGTCACATACCCCCAGTCCTACTTGCTCTGTTCAATAATTTCCAGTGGCTGTCTATTATCTTTAGAATTAAATATCAAATCTCCATCGTTCCCTTCATATGCTCTCTGATTTAGTGACACTGGCCTTCTTGCTGTTCCTCACACTCGAAGCTACACGTCCCAATACCTTTTCAATTGCTTTTCACTACCCGTAGAATGCTCTTCTTCCTCACTTTCTGGCTTCTCGCAAGACTTAGTTCAGATCAAACCTTGATCATTAGGCCTTCTACCTCAGCATAATTGTTCTCCCCCCTCTCCCACACCAGTCCCTTCCATCTGAGATTACCTTCCATTTATCCATTTATGAGAGAGAGAGAAAGAGATTTTAGGGACATTTTTTTCCATTATAATCTCAGCTTCTCAAAAGTGTTGTTCAACCATTTTTCAGTTGTGTACAACCTTCATGACCCCATTTGGGGTTTTCTCGGCAAAGATCCTGGAGTGGTTTGCCATTTCCTTCTCCAGCTCATTTTGCAGATGAGGAAACTGAGATAAACAGGGTTGAGTGACCTGTCCAGGGTCACACAGCTAGTAAACAGATTTGAACTCAGGAAGATGAGTCTTCCGGACTCCAGGCCCAGTGCTCTATCCACTGCACCACCTAGCTGCCCATTTCTTGAAAGTAGGGACCATGTTTTTGCTCCTTTTGTATATCTCTGCTTACCACAGTGATTCACACATAGTACACACTTAATAAATATTTGTCGAATGACTGATTGGAAGGCTTTGGGAAAGAAGAGATAGTTTAGAATCGCCATTGTGGAGATCGGACCAAAGAATCACTTGGGAAAAGTGAAGAGATTGCCTTGTAAAAGGTCTGATTCAGATTCAATATAGTTCACAATTGCCTTGTGAAGGTCCAATTCAAATCCAATTCAAGGCCATTTTAAATATAATTGGAATAGACACAGTCAGCACAGTTGTGTGACTTCTTCCACTTCTACTCAGCAGCATGTCAGCGGGTAGAGAAGAAGCAGAATGTGGGAGTAAGAATAAAGTATGACTAGCAACGGGGAGCAAGGAATTTAAGAGTATTATAGGTTAATTTAAAGCTGAACTGCTTCACTAAGGGGTTGAGATTGAAAAGGGAGGAGATTATATCCAGAAAAGGAATGATGTCCTGCTAAAGTAGCAATAACAACAATACCTACCATTTATGTAGCACCTACTGCTTGCCAGGCACTATGCTAAACACTACAAATATTATCTCACTTGATCCTCCCAGCCAAGCTGGGAGCTAAGAGCTAAGTACCTAGGAATGGAGGAATCTGCAGTCCCAATGAAGACAATGACCAGATTAAAGTATAATAGCATAGCAAAGATGAAATAATAAATTCTGATCAGGTAAAGGAATTTCAGTTATTAAACACAGAAGTGAAATATTTTGGGGAAACGTCAAGATGAAAGATGTAGCCGTCCCATCTATGCTTGTGGTGGAACAGAGAAATATGTAATAACAGTTGAATAAATTGAGGAACTGGGAGGTTAGAGTATTTGAGGGAACCTCATTACGTTATGTTAAAATTCCTTAATGTAAGGGCATGGATTGTTGGATTGGAGAAAGAGACTGTGAGCCAGGCACTGAATTCATTGAGGAAGGAGGGAGAATTTCTTAGGGGTCAATAGATAATAGTCACCAGGATCTGGACCGGGTCATAAATCTGGATGAAAGGAACCTTGAAGGGAGGAGACATTGCCGAGTAATGGCAGAGAAGGGCAACTCTGAAAGTGGCAATGGGTTCAAGTGTTTGTCTACTTCTTCTGTTGGGACTCTTTGTCAGGGATAAAGAGGTAGTATTGAGAAGGTGGGACTAGTCCTAGAAAGGATGATGGTGGAGGCTGGGGGTGGGGCGGGGGGAGGTCCAGATCTTAGTCATAGAAGCATAAAAGGAAAAAATCTAAAATGAAAGGAAACTTGGAGGGAGTGCCCATTCCAATGAAATGGACACCGTATCATGTATATAATAGGCACTTAATAAATATTTGTTGATTGATGCTCCTTTTGAAGCATCAGTACTTGGATGGTATACTCTATAATGTATCCTGAGAATTTTGTTGTTGTTGTTCAGTTGTGTCCAACTGTTTGTGACTGCATCTGGAGTTTTCTTGGCAAAGATACTGGAGAGGTTTGTCATTTCCTTCTCCAACTAATTTTATAGATGAGGAGACTGAGGCAGACAGGCCTAAGTGACTTGCTCAGAGTCACACAGGCAGGGTCTGTGTGATTTGAACTCTTGAATATGAGTCTTCCTGATTTCAAACCCAATGCTCTGTCCACGGCGCTATGTAGCTTCCCCACCTGCTGGGAATGTGGAGATTTAAAAGTCTGTCCTGGATAGTCTATTTCTGGGGCATTATGTTCTGTTTCCCACATTTAATGAAGGGCATGTAAAGGCTGGAGAAAATCTAGAGAAAGGCAATAAGATGGCAAAAAGACCTCTAACGTTATAATATGAGAGTTGGTTGAAGCAACTTGGGATGTTTAGTCTAGAGAAAAGAAGGTGTGCAGTGGGGAGGAGGGACTGTCTTAAAGTATTTGAAAGGCTGTCACCTAGAAGAGAGAATTAGATTTGCTCCTCTTAGTCCTGCACCACAGAACTAGAAGCAATGGTGTGGGGGTTGCAAAGAGCCATAAACAAAAACCTTCTAATAGTGAGATATGTCCATCTGGAAGTGAAATGGGATGCCTCAGGCAGCCATTGCATCCCCCACAGCGGAGAATCTCAGGCGAGGGCTTGATTACCCACAATAGGATGCTATAGAGAGAATTCTTTTTTCAGCCAAAAATCCTAAAGCATAATGGCTCTAGAGACATCAGGCATCCCACAGGCTGCCTAATCCCACCCACTCATTTTACAGAGAAAGAAACTGAAACACACAGAGGTTAAGTGACTTGTCTAAGATCACATAGTTTTAAATATCAAAAGTGGAATTTAAAACTAGCTCCTATGACCCCAGAGCCAGTGTTATTTTCAAGGGACCACACAAGATTTGAAGTAGGTGAATACTAGTCTCTTTTAACTCTGAGATTCTATAATGTTTTGAAAAGGTGTTCACCCTTCCCCTTCAGTAGTTCCAACCTTATTAGAGATTAGTTGGAGATTCATATTATATGGATAGGGGTTTCTACCTTCACCCCAATTAACGTAATTTCGGAAGGCCCAGACATCTGGATTAAATCAATAATATAATGTAAATCAAGGGAAAATAACATCTTAATTATTTTAAAAGAATCACAAAGGCTTTGGGCCATTGGATGAAAGTAGATGATATCAGCAAGAAAATAATTTGTGATTGGCTGAATTAGACATTATTATGATACTGTAAGTCTCTTCATATTTCGTAATCCAGCAATTCATATTGCGTAATATTCATATTGCGTAAGCAGCAAGTTAGTTGAGTGGTAGGAAAGGATTCCCAGTAAGGAACTGCCACAGAGGTGGGGGTGAGGAGACAAGGAACAGGTTTCTCTCTCTACCACTCCCCTCCTGTTGCTCCCTCCATTGACCAAGTAAGGATTTTGTGAACTTCCAAAGATGAGAAGATCTGGAGTTCTCATTAGCAGTCCACCAGAGCTAGAAGAGGCAGTGTCTGCATTAGGAGCTAAGAGACACACTGAGATCAACTAGGCAAATCAAGGAAAGGCAGCTTCAAGATTCTATAAGGTCTCTGCTTCTCAGAGCCCATCGGAGAGCTGTAGCTAAGGGAAACATGATGAAGATGCATGAAGGGAAAAAAGAATTGCCAGGAGGCAAGACTTATGGGTATACCCTTAGGCTATATCTGCTTTTTAAATTTGAATTCACCCTTACCAGTGTATGCAAGGAGAAATCAGTTAATCAAAAAAAAAACCACAAAACCATTTATTAAGTGCCTACTGTGTGCCAGCCACTGTGCTAAGTCCTCGGGATACAAGAAGAGGTGAAAGACAGTTCCTGCCCTCAAGGAGCTTGCAGTCTAATAGGGGAGCCCACATGCAAACAAATATATACAAAACAAGCTACAGACAGGGTAAATAGGAAATAATTAACAGAAGGCACCAGAATTAAGAGGGTTTGGGGAAGGCTTCATTGGGTAAGAGGGGATTTCAGCTGAGATTAAAGGACGCCAAGGAGGGAGAACATTCCAGTCATGGGGAATAGCCAGAGAAAATTCCCAGAGTTGAAAGATGGAGTGTCTTGTTTGTAGACCAGCCAGGAGGCCAATGTTACTGATTAAAGAGTGCATGTCGGGGAGTAAAGTGTAAGAAAATGTATCTGTAGTTAAGGGGGATGTTTGTATAACAATTGTCCTTGCTAAAATTGCTTAGTAAGTACCCTTTCTAAAAGCAAATTAAGTCTGGCTAATAGTCAGTAGGGGGAACACTAGTGGGGGTTCATGAATGATAGTACTTGGAACCCTAGTGCCTCAGGCTTATCTCCTAAACACTGAGTAGAAGTAGTTAGTTGTCTTCTGGGTACCTGGCTTGCCAGTGCAAATGGGAATTAGGAAAGTAGCCCCAGAGAAGTTGCTAAACTTTTACATAGATAACAGTTCAAAATAGGATGTGCAAGGTGGCAAATGAGTAGGATCAGCAGTAATTGCCACAAATATTCAAAAGTTCGCCTGATTACCAAGAGTAGTCAAGGACAACTTGACAGATGACATAAGACTTGAACCAAGCCTTGCCAAAAAGGGCAAGAATAAGATGCAGATAAGCAGAAAGGTGTTGAAAGGAAATTTCGGCAGAAGGAATTATGTGAACAAAAGTCCAGCGGTCCAAAAGCAAATAGCATGTTTTGGGAACCACTTTGGCTGAAGTGGAAGATTCATATCAGCAAGGAATTAGAGATAAAGATGTAGAACTAGGTTGGAGCCAGATTGAATGCCAAACTAAAATGATAGAAGTATATTTGTTGGAGGGGGAGGGTCTTTTCTCTAAGTTATAGAGAGTTGTAGAAGGCTTTTCCATGTTTCAAAAACATTTTTTTAATTTTCTTTCTTGAATATTTTCTGCTACAATTTAAAATGTTTTCCTTGTTTAGTCTTTAGTGAAAAATAAAGATGAACTAACCACTGTCCTTTATAAAGTATATTGTCATGGACTTGAAAGTGTTATTAAGCCATTCTACTCTTTTTTTGTGACAATAAATAATTCCAGTTGCTTTTATAGGCACCATTATCCAACCCTTTATATATTTGTTGATTCTTCTCCATATACTAAGATGACAGCAATAGCTCCTACTTCTATAACATGATATAACTTTAAAACCGTCTAATAATCGTAGTTAAAAGGCCTTTGTATATGTGATCTTATCTGTTTTTCACAATAACCTCATGAGTTAAGTAGTGCAAATTGTATTATATAGGGGAGTATGCTGGAAAGAACCTTGGATTTGGGGAAAGAAAACCTGGGTTCGAATTCTACCAGTATCACTTATTAACTCTGTGAAGTTGTGTTATCTCTCTGGACCTCCATTTCCTAACCTGTAAATAAAGAAATGACAAGTTACACCAGATGACTCTAAGGTCCTTTGCTTGCCTGAGATAAGGAATCATAATGGTATATTGGATAAGTGTTAGACTTGAAGACAGGAAGATCCGTGTTTGAATCCTGCTTCTGATCCTTCTTCCTGGGTTAGTGCCAGTAGTATGGTCCTTGAGTCACAGCATTGTTTTGTTTTTGTCTCAACATCTGCCACAGTGCCTTGCATACAGCAAGCTCAAGCTTCTAATACATGACTAGAGGCAGCTAAAGGTCGACAGTAAATAGAGCACTTAAGTAGTCAGGAAGATCTGAGTTCAGATGCTGACTCAAACATCTTCCAGCTGTGTGACCCTGAGAAAGTTACTTAGCCTCTGTTTCTTTTAATTTCCTAATCTGTAAAATATGATTAATAACATCTACCTTTCAGGGTTTTTGTGAGGTTATAATGAGATAATGTTTGTAAAGCCCTATTGAACCATAAAAAGGGTAGCTACAAAAGAACGACACTAGTCAAGAAAACAACCTCTCAGAGCCCCTGTTTCCTCATCTGTAAAATGGGGATAACAATACCTGTAGTACCTACCTCATAGGGCTGTTGTGGGGCTTAAATGTATGTATTTGTATATATACACATGCATATGTACATACATACAAGTATGTCGCTGTACAAGTATATATACGCATACATGTACATTATGAGTATATATACATGTATACTTATACATGTGTACATACACAGAATACATACGTACATACATATATAATACATGCATACATGTGCTTTGCAAACCTTAAAGCATCATAACTGTCAGCTGTCATTTTTCTAATGAGAAGGAGATCTGGAACTCACACCCAGTTCTTCAAACTGCCAAGTCCTGAGTCCTTTCTACCACACTACACTGGAAGGCACAGTAGGTAGAGCACCAGGCCTAGAGTTCAAATCTGGCCTCAGACACTTACTAGCTGTGTGACCCTGGACGAGTCACCTAACTCTGCTTGCCTCAGTTTCTGCATCTATAAAATGAACTGGAGAAGGAAATAGCAAACCACTCCAATATCATTGCCAAGAAAACCCCCAAAGGGTTATAAGGAGTCTGACATGACTGAAAATGACAAAACAATAACAACATACTGCCTTTCAGTATAATACAGAACTATCCATTTTAGCGACTTTTTTTCTACTTTACTTTTAATCACATGGGCCTGGATTATAAGAGTAAACACCAAGTGTTCTCATTATTACTAACATCCATTTGAAGACTTAAGGGTTTGGGCCCAGTCTAAGTGTCTGCTGCTGCGTAATTCAGTGACTTGATCTCTTTTATGTAATTTAGTGAAAAGACATCAATATTTTAGCAAGATGATGGACACGATGTCCTAGTGTGACATGAAGCCAATTAGTTTTCTAAGCAAGGTTAGGTTATTTAGTGAATTCAGAGATCTGATTGGCTCCAGCGTTCATGCTTAATAATTTAAGCCTTCTCAGGGGCATGTAGCTTTACCCTATCTTGGTTCCTGATGGCCCCCTCCATAACTTATTCACCGCTTTGGAGCCAAACTATAACAACTTGTTAAAAATGTATTTAAAACATTATTTGAATTTTATCCAACTCCCATTCAACTTGAGGGGATAAATTCCCTCATTCCCAAACCTGAGTGGTCAGCGCTGAGAAATGGCTCCTGCTTTTGAAAACAGGCACTTTTATTTCCATAACTACTGTCTCAGCTCCTTAGCGTCTGGCTTTCTGTTTTGTAGACTACCCAGGAGATGATGCAGATAGATAAAGATTGTACTCGGGGAGGGAGGAGGGGAAAAGGAGGGCAGAGGGAGAGCATGCTATGTGAGTCTGTTTGGCCAAATGCAGGTGCTGAATGTAAACAGAGACAGACTCTCCTAGGCTGTCTAGACAACAAGGCGATGTGCTACACACAGTAGGTCTGAGCTGCTGCCTCGAGCCCACCGGGTTTCTATGAATGCTCCCTATTCATGAAGTTAACATCTACTTCGAGCACTTCTACCAGTGCTAAAATTTAGAAGGAAAAAAAAAAGTGGAAAACTGGCTGGACTGGTCTGGTGACTGACGCATTGTGAACATTTCCCCCGAGGGTGTGTACTCAGGTGAATGAAGTCATCAATATTTTCTGGGCAGACATAATCTGAGATTAACTTTTATCTCTCCTGTAGAATAACATTGCCTTTTCAGCCCAGGGACAATAAGGAGAATTGGCCCGATGGCTGAATGAGCTTTGCAATTTCAGCTCCGATTTGAGCTTTGACAGTATAAAAAAAGGAGAAGCGACTTGTGCAGGATGGCCCCTGAAAGAGCCCCCTGGAAGGGTGAGGAATGAGCAGCAGGCCAGCTCAGAGTGTTTCCCAGTTTCCAACACTTATCTCTCCTGTCTACCCAGTATGCTGAGTTTTCATGGTGGGACAGAACTGGGAGGGACAAAGTGGGGCCAGCAGGGGTGGTAGACAGATGCCAGAAGGGGGCATGAGACACAGCCAACTCTGCCACAGCCCTCCCGTCAAATACTTTTGAGGTCCTTTGCTATGCTACCATCTTGCGCCCTACTTCTGGAATGCCCCTGGTGACCTTCATATGAAAAGACACTAAAAATTCAGCACCGAAGTATTTCTCCATAACCAGGTGAGGTAGGAATCATAGGATCACAGATTAAAAGCTGTAAAACATCTTTGTTGCTGTTGTTGTTGTTGAGTCATGTGCAACTCTTGGTGACCCCATTTAGGGTTTTCTTGGCAAGGAAACTGGAGCGGTTGTCATTTCCTTCTCCAGTTCAGTTTACAGATGAGGAAACTGAGGCAAAGAGGATTGAATGACTTGCCCAGGGTCACACAGCTAGTAAGTGTCCAAGTCCAGATTTGAACTCATGAAGATGAGCCTTCCTGACTCCAGGCCCAGCACACTATGCACTATGGTGCCACCTAGCTGCCCCAATGACACCTTGTCTAATCTTATCTGCCCCAACCAAGAAATGTGAAATAAATCAACTTAATTCATGAAAGTAGTTAGTGGCAAACCCAGGGATTTGAACTCAGGCCCTCTGACACCAAATCCATTGGTACTTAAAGCCACAGCACCACACAGAACCAGCTATTATTATTTGCCTTTTATCAGGTGAAGAAGCCATATCTCAGAGAAGTTAATGATTTGCTTCAGGTTACACAGCTAGTAATGATGTCAGAGCCGGGGCTGGAACTCAGGCATTATGGCCCTAAGACCAATGCTTTTTCTCCTATGTCATGCTTCCTATCACTAAGAATGTTTCTATGTCGTTCAATCCACCCTCAAAGTTTTGAGTTCTCATACTGATCCAAGCAATAAATTCTAAAATTGTGTGGTTCTCCCAGGGAAGTATCCAAAAATTACAGTGATGGAAAAAAATAATAACAGCTAGCATTTATATACAGCTTTAAGGTTCACAGAGCATTTTAGGTGTGGCATTTCAAATGATCTTTACAACAATGCTGTGAGGTAGGCGCTATTATTACCCCTATTTTGCAGATGAAACGAGACGGAGAAAGGCGAAGTCATTTGCCCAGAGTCACGTAGTTGGTAAGTGCCTGAAGCAAGATGTGCCATCACACTGCCTTGGTATCAGATCTGTGTTACCTGCAACAGGTTGCTGGGAAGAGGTAGCCGGAGTAAAGAAAAAGAGCCCTCTCCCAACAATGCTATCTACCATAGACGCAAATTATTTCTTACTAAATAATGCTAGGAACAGGGTCTTTTTCAGTCTTGCGTTTCTTGTGAGAAAACAGATGCCAGTGGGACAATTAGATGTTTTAAACTGGACATCCATGCCCTGGGATCATTAAGGAACAGAGGGCAGGCATAAACCTACCCCAGAAAGTAAAGGTTGCTGACCATTCCCTGGTTGAAAACTAGAGCACTAGATAAATCATATTTGTGAGTCCCTTCAGCTCCTCTGAAGAGGAGGCCAAGTTGAGAAATATTTTGAGAAGTACCCATCAGATCTCTGAGTATAGATAGTTCTTTGAGCTAGCTAAAGTAATACCCCAGCTTCCTGTACCTCTTGAGGAGCCTGAGAACCTCAGTGAAACCCCAACCAATCCGGGCTATTGACTGCCACCCTCCCACGCCTGGTAAGGACACTGGCCGACTCTCCCCATCTATAATGATCTTTGGCAGGCATTGACAAAACACCTGGCATCCCCAGTGTAAACATGTTGACTCTTCCTATCAGTATTCCGCTGGACCTCTGGCTGTCTGGGTGGACGTCTGCAAAACAAAAATGAGTTTAAATCCTTTGTAAGCCCTGTGGTTCCATGAACTAAAATACATTAAGATCATTCATTTCAGAGCCATGAAGAGTAGAGGAAAATATTTCTGCCTTTTAAACGGGAAATCTCAGTCCACTGGGCTTCTGACAGCACTCAGGGTAACCTTGGGAATGAAGGAGTGTGAGCTAATCCAACAAGAAATTCCAGAATAGGAGGCCAGCTTCTAAAGGGAGTTTTAGGCTTGCCTGGGGTCATGACCTCTCCATTATTTAGTTAAAAGATTTCTACAAAGTAAGCCAAAAAGAGGCAGTATGAGCTAATGGTTAGGACATTGAGGTCACAGTTAAAGATACCACTTGAGCAGGTTCATGTGTGAAGGAAAGCTCCCAGGGCCAGGAGTCTGAAAACTTAGCTTCCATCCCCAGCTCCACCACTGAGTCCTATGTGACCTTGGGCAAACCACTCCATCTCTCTTAATCTCAGTTTCCTCATCTGTAGCATGGGGGCAACAGTACCTGGTGTAATACCTGTAATACCTATTGAGATCATTCATACATGAAATGTTTAGTAACTTAATAACTTAGAAATACCTAGTAACTTAGTAACTGGCTTAGTAACACTAAAACAATATGAAATACCATTCTTGTGTTTTTTCTGTTGCGAGTGTCTCTAATGATCACTGTCTGTATTGGTGCCTTATTCTCCTCCTAGACTGGAAGCTCCATAAGGTAGTTTCTGCATTTTTAGCTAAGCTTTATATCTGCCCCAGTATCTGATACAGTAGTATCTGTATATGGCAGTAATTAAGAAATAATTGATAAATAAATGGAGGAGGGACAGTTTTGCTCCTGTTAGTAATTGGCAATTGGGACAAGTCTTGTAAGTGCCCACCTGTAGGAGTAGAATCTTGGTAGTAAGTCAACAACCTACTGAGGACTTATTCAAGTCTTCCTCACCCCATTTGAGGTTTTCTTGGCACAGATATTGAAGTGGTTTGCCATTGCCTTCTCCGGCTCATTTTACAGACAAGAAAACTGAGGCAGACGGGGTTAAGTGACTTGCCCAGAGTCATACAGCTACTAAGTGTCTGAGGGTCAAATTTGAATTCATGAAGATGAGTCTTCCTCACTCCAGGTCCAGAGATCTATCCACTGTGCCATCTGGCTGCCAATAAGCTTTTATCAAGCTCCTACTCTGTGTCTGGAACTGTGTAATCCCTGGAGATATAAAGAAAGGTAAAACACAGTCCCTCGGGTCAGTAAGCTCACGGTTCAATGGGGGAGACAGCATGTAAACAATTCTGAACAAATATGATATAAGCAAGATAAATTGGACATAATCAATAGAGTAAAGGCCCTACTATGGCTTCTCATAGAAGATAGACTCTTAGGTGGGAAATGAAGAAAGTCGGGAAATCCAGAAGGTAGAGATAAGAAGGGACAACATTCCAGGCTTGGGAGATAGCAACAGAAAACTGAGTTGAGAGCTAGATTGTTTTTTGAGAGGAACGGCAAGGAGCCCTCTGTCACTGGCTCATAGACTATGCATTTTCCTCTTGCCAAATCTCAGGTATATTGTGAAGATTTATGATAATAGCTAATAATAGTAGCTAACATTTACACAGTGCTTTTTAAGGTTTGAAAAGCTTTTTTTTTTTTTTTACAAATATTATCTCATTTGTGAGATGAGATGATATTAGTAAAGTGCTTCGAACTTCTGAAAACAAAGGTGCTGACCTTTGGGCTAACACTAAAAAGCAGAGCTGATTGTCTAAGGAATCCACTCTTAGGCCCTTCACATGAAGTCAGGATGGTTATTTGAGAAGGATACTACATCAAAGTTTGGAATATAGAAGAGTTGGGGTGAATTTTTAACCATTTCACTCTCCTTTCATCAAGAGATTACTCCTTCTTGCTCTCCTGGGAGGCTTATCTGTGCCCTGGGGAGTTTACAAATGGTGAAGAAGAGATCTTTGGCAATACTCTTGCTGGTTTCTGGGTAGAAATGATAAAAATTATTTCATACGTTATAACAGTGTACGTTGATACTTTGTTGGAGCAGTAATCTTTTCTGGATACCCATCCATGCCCTCTCATCCTGTGTGACTATTGTCCATGTTGTCCCCAAACCCTTCATAGTAGGAGGATGGGGGAGGCCACCCAACATTCTGGCACCTTTCTGTTAATTTCTTACCATTGCATGGACATCAGTGAACTACATGGGCTGTCTGTTGCCTATCCCTCCACCTCATGACATGACTGGCCCATCTCCTATTCTTGGTCATACATCTCTCTAATGATGTCCCTTATACTACTTTTCATGTGTTATTCTAGAGGGCCAGCTAGTCATACCCATGATGTACCTGGAATTTTAATACTTCAGAAACCATGGTATCCACACAGCACCACTAGAAAGATATTGATGTCTAAAATATACCCTTTTGTTTTAGGGAGAATCATGGGGCTGTGAAAAATACTGCTCATTTTTTTTATTTTAAAATAGAGTCTCTATAGTTCTACTCTTTTGGCTGAGCTCTGAGATTTTGTTTTTTGTTTCTCATCTCCTAGACAACAGGTAGCAGTGTAGAAAAATATAGCCTCTTCATCTCTTTTTCTTACTTTTCTTGATTCAGGACCAAGTCCCCTCTGTGAAAGACCTTACTCTAACTTATGGTGACCTTCTAGCACGTTTTCCAAATCTTAATCACCTTAGGATAGTAGCTGAGCTATTTGCTTAATAACCACCATAGCTCTGAGATTCAGGGATTCCCAGGTTTATTTGTTTCTGACCAGCACCTCCCCCAATCTGCCCTCCCTTCTATCAGTCCCCTTCCCCCCTCCCTTTTCTTTCCCCTTTTCCCTCCTACTTCCCTGGAGGGGTAAGACAGATTTCTATACCCAACTGAGTGTGTATATCATTTTTCTATTTTTACTCTAAATTTAACTGGTCTTCCCTAAATGAGTAGCTGGGAAATAAAGTACTGAGGCACTTTATATGACAAGGGTAAAACTGTCATCTCTCCTTTTCTAGCTTTGTGGAATGGCAATCAAAGCGCCACATCACATCTCTCCCTACCCCTTACAGCCTACAAAGGTACCGAGGCTAAAAGGGGCACACCTTTACTCCCCCACTGCTTCTCACAATTAGATGAGGGCCTATTGCATATCATCTTCTGTAATATTTCTCTGTGAGATTTAATAAACAATTTTATATTCAGAAGCAGTTGTCCTCTCAAATGCCATATCTTTCTGCTTATTGGAGAGATCTAGTTTGCTGGTTCGCGCAGTTTCTGGAACAGTTTGGTTTCCTTGTGTTGACTGATCTGCACTGGCTAAGCTTTCTTTAGAAAATGATGATGCTCTGTGCCGCTATTTTTTTTAAATGAATTTTACTTCAGGGGCATCAGAAACTTATCTAAATAAGTTAGGTTGTAGTTGCCTCAATTGCACACCCTTTTGTTGTTGTTGTGCTTTCTTCTAGTATTGTATTGATTGTTATCTTTGCTCTGACAGGTTCATGGTCTTACTGTGAGCAGACAGCTGATTCAAAAATGACTCCCACATTAGTAACCAGTCATTTCCTGTCTGTTAGAAGATAATCAGTTTCTTTCTTTTTGTGATATTATTTGGTATTTACCATATCTCTCAAATGTCTTCTCGGAAAAAAAAATACTGCTATATTAGTCATGAGACAGCCTTTGGCTTCCATCATTACATGTCCCTGAACTGTGCTTTTCATCTGTCCCCTATGGCCCACCTATTCCTTGAAGTTACTGAGTTTTAAGTTATACATTAGTTTAATTGGAAGGAATTAATAAATTGTTGGTAGTTCCTCTCCTTATCCTCTACGACATGATAATTACATAAGCTGCAGTTATCTTTTGTGGTAGCCTTTAGGCAAACAATCATGAGAATATTGCGACAGGAGGTGGCTAAATGTTCCATGAAATGATGAGCCTGCTCCGTTTGGACTCACAATAAAATCAGTTCTACCAGGTCCTTCATTTGCCTCTCCACAAGGAGCCACCTTTCCATTTTGCTGTAACTTTTTTTTTCTCCTTCTGGTTTCATTTATAGCAAGAATGTCAAGATGGATATGACTCAGTTCCTTTAGTTGTACATCAGTGTAGGGTCATTGAATAAGAATCTCACATGTGGAGCATCGACGGCTAAGTTAATGTTTATCAAGCAGTCTTAAAAAATTATGTAGTTCTTAGCATTCTTCTAGCACTCCCTATAACTATAGAAAAGGAAAACACGTCGAAAGGAAAGGGGGAGGTGAGAACAGTTGCATACATTTCTTTGCTACATGTGTCATAGTGGCCCAATAATTGGTCACCACATGGCCAGTCTACTGGTGAGGAGCCTTTTCTGTACTTAGGCAGGCTGAGAATACAGGCATTGCTAGGACTATATTGCAAACCTTTGTAGTGGGGTAGAATTTGCCAGAATTTCCACTCTGCTGAAAGTCTTTGAGAGACTCTGGTTGTTGCCTCATACCTACAATAATGCATCAGAGTAGAACATCGTGAAAAAATTTAGGATGATCATCCTTGCCATAATAATAATAACAGCTAACATTTTTAAAGTGCTTTCAAGTTTGCAGAAAGCTTTACATGTGTTGTAAGTTGATCCTCACAACCCTGTAAGGTAGGTGGTATTATTATTTCCATTGTGCGATGAAGAAATTGAAATAGGCACAGGTTTAGTGACTTGCCCAGGGTCTCACAGCTAGTAAGTCTGAGGCAGGATTTAAACTCAGGTCCTCCTGGCTCCTCTTGCCTTATTATCATTGTTGCATTGTTTTTCTCCCCCCCCACCCCATACCGTTCTTCCGTATCTCTCTGTTATTGAGAGTCCCACCATTCTTCCAATCACCTGGATTTATAACCTCCATGTCATCTTCAGCTTCTCATTTTCCTTCACTCCATACTTCTAATCACTTGCAAAGTCTTGTCCTTTCCTCCTCTTTCTGCATTTTACCTCTGTTCTCTCTCCTCACACAGCCACTCCTCTAGTTCAGTCTGAAGATTAAGCATCACCACTCACCTAGACCATGGCAATAACCTCCTAATTGGTCTCTGATTCAAATCCTGCACTTTCCCTCTCCAATTCATTCTCTAGACAATTACCACGATCATTTTCCTAAAGCACAGATATAATCATGTCACTCCTCTGCTCCCTGGTACAATTAAGGATTGTCGTTGTTTATCCTTCATTCTTGAAGAGGGCCATGACATCAGGAAGGTGATGCCACAACTTGCAAGGGAATTGGATTTAAGTGAGGGAGGGCTGTGCAAAGGTACCACCCTCACTCTCTCCTCCGGAGCCATCTGGGTCTAGAAATAGATCAGGACAACTAGAGATGGCCCCAGATGCCGTTTAAGTATTAATTCTGAAATCAAATACTATTTCATACTTATTTCATCTTTTTTTAATTCCTTTTTTAGTTTGTCTTATAATGTATATAATTATGCATTATGTTAGTATAATATAATAATGCATGTATGTTATTAATAAATATACACCTGGTGGGAACAGGGTTATTCAAAACTTTTTAAGGACAGGGGCACACCAAAAGAATTTAGAAACCATTGATGTAGCAGGAGTTCTTAGCCTGGGGGCTGTGAACATTTTTTTCCTTAGATTTAATAATTGCTTTCCTTTGTTATCTATGTGTTTTATTTTATTCACTTTTTTAAAATTATCCTAAGAAAGTATTTATAGACTTTACCACCAAAGTGGTCCATAGCTCAAAAAAGATTAAGAATCCTTGGTCTAGAGTAGCAGTTTTCGAACTTTTTGGCCCTCTTTACACTCTTAAAAATAATCAAGGACCCCAAAGAGCTTTTGTCAATGTGGGTTATATCTATCAATATTTACTCAATTAGAAATTAAAATATAAATTTGAAATATTTATTAACTCAATTAAAATAACTAATAAATCTATTACATCTTAATATAAATAGCACATTATCATGAAAATAACTATATTTTCCAAAATAAAACAAAATCAGTATGAAGAGCAGTATTGCTTTATATCTTTTTGCAAAATGTCTGACTTAACAGAAGACAGCTGGATTCTCATGTCTACTTTTGCCCTCAATCTGTTACAATATGTCGTTTTGTTGAAATAAATGAAAAAAATCTAGCCTCACTCAGATATGTAGTTGAAAAATGAAGAATATTGTAATAAGCAAAAAAAAGAGTATTATTATGAAAATATTTTTGGCCTTGCAGATTCCCTGAAAGGGTGTCAGGGACCCCCAGGGATCCTCATAACCACAATTTGAGAACTCTTGGTTATAGATCCCTCAAGAGAAAGTGGCACTCACCAGAGAAGGAAAGAAAAGTTTATTATCTGTAAATGGGCTACTATGAATCCTTTTTTATTTTAACATCTTTTTCATAAAGGCTGTTTTTTTTCCTCTTTCACTGGTATTTTCAAACTCTCAAAGAAAACTCTTTTTAAAGGTGAAGAAGCCAAAGGGAACGATTTGGGGGCAGCCTCTCTTCCCAGTCAAGAATGAACATTGTCCATGAAAGCCTGGGGTGTGGGCTGATGAGCCACAGGTTACACAAAGTTTATAATTCACATTTTACAGATGAAAAAACCGGGATTCGGGGAGGTTTACTCAAGGTCACTCAGCTAGTAAATGGTTGAATCAGGCCTTCTGACCCCTGTCCAGTACTTTCCTGATTAAGGGATAGTTTTGACTTATTCTGTTATTTGGGTTGTATAAGCATATCTTGTGTTTGGAACATATGTTCCTATGAAGGTGAATGTAAATAAAAATTTTAAAATCTAATGCTATTTTCATTTCATAAGTAACAGGGCACTGCTTAGAAGAATTTTATGTACTCGTGAATTTTGTCAGGTTTGAAAGTTATTGCCTAGGCAGTTGAAGTTTTTATTAAGAATTTCAAGAAGTGAGAGACTTCTGGGTAATGTGTAAATCACAGGGAAGAAATCAGCAATTTGAGAAGAGGGTAAAAGTGAAGTTGGCTTCTTTATGGTATAACAAAGCCAGTAGGTCATGGAAGTTCATTATCCTACCTTAAATTAACCCCTTTTGGTGATGTATTGAAATATTAATTACCAAGGCTTGCTCAGGGAGGATTGAGTTTCTGCTTCTTGTCTAAAGTTTTAGGGCACTGGAACCAGGTGGCCCAGGTTCTGCTCCTTCTATCCTCTATCACATGCCTGGCAGATGCCAACAAAGAGCTATAATGGGACCTGTCTTCCCTTCATGTTCCACCTGAGGACCTCCCAGAGACAGTGTCACTCTCCAAACCTCAGCTAGCCAAAAGTTGTGCATACATCCAGTTTCTATAAGTCAGAAAGGGCCATACTGGGTTTCCTAGTATTGTTTTAAAGAACCTAGAGCCTGAATTTATTCTGACCCTTGACTCAGCTAATTTTTGTTTTGTAAATCTGGATCATCACATTATGAATGACAGAATCATAACAAAAAAACAAAACAACTTAGCATTTTAGAACTTGAGGGAACATTCGGCATTACTCCAGACCACTCCTTTTACCAATGGGTAGGCTGAAGCTTATGAGTCTCAGAGAGGTTTGATGGATTGCTCAAGTTGGAACAGAGTTAGATTGTGACAGAGACAGGACTAACATAGAAACCATTGATTTAGAACTGGAAGTTACCTCAAAGGTCATTTAATCGAACCTTACAGATGAGGCCACTGAGATAAAGGAGCTCATCCAAGGTCACAGGACAGAGTCTGGACCAGAACCTGGGTCTTCTGATTCTCATTCCAGTGCTCCTTTTCTACCCCATATTGTCTGATTTGCTTAAGACAGGTATTGCTTGTTGGCCAAATTCTCACTGACTTCAAAGAGAAAATTCTGTTTCACAGGTTCCAAAGCATGGTCGGTTAAGCAACGTAGTTCTGATCCCACCTCTGACAGTTTGACCTTGGACAAAGTCCCTTTGTCTCATTTTTGTCTTGATCTGCAAAACGTAGATGAGACTATTAATTGATTTCTCAGAGCTCTGCGTGGCATAATTACAATGAAATAAAAATGACGGAGTTGTGGAATTCCCCTATGCAGGAAATATTTTAGAAATATTTTACACTGGCCGGGACTTGTGACCAGCTTCCTTGGTTCTACTCAGCTACCTCAAGACTCAGTTGGGTGTGTCAGATCACAGAGAACACTGGGGCCAGCCATCCGTAGGGCAGGGATCTGGGAGCAGGAGCAAGATACAAGACTGAGTACAGGATCGGAAAGTAGAATGGGGCTGCCTACCATGGATGATGGGAGTAGTAGGTGCAGGCCAGCAAGCAAGATAACCAGGATCCGAACGTAGTTCCTCCAATTAAATAGGAGTCAGACCACGTGGAGTAAATTCTAAAGCAAAAGTTGTAAGTAGAAACAAGGGCAAAACCACAAAACCTGAGCTGCAGAAGTCAGAATGCCTGGACAATACAGTTCAGGAATGATAATGTTGAACCAATAAGACCTCCAGGCTTGCTGCCTTTTGTCACATGATAAACATTTATTATGGGCTTCCAATATGCCAGGCACTAAGGATACAGAAAGACACAAAAGACAGTCTCTACCTTCAAGAAGTTTACAATCTACTTCACCAATAGCCTGAGTCCATCAGTGAGGTTAAGTCTGGGAAATGAAGGGGTTGTAAATCATCTACAGGATCTGTGCTGTGGCTCTGTGTCATAATAATAATGAAAGTAATAAAATATATTATTAAGAAGTAGAACTAGATTTACATAGCACTTTTAAGATTTACAGAGCACTTTATCTCCAGGATCCCACCTGATCCTCACAGAAGTCCTGTGAGGTAGGTGCTATCTCAGGTCTTCCTGACTCCAGACCCAGTACTCTATGTACTGTGCCAGAATTAGAGTTCTCCAAAGGTGGACTGGACTGCCTTGGGAGACAAAGGGCTCCCCCTTATTTGAGGTCTTCATGCGATGATCCCCTTGTTGGGTCTTTTTTCAGATGTAGGTTGGCCTAGCTCACTACTGAGGTTCCTTCCATGTCTGAAATTCTGTGATTTTCTCTCAGAGGTGACCAACAAAGTTTCCTTTTTATCAATTGATGGAAAGATTGGAGAGTCTTTTTTTTTTAACAGATTTGTATTTTTTCTCACCCCTAGGATCATATCAAGGCCCTTGGTTTCTCTAACAAATCTAACACTGTGATTCCCTACTTCCCTTTCTATTCCCTGACCACATTTGGCTCCCATTTGTCCAAATATTTTCCAAGTGATAAACTGTATCAGTATGAATATCACTCAAATCTGAGCTTTAGTGTGTTTGCCCATCTGGAGCATGAAAGCTGTTTGTCATAGTCTGTTTCTTGGCACAGGATAGAGACAGGGGTTAATACTGTGTGATGTTTTGTTTACAAGATACATCAAAACAGTGGTGTCTGGGGCTCATAGTATTTACTCTGAGGGGGTTGTGCCCAGTATATTCCCAAGAACGACCTATTCTGGAGAAACTGATCCATGACATAAAGGGAAGATCATTTATGGGAGAGAGTGGCTGTGTCCATTCAGCCCAGGACATCACGCTGGTCACTTTAACTGATATGCTTGAAAACACATTTTTGGAAAGAGAAACAATCAGTCAATTAACATATGCCAGCTATGTACCAGGCACTGTGCTAAGGAATGAGAATACAAAGAAAGGCAAAAGACAGCTTCTGCCCCCAAGGAGCTTCTAGTCTAATGGGGGAGACAACATGCAAACAATTATGCACAAATTATACATGAGGGGTGACATGGAGAAAATCAGCCGAAGAAAGACACTAGGATTAAAAGGGAATCAGGAAAATTTGCTCTGTTTGAGACTTGAAGGAATCCAAGGGGCAGAAGTGAGGAAGAGAGATCCAGGCTTGGGGGATGGCCAGTGAAAACAGCCAGAAGTTGGAAGATGGAATTTCTAGCTCAAGGAATAGCAAGGAGGGAGAGAGGCTGCTATGGTGATTGATTTCAGTGCCAGAGGATATACTAAGTTGAGGACATCAGCGTTAGTATCATGGGACCACAGATTTGGAACCCGTGGTGACTTCAGAGATTATCCAGTTTGACTCTCCATTCTACATGCAAGTAACTGAGGCCCAGGGCAGCTAGGTGGCACAGTGAATAGATCGCTGGGCTTGGAATCAGGAAGACTAGTCTTCATGAGTTCAAATCCAGCCCCACTAGCTGTGTGACCCTGAGCAAGTCACTTAACCCTGTCTGCCTCCGTTTTCTTGTCTGCAAAATGAGCTGGAAAAGGAAATGGCAAACCATTCCAATATTCCAAGAAAACCCAAAAATGGGACCGCAAAGAGTCAGACACAGCCCAAATGACTCAACAACGGCAACAAATCGAGGCTCGCAAAAGTTAAATGATTTGCCCACAGGCACCTAAGTAGCACTAGATTAGTGATTTGACCTCAAGTCCTATTATTCTGTATTCAGAATCTTTTCTCCTATTAGCTTTGCCATTGAGCAGTTTCATCTTGAACAAATCAATTCCATTCAATTCTATTTATTTCAACAAACATTTATTAGGCAAGTATTACCTGGAAGACACTGATAGGTGCTGGGGATATGATGACAATGCATCTCTGCTTCATATTCATCATCTATAAAATGGGTATAAAAATAACTCTTCTACTTCACAAGGTTGGAAGGGAAGTGCTTTGCCAACCTTAAAGTGCTGTAATAAAATGATATATAAACAGAATGATAATAAAATGAATGCAATTGTTATTCTAGGAATATATTAAGTACTGAAAATGTTTGGTAAAAGTGGTTATTCCTGTGGCTATATAAAAATCCAGAATACAGAGGAATAATTATGATGATGGTGATGGTGATGATGATGACATAGCATTTATATAGTGTTTTAAGTTTTCAGAGTGCTTGACATGTTATCTTCTTTCCTCCTCACAACTCTATAAGTTAGGCACTACTATTATTTTATAGATGAAGAATCTAAGACAGATAGATAGAAGTTAAGTTTCTTGCCCAGGGCCGCTCAAGTTTCTTAGGCAGAATTTGAACTTAGAACCTCCTGACTCCAAGTCCAACATTCTTTACAGTCTATACTTAGCTGCTTACTATCATGAAGCTACAAGAACAGTTTAAAATTCACAAGAGGGGCCCTTAACACACAAGCCTACGCAATGAGGACAGTACAGCTTCCCAGGCATCATTCTCACATAAAACTGTTTGTCTTGGCGAACTTTTTGGATTTTCCTCTTCTATCTTGGTGATGACCACTGTTAGCAAAGGACACGGCTGTGCTTTGAAAAGAAAAAAATGAACTGTCAATATATGGGAAAAAATTCCACCAGACCTGGCTGAACGATTGGAGAGAATGGAAGGAAATATGGCACCACAAAATCCTAACTCTTGGAAAGAACCCTAGCCATCATTCATTCCAACCCCTATTTAAAACGTGAATCCCCTTTATAAAACATTTGGCAACTAGTCATTCATTCTCTGGTTGAATACCTCTCCTAACGAAGAACTCACTACCCAGTGAGGTGGCCCATTCCGTTTTTTATCACCTCTGACTATTGAAGATTTTCTCCTGTCCTCATATTGTCCCGTGTCTGATCTAGATGTTTGATAGTTGTATAGTGAGGAATAGACAATAATTAAAATAGACAGCATTTATAGAGCATTTAAGGTTTACAAAGTGCTTTGCAAATACTATTTTATCCTCAAGACAATCCTAAGAATTAGGCAGTATTATTATCTCCACCTTATAAATGAGGAAAATGAGGCAAAAGTTGAATAACTTGTTTGGTGTGGGTAGGGGGGGTGGGTGGGGGGAGTGTCACATTACTTGTAAATATAAGAGGCAGGATTTGAATTCTGATCTTCCTCACTCAATGTCATGCACTCAATCCACTGTACAACCTATATGCCTAAGTCAAGCCAAAAGATAAAGGGAAAGACCAATAACTGATCCTAAAAAGCAGCAGGTTCTGGAACATCATGAAATAGCCTACTAGGCAGGAGTCCCTGGCTTGGCATCCCCAAAAGGAAGCTGTGGTTTCCATGGAAACTGCTAAAGGCCAAATGAAGCCCTGGCTACACGGCACACAATTGCCAAACAAGGCTGATATAGGCCATGAATGCCGTGCCGCTCATGAGGGGGCCACCGTGGAGGTCCCATCGGTAATGTGTTTCATGGTGGACTGACTAGCAAACTTCTCGGAGAGGAAAGGAAGTCAATGCAAGGACAAGGGAGGAGGGAGAAAGTAGACCAATGCCATGTTCATCTCTACCTCTGGGCTAATTTTATTTTTCTTCATATTTGGAAATCTTTCTCTCTCTTCTGTCCATCTAAATCTTGGCCATCCTTCATGGCTTAATTCAAATTCTACCTCTTCCATGATGCCTTTCTAGGCCACTCTCATTCATACTGATTCTCTGAATTCCCCATTGTTTTTGTTGTTGTTCGATATTTGACATAATCAAGCATGATTGTTTCCTTGTACACAAATCAGAGGAGTGTTGTACACGAAGCTACAAATATATTACTTATAGCTTTAATTTTTAAAAAGAACATGAAAAATTCAATGTGTTAATTTCAAAACCATTCTCTTTGGGTCTCTTTCTAAACTTCCCTCTATTCTCTTTCATGTTTTTTTAATCCTAAAATGTCTTTCTCTTTTGTCTTTTTTTTTTTTTGGCATCCCTATTGCAAAGCCCTTTCTGCCTCCCAAATTCTCCCCTCCCCCCAATTAAAAAAAACTTTCCTTGTAACAGGTAAGAATAGTCAAAGAAAACAAATCTTTTATGTGCCAGGCACTATGCCAATGGCACAGGGACTCGCCATGTCTAAAAATATATGTTTCATTCTGCCCCTTGAGTCCCCCACCTCCCTGGGAGGGTATGTAACATATTTCATCATCAACCCTCTGGATTATTGGCTGATCATTGCATTAATCAGCATTCTTAAGACTTTCAAAGTTGTTTTTTTTTCCTTACAGAGTTTTAGCTATTATATAAATATTTCTTTTTCTGCTCATTTCACTCTTTATCGGTTCATACTAATCTTCCAAAGTTTCTCTGAATCCATCTTCTTTTCCAATTTGTATGGCACGATGATACTCTATTACATTTATATACCATAATTTGCTCAGCATTTTCTAATTGATGGGTATATCCTTAGTTTTCAATTCTTTGCTATGACAAAAAGTGCTACTATAGATATTTTTTGTACAAATGAATGTTTTCCCTCTATTTGACCTCTTTGGGGGGTGTAGGTTTTAAGGCCTTTCAAAAGCTAGCCCCTTCCAGCCATTTCATTCTTTTTATACTTTACTCCCCTTCAGGCACTCTGATCCAGTTATATGAACCAACTTACTGTTCCTAATATATGATATTCCATCTCCTTATTCTGTGCCTTTATATTTACTATTTCCAATGCCTTCAATGCTCTCTCTCCTTACCTCTGCCTTTGAGCTTCCCTGGCCTTTTTCAGGATTGAGCTCAAATCCCATCTTCTGCAGGAGGTCTTTCCTAATCCCTTCCACTGTTCTTTCCCTCTTATGTTACCCTCCATTTCCTCTCTAAATATGTTGCATACACCTGGTTTTTTACATGTAGTTGGTTTTTTTCCCCCATTAAAATGTGAGTTCTCCTAGGGCAGGGATCATACTTTTGCCTTTCTTTGTATTCCCAGCACTTAGCACAGGGACCAACACACAGTTAAATTCTTAATAAATATTAATTGACTACTTGATATTGTAGGGCAAGCCTCAAGCCAATGTGATGTCACTGGGTTTCTGTCTTCCTCCTCCCACCCCCAACAGGGAGGTGTCCTTCATTGACCTGAGAACAAATGTTCTCGAAGCCAACATTTGTGATGTTTGTCCCATGGGCCAAAAATATTCTATATACAGTTCTCCTCTAAAGGCTCAGCTCTATGGCAGCTCATTATTATACCTTATCATATCAGGACAGACTCATGGTTCTCAGTCTGGGTCCCATCACCACACCCTACACCTCCCATTTGGCTAGCACCCTACCATTTTCAAAGTGCTTTTCACCTATGTCCTCTTATTTTATGCTCACTACAACCCTGTAGGAATCGAAAGGGCAACGTGGCATTGCAGAAAACCAGGAGTCAGGAGACTCAAATTCTAATCTCGTCTGTGTTAGTAACTAATTTATCACTTCAGGGAAGACAATTCTCTGAGCCTCAATTTCCTTTTCTTTGTGGTTGTCATACAGTCATGTCTGACTCAGTTTTCCTGGCAGAGATACTGGAGAGGCTTGCCATTTCCTACTCCATTTCCTACTTACAGATGAGGAAACTGAGGCCAGCAGGGTTAAGTGACTTGCCCCGGGTCACACAGTTAGTAAGTATCTAAAGTAAGATTTTAATTCAGGTCTCCTGACTCCAGGCCTGATGCTTTATCCCCTGTGCTACCTTGCTGCCCAATTCCTTATCTTAGGATCATTCATGTAGAACTAGCAAGGTCTTCAGAGCTTCTCTAGTCCCCTGATGTCAAACTCAAGTAGAAATGATCCCTGCAGGCATGTGTTAGCTTAGAAAACCACAAATTAATGTTATCTATGACACATTGCCTTTTTATTCAGCTCGTTAAACATTTCCCAATCACATGTTAATCTGGTTCAATAACATTCTGGTGTACAAGGTTGATACTTCTGATGTAGTCCAATGTCCCCATTTTACAGACGAGAAGACCTAAGTCCAGTTGAAGTGAAATGATTTACCCAAGGTCACAGAGGTAGTGAGAGAACTGGCATTTGAAATTAGGTCCTCTGATGTCTTTCTCCTATACCACAAAACAGCCCCTGTATTTGATGAGTCTACAGATAATCTTATAGGGGTAGTTTGGTAGCACAGTGGATAGAGAGTCGGCCCTGGGGTCAGGAGAACCCGAGTTCAAATGTGACCTCAGACATTTACTAGCTGTATGACCCTGAGCAAGTCACTTAACCCTGTTTGCCTCAGTCTCCTCATCTGTAAAATGAGCTGGAGAAGGAAATGACAAACAACTCCAGTATCTCTGTCAAAAAAAACCCCAAATGGGGTCACAAAGAGTCAGACACAACTGAAATGTCTCAACAACAACAAAAACATATGGAAAGTTAAGTTCATTGGGGAGAGGTAATTTTCTAGAATCAAGATCTCCTGACTCCCTTGTGCTAAGGCCAAAGAGGGACTAAAGTGCAGCTCATCTCTGGTGAAGAAAGAACTCATGGGGAGCAGGGTCAGGGGCTGACTTGGGCTTAAATGACCTTTCAGTCTTGCCCCATCCCTGTCTTTGGCAGCCTCCCACAACAGGCCCCTCACTCTGGGGGCAGTGTGGGGAGGGAGGGAGGGAAGATATATTTTTAGTCAATATTTGCTGCTGCAATAGGGGTAGGAATCCTAGTGTTCCAGCTTTTTGTGAGACTGTGTGTAAACAAATCAGAGCACAGGGGCCATGTTTCCTATCACAGCCAGCCGGTGAGGCCGGCTCTGTTTACAGGGAGTCTCGCTGAAATCTAGGGTCTGCTTCAGTTTCTTTCTGGAGCCAGAATCTATGGAGAGAAACACCCTCCTGCCACCCCTCCCAGAAGAAGTCTCTGCCCGTCTGCTGCTGCTATTCTTGCTTCTTTCACAGTCTAATCTCTTAACTCCAGCTTTCAAGTTCCCTTGCATTGAATGATGCACAGAGAAAGGCCCTGTCTGGTGACCTTCTTTGTCCTTGAACCTGGCAGACTGGCTTTCCTGGGATCTTCACAGTAGCCAAGCAGAAGCACCTTCCAGACTAAAGTCTGTGGTCAGAAAGAATTAGTCAGTGAGTAGGGGGATGGGCAATATATAGCATATCACAAGGTGTTTTTCTCTCAACTGTTGATACTGGCCTTAGAAGCAGTCAGTCAGTACACATACATTAAGTGCGCACTATGTGCTATGCACGATGCTAAACACTAGCATACTTGACTACAAGATACCTAAACACTAGATGGCCTGAAGAACAGCATGGAGAACACCAGAACACTCAAATTTAGCCTTTCTTGGATAAAATATTACCTCCTTTTGGCCATTTAAAGCCCTTCCCAGTCTGGCTCCAGCCTATTTTTCCAGACTCACTTCTTTTTACTCCCCATCACAGGCTTTATTATAGCCAAAATAGACCATTTGCTGGTTCTCATGCCCAGAATTCCATCTCTGCCTCCATACCTTTGCAGGAAATCTCTTCTTCCCCATCACCACCTCTTGGCATCCCTAATTCCCTCCTAGGTCCATTTTCAGTTTCCTCCTCTTCTCCTTTATTCTCCTTCCACTTCCCCACCCAGTGGTTACTTTCTACTGTCCTTCTCCAATTATTTGTATGTAATTATCTATTGGCTTTTGTATAATGCCAGTAGAATATAAGTTCCTTGAGGGCAGGAATGGTTGTATTTTGTTTTTGTATAGCTGGAGTCTAGCAAAGTATCTTGTGTGTAGTAGATGCTTAATTAATGCTTACTGAATTTCAAAGAAAGGGCCATCCAGAAGGAACATTAAAAAAAAAAGAGAGAGACAGAACAGTATAATAAAAGTAAAACAACCTACGATAAATGAAAACAAAACGAAAACCCTAACAACAAAAGAGACCACGCTGAACCTTGTTCTTTCATTAATAAATGTGTTCTTTATTTGTTGATTTTTTTTTCTTAAATTCCATGGTTGGCAGTGACCAAACCCCATTTGTTGCCTGTGGTTTGGAGCCTGCTCCAAAAATCCCCCGGCTGGGAAGAGAGCAGCCTGCTCGAATGCTGGTCTCTTGTTCTTCACTGTTATTCCTGCTGTCAGCACCAGTGTCTGCTCATCTTGCCTAGATTCTGCAGCTGGAGGGTTGCTGGGCTTTTTTTTTTCTTCTCCTGGGCCCTAGAATCCGTCTTCTCCATAGAAGGAAGGATTGAAGGATTTAGAACTGAAAGGATTTTAGGCCAGCTGTTATAGTGTCATCATTTTACATATTACGAAATTGAGGCACTATGGGAAGAGGCTTATAAAGAGAAATACCCCCCACCCCGGTGTTATGGCTAGAAGCAGATAAACAAGAGAGTGATAGTTGGAGCCCAGACCTAAGTCAGGTTTCTGAGATCATCATCCAAGCTGTCTGTCTTTGTCTTTCTTGGCTTGTTATAGTAAAATATGCCCTCATAGGTATGACCGCCCATCTGACCGTCCAGATGACAAATATTTAGTGATCACCTAGGTGCCCAGAACAGTGCTAGGAGCCTAAAAACAATGTAGCATGAAGGGAGGGGAAGGAAGACGGAACCCAGTGTTTGCATTAGAAGCCTCACCTCGCTTTTGTTCTCACTCTTAAAGTAAAAGCACTGAAGCCAAGCACCGGAGGTGACCTCAGGAAGTACATGGAAATGAGAGTGCATTGTGTTATTCCTCCCACATCACCTTAGGATGCCTTTGGAGACTGTCTTGTCAGCTCTTCAATGAGTCTGGTTGCAACATGGGAAAACAATCAAAGCAAAGGCATTGTGTCTGGAGGGGAAGAGGAAGCAGGTCCAGCAACCTGCCATCCATAATAAGGGCCAGGTCAGACTTCTAGGTGGTTGTGGCTCAGAGGAGATTTCTCTTCTCCCCTCCCTGCCCCTCCCCCGTGTCTCACTTTCTCTCCCTTTCTCTTGCCTTCCCTCCCTTTCCCCCTCTCTCCTCCATCTCCCTCCTTTCTATTTTTCTTCCTCTCCCTCTGTGTTCCTTCCTCTCCCTCCCTCCCACCCTCTCCCTTTCCCTCTTCCTCTTCCTCCTTGGTGGAGAGTTTTAGATTTGGAGCTCAGAAAGACCCAAGTCTAACTGCAGCACGTATTAGCTATAAAACTATGAACAACTCATTTCACTTCTCTTTGCCTTAGTTTAGTGGTGTTAGTAATAGTAGTAATGTCTTTATTATTAATGTTAACATGGTAGTGATAATAATCAGAGCTGGTATTTACATAGAGCTTGGAAGTTTACAAAGACTCACAATACTCTTGTGAGATAGGTGCTATTATTATCCCTATTTTACGGATGAAGAAACTGAGGCTGAGGGGGTAAATGACTTATCCTGGGTCATACAGCTAGTAAGGATTGGAGCTTAGGTCTTCCTGACAGTGAGTCCAGCACTCTACCCCCTGTGCCGCCTAGCAGGCTCTCTAAAAAGAGATGTTTCCATCTGTGAAATGGGGATAATCCCAACTATGTAGGATTGTTGTGAAGCTCCAATGAAGTAAAGCACTTTTCAGTCTTCAAAGAACCATATAAAGGTCAGCTATTTTGTTGTTATCGTCACTGCAGCATTGTCTTGGAGACAAGAACACATGGGTTCTGATCCTAGTTCTGACATTTACTAGCTATGAGGCCACTGGCAAGCCACCTTCCTGAGACTGGGACAACTCCTTAAGATTTATCTGCTAAGTCACAGATGGTTGAGATCAGCAATTACCAAAATCACAGACCCTTAAAGTGTGTCAACCCCGTCTACGTGAAGGATGAAAATGAGAGGAGGAAGATGAACTCCAGTCGCTCAGACAGACTCGAAACAGGACTTGGTACCCTTAACCCTGAAAATGGTTGCAGCTGCTCTGCTTGCTCACCTTGTCTGTCACTTTTCCCTCTATGATCCCGGAAGCTTACTTTGGTCACTGAAAAAGGCAGTGAGGTACACAGGCTGCCTGCGTTGGTTTAACAAGATTTCTGAGCCAGGTGGTCTCCCAAGTACATTTCTTACATTTGGGCAGAGTTGTTTTTGAAAGAGTCTGCCTTTTGGAGAAAAAAATACACACACACACACACACACAGCACACCCAAGTGTGCCTCTGTGGTCACTCCCTCAACAGTGAAGGACCCTACAGAAACAAAGCTGTATGTGCATGGAACATAGAGGGGAAAGCATTTTTTAATTAAGGAAACACATGTTCTGCTCTAGACTCTCTGGAGATTTGTATAAACAATGAGGGCAAAAAAAGTGATGAAAAGCACCTAGTAAGTATCCTGAGTCTGCTGATAAGCAAAACATAACACTATCACCATCAAAAAACAGTACCTACTATGTGCAGGACACCCTACTAGGTGCTAGGGACACAGAGAAGTCTCCAAGGACAACACTTGTCCCGTATGTTATAGCAGAGATTCCTTTCATGTGTAGGTTGGATAGATGGCTGCCAAGATCCCTTTTAACTCTCCACATCTGTGACTCTGTGATCTAAAATATCCACCATCTAACCTTAGTGGGCTTATAATCTAATTAAGAAGAAAGAGTGTTTGTGTAAAAGTCAAAATTATTAAGTTTTCATTAATATTTATAGTTGAAAAGGATTGTAGATAGCCTTGCCAGTTTTACAGAAGTTGAGAAAAAAAAACAATTATCATCAAGGCCTTGGACTACTGTGGAAGGCCTTGTGGAGGAGAGAATACTAGACCTTGAAGGAAAGATAGGCTTACTGTAGCTAGCCATGAGATAGAGAGGACGGGCCTGGCAAAGAAAATGAGAGATTTTACAATTTATGAAACAGTTATGACCCTTTACCACAAAGTATTCCTACAGGCTTTACACAAATTTTCCAAACGCATCATACACTCATGTCTCACTTTTCTCTGGCATCTCAGACAAGCAGTGCCAAGCCTTCAAGCGTGTCCTTTCCCAGAGACCTTCATGGGTGAATAGAAGTTTAGAGAGAGAAAGAGAGAGAGAACTAGGTGGATGGCAGGCTTTGGAAGGAAGACGATGACCTCTATAACCTGCGGATAACATCCCATGCCTTTCTTTAAACAAAGGCACGTTTCTGGCTCCCCCAGTCAGGTGAGGTTCAGCTCTGGCAAGCAGCTCATGAGTGTCGAACACCCCCAGCAGTTTGAAAACATGAACCCCCTCCACGTTTCAAGTGTTTGTCTTAATGGTGGCCCAAAGTGGGTTTCATTCTAGAGAGGTTTTGGCCACACCATCATATTTGCTATACTGTTCCTAGCTTTGTGCCCTGTGTTTTTTATGAATCTGAATATGAAATTGCTTTCTACTTTAAAAAAACCAGCTCTGCATAGTCAACAGACATTTATTAAGTGTTTACTATGTGCTAAGTGATGCAGAAACAAAGATTTGAAAAGCACTTTATAAATGTTATCTGAGTTTATTCTTATAATGGTCTTGAGAAGCAGGTTGCTGCTGTTACTATCCCCATTTCTCAGATGGGGATAATAAATAGTGACAACACTGGAAAGTAGGTGCTATTTTTATCCCCATTTTACAGATAAGGACACTAAAGGGCAGAGAGATCAAGACCAAAATCACCAAGATGATCGCTGAACTGAAATTCAAACCCGGATTCTCTCTGACTTCAAATTCAATGCTCTTCCTCCTGTGCCACATTAGAAGGTCTCAGGAATACGACCTTGTGAGTCTTCAGAGTGGTTGGGCCAGAACAGCCATCATTAGTGAACACAGGCTAATGCTATCCGAGTGAGGATGCACTGACCCCTTTGGGCCTGCCCTGGGCAGTGATAGACTCAACCTTCCCTAGGTTACGAGGGAAGAAGAGGCCAGGATGAGTTGGCTCGCTGAAAATAGGATGGCGAGGGAAGCTGCTGTGGTCTAGGAGGTGGAAATGGAGACAGAGAGTCTTGTCCTCAAGTAGGCGGTCCCAGACTTTGAACTGTCTAAAGTTTTGTGATTCTTCTATAGGGGGATTTCATTCAGAGGCCCTGTTCATTTTCTAACATGGAGTATTTCTTGTGAGATGACTCCCTGCTGATAAAGTAGAAAGTAGAAAGAGGCTGTTGTGGATAGAACTAGAAATTAATTTTAAAATATGCAGAGTTCGAATCTGGAAATATTAAGTTGTTATCCTTCTACTCCTAATAATTCAAATAAACCAAATAAATGGATAGCTGAATAAATGGATTTATTTATTGAAAATAAATACTAGACTTGGAGTCCAACAGACATGGTTTGAATCCTGTCTCAGGCACTTACTTACTCTTACCTGGCTAGGTCATTTAACCTTTTGTAGACTCCATTTTACCTATAAAATGAGAGAGTTGGCCTGGGCCTCTGAGAAGGTCCCCATCTAGCTGGGAATTTATGGTCTTCTCACGTTTAAAATGGGGACCTTGATCGCATAGCACTATTGGGAGGATCAGATGAAGTAGGGCATGAAAGCACTTTGGAAATCCTTAAATGGCTACCTAAAATATCAGTTGTTGTTATCTCATTCTAAACTCGGTGGGTGTTGTTTTGGTTTCATTTCGTAGAGGACCAGTGACATTACAGCCTATTTCTTTGGCTCTTAAGACCTATTTAGTAGAGGTGTTAATCCAATTTGCCAGCATTTTTAGGTTCCTGGCAGATCTTCATAGCTACCATGATAGTCAAAGAACACCTGAAGTCCTCAGTGTACATTACCCTGGCTGGCACTCTTGAGTTTCCTCCCACTTGTGGCATAGATGATGAGCTGCATTTTAAGAGAACTATTGTTTTTGTCGACATCATCACCATCAACATTTCTTAGTATTGCTTTACATGCATTCTCCCATTAGATACTGTTCGTTCTCCCATTTGATACTAGCTTCAACTTATCTGGATATATTCATTCCAGGAGGAGCGAGACAGGAGAGTCCAACTTTAGGAGAAGGGGTACTTTGTCCCACAGAGTGTCTGACCCTCATCCCTGGTAATGAGTGGGGGAACAGACCTTGGGAGAGAGGTGTTATGGCAAGGAACCCTCAAGGAGGGTGAGGTGGGAGTGCCCATGAGATGAGGCACAGTGATGTGGATCACTCAGAACAAGGAAGCAGCCTCCTCCAACCTACATGGTGACACTCTAGAGCAGCGGTTTAGAACCTTTTTTTTTTTTTATGTGATGGACACTGTTGGAAGTGTGGTAAAGGCTCTGGACCCCTTCTTGGAATATTTTTAAATGCATAAAATTTAAAAATAGGATTACAAAGGAATCCAATTATGCTGAAATGCAATTATCAAGATGTTTTTAAAATCAAAATCACATGTCCTGGGTTCAGAAACTCTGCTCTGCTCTGAGAGCCAAGAGCTGAGCCTCATTTACAACTCTGCTACCTTTTAACTCCCACCTTGCTTAATAGGACTAAAGAAGCGCCCGTTGATTTCTAAAGGGCAGATGCCGGGTTTACAGAATTCCTTTTACACAGGGCTGAACTCAGCACTTTCCAGGCAAGCATAATTAAGTTTTACAACAGTGGAGAACAGTGACTAACACAGCCCAATCACTATTACAAATGTCCTCTCTGATTCACAGCAGAGGGAAAATGTTACAGAATATACGTGAGATAAACAAAGCTTGAATCAAGGCAAGAAATGTCCATTTTTTTATCCTGGGAACCGTGAAAATCATTTGTAAATTATGAGGTGATTTGCATGTTGACGAGATCAAGAACTACAGAAACTGCTGGCCTCCATGTTCCTGCCTAATGCTAACAACCTGTACTGTATTTTTCCCGCTGAGTCAAGGCTTGAGGGGAGGAATTGAAATCCATCTGTTTTATTGAATCAAGGGCCTTTAAGAAGCATGACACAACTCTGAGGGTAAACAACCACGTGAATTCTATTCTAAGAGACTGAAGTCATAATCATAGAATAAGAGTTGAAAGGTTCCACCTAATGTAACCATAGTATACAATCCAGGAAATTGACACTGAGATGAAGTGAATTGCCAGAGATCATGTCAAGGATATGTGGCTTCCTCCATACGGGAATACCTTGCACTAATAGAGATCACAACCCGTATCTAACTTAATAGGAGACTTTTGAGAACTTGCATGGGGTGCAGAGAAAAAGAGACACGTGGTTTTTCCCTTTTGTTCTGATTCTTCTTTTACAACATGACTAATGTGGAAATTTGTTTAATATAATTGTGCACCATATAACCTATATCAGGTTGCTTGCCATCTTGGGGAGGGGGGAAGAGAGGGAAGGAGAGAGAAAAAAAAGTTGGGACTCAAAATCTTATAAAAGTGAATGTGGAAAACTATCTTTACATGTCATTGGAAAAAAAATGAAATACTATTATGTGGGGAAATTTTTTTAAAAATTGAATTAGAGAGACAGAGAGAGTTGCCCATGGTCACACACCTAGAAAGAGTCCGAAGTGGAAGTGAACATGGGTTTTCCTAATTCCAATTCCTGTATTTTACCTTTTACCCCTCCTGCCTTGCCTCCTAACATCATACTCACCATTTTTAGTAGTAGAAGTAGCATTGACTTGGACTTAGGAGAAGGGGGATTCCTTCCCTTGATATTCCCATATAACTTGGCAAACTTATACCTTAGCTTTGTGAGTCCTACTATTAACTTGGTCCTAACAAGACTTAGTCAAGAAAATAAAAAGAGGGTCTTATCTTGCTTCTATCTTGCCACAATTCCTCCGTAATATATCACCGTTTAGTTGGGCAGCATTTTCTGCTGTTGTGAAACTTCTTAAAAGTTCATAGGACTTGAGCTGGAAAGAGCTCTAGAGATCACATGATCTAACTCCCTCATTTTACAAAGAAAGAAACTGAGGAAACTCAGAGTGGTGACAGGATTTGCTGGAGGTTCCACGGTGAAGTAAGTGGCAGAGCTGGGAGTTGAAATCAGAATTTTCTGCTTCCAAATCCAGGTCTGTTTTTACTGCATGCCTCCCAAAGGGGCCCCTGTTAGTTCAGTGGGTCAGTTTGCTGTCCCAGCCATCCTCATTTCATACCTGTCATCACCTCCTATTTCTCAAAAAACTACGACAGCTCCCTGCTTGGGTTAAGAAAACAAAAAAAATCCAAGCTAAAAAGGGGAAATTGAGCTAAGGGAATGTATTGGTCTTCCACCTGCCTACCTAGTCAAGTTTGGGTCAGGCTGACCTGACAGCTCTGGGTTCAGAGATTCCCCAGGTTCAGAGAGCCAACTGTTTCATTACATTTGATCACTGAAATGGGCAATCTGTTCTAAATCAGCTACTCTTATAGCTCTATTTTCAGGTCTTTAAATGTCCTTGTTCCTAAGTGAAAACTGCTTCTATGCAACTCCTAATAAAATAACTGTGACAGGGAATGAGACTCTCAGAGGCCAGGGATGCAGAATGAGGAATTGAGGCCGGGGGAGAGGAGGCAATGTTAGGACAGGACAGAGGCCGGCTGGCTAACTGACAAGCCCTTTTCAATAATATATTGTTTTTTTCCAAGTACATCCTGTGAAAACTTGGAGCTCTTTGGCGGCTGCCCATGGCCAAGTTCCCATCCACACACATTCAGTTACAGTGTATTGTAGGCTGGGCTGAGGGGGAGGGGACTCCTTTCATCTGCCTTTCCCAGCCTCCTCCCCTCAAATAATAATAATCAAATGCCAGTAAGGAGTTGTGGGTGGCAGTGACCTGACGGTGCCCTTCAATTGCTAGGCCTTGGCCATTCCTATAACTCATTCAAAAAAAAGTCAGATCTTTTAGGTCCAGGCAGTAGAATTGCCCTTAGCCCCAGAAGGTGAGACAGGAGGAGAAAGGTAAACAAAAGTGATCCCTGACTTTTTTCAGTCAAAAGGGCATAAAACCAAACCTAATTTTGGAGTGGTTCCTCTAACCTAGGCTGTTTCCCTGAAGTATGAAGGAAAATAGGAACAGCTGGGGGGGGGGTTTCAGGGTACCGACTCGGAGGAGCACCATGATATTTACAGGAGACAGAGCTTCAAGGAGGCCACCTCAGTAGAGGAGCTAGGAAGTAAGAGTGAAGAAAGAGAGAAAGAATCCGAGCACGCATATACGTGGGAGGAGGGAGAGTTTTGTTTTGCAGAAGCCTGGTTAAATTTGTCCAAGAGAAAAAATGTGGGGGAAGGAGGAGGGGGACAGGACATGGGGAGGGGGGTGCTGCGGGGGGCCGCCAGTCGTAGTGGGTTCCCAACCCTCTAAGTTTCACTCTGACTTTCAGGTGCAAATGACCTCCAGAAAAGTCAGAATGAAACTCAGCCCAAATAACTGAATTTTAATTAGGTTGGGGTCACTGCCATGAGAAACTGGGGCTCCTGTGGGAGTATGAGAACAGAAGGGGTTGAGGAGCTTCAATCTTGTTGAGGATGGGGGGAGCAGTGAAGCATCCTGGGAAAGGGAGAGGTGGCCCTCTTGCCCCCCAGTTCACTGGTTGCCCTGTAAACCAAGGAAGAACAGAGTTTAGATATTTTAAGCTGGATGTAAAAACTCACCTAGTTCAAAACCCCCTCATTTTACAGATGAGGAAATTGGAAAGGAAGTCACCTGTCCAAGGTTAGTGACTAAGCTAAGACCCAGGCCTCCAGTGCTCTTTCCCCTACACTTCTCTAAATGTTATCACCTGGACTGCTTTCTGTTTTACAGTAGAAACGACAGGCTACTTCAGGTGAAATAAGGTCAATGTGAGAATTATGCATTGAAAAGCACATTTATTTCTTTGAGGAGTACTTTGCAATTGGGTCTATAAGTGCTGTTTACATTTTAGCTCCCAAGCAAAAGGAGAAACAGCAATCATTTTATCAACCATCAGCATTTATCAATATTTACAGTAGGACTTTTAAATTTTTTATCTTCCCCAGCACAGTGCCACCACCATAACAAGTGTTTAATAAAGCCTGCTAGATTGGAATGAATTTACTAATAAGTAAGCCTGTTCACCACAATTGTCCTTAACACTTGTGTTTGTGGAGCTGATTTCACCTACTAGAATACATCCAGATGGATGTTGCCTTTCAAAACAGTCACCTGGGGTGGTTGTGGACTTATTTCAGGGATGCTATCATTAGCCAAAAAGGGTCAGGCAGAGGTTGGGTTTTTTGGTTTGTTTGTTTTGTTTTGGAATTGCCTTCAGACGCAGGTTATTAGCCATACCACAGAAATGAATATCCCGACTTTGGCCATGTCTCATTTAAATTTAACTGAAATTGACTGCACCTCTTATTTACCTGCAGCTCTGGTCTCTGAATGATTTTAAGTTGTTCCCAAGAAAATTTAATCCCCACTCAAATGATGAAGATTTGCAATCAATGAAGAAATGAAAGACGATGCCATAGGCTCTAAAAATATTTCCAAAAACAGCCAGGAAAATGGAGTTTGTGGCCTCTCTAATGACCTACCCAGATAGGAAGGTGTTTCTCAATTTGGACGTAGAAATGCCAACATCAATTCACAGACGCAGGTTCTCACAGATTTGGGAACTCTCTCCCCTGATGTAGATGACGACCCCTCCCCTGTCTGTCTTTCCATAGTACCCAACATTCTGGAAGCAACTCTTGGTTATTTTAAACATGTTAGACTTGGTTCTTATATATTATATTAGAGTGTTAGTAAAATTTCAAACCCACCTTCAAATTTACCGTTGCTGAGAGAATTAAAGGAGATACCACAGGCTCAGGAGGAATAGGAACATAGATTTGTGGTTGTTATGGGTACTTCATTTTCAAAACCAGTGACATCACAGAGCGATGGCTCAATTTGCAAGTGAATTGGATTTAAATGAGGTAGAACTGTGAGTCCAGCCTCAGAAAGGAACTTTTCATTTTAAAAAATGAAGAAACTCCGGCCCAGAGAGATACAGTGACTTGCCCAATGAATTTGTATTGGCTCAGTCAAATTCATAAACAGTTATCCCTTTCACATCAAGAGTTTCCCCATCACAGTTTCAATATATCATGGGTTGACGTAAAAAATTAAATGGGATTTTTTTGGTAGTTTTGCAGAAGCTGCAAAAATTGTGGGAAAGCTAGCAGACAACCCAAACAAATTTAGAAACTCAGAAATGCATAAAATATGTCTATATTATTGTATAATATCAACCCAAATTTTATAATAAGGTACTGTGAACAACCCATAGAAGAAAAAGAAAAATTCAGACTTCTTCTCTGGTACAAAGGGAGGACCAAAAAATTTTTATGTGTATTTTCCAGATTGTGGGGTAGTGGAGGGCCACAGCCCTAAGCCCCTCCCCATCTGGAAGGACCAGCTGTGTGCATGTATGTGTGTGTGTATAAATAGGTATTATGTACGTAAAATGTGTATATATATATTAATTCATATGTATATATACATATACACTTATATGGAAGCAACATGTATGAGAGAAAATGTATTTATTTGTAGGTAGCCTTAGACAAGATGCTGAACTTTTCTGGGCTCAAGTTTCCTCATTCGTAAAATATGGAAGGTGGGGGTGGATTCAATGATATCTGGGGTCCCTTCCAGCTCTGTGTTCTACAGTATGCATTTAGAAGTATCATTACTTTTTATAGACCCACCAATTATGTAGTTCTAGATTTCCTTCCATTTGGTTAAGTAAATTGGAAAGAGTGGAATTCTCCCATTAGATCATAAACTCCTTGAAGGTAAGGACTATCTTTTTGCTCCCCAGCACTTAGCACAGTGCCTGGCATGTAATAGACACTTAATATATATTTATTGATTGAGTGAGTAAATGAGTTGCTGGAAGGTCGAATGAAAGGTGAGACTTATTATCTGGAATAAGTGCTCAGCAAACTTAAGACTCTTGTGCCTTGCTCAGAAACACCTACCGAGACCATATTGACCTAGTCCTGGCTTGACACTATGCAATGTAGGGTGAGGTCCTCTTGCCACCTTGCCCCCTCTACCCAGGCCACTATCCTTCTAATAATTTATTCAACAATAACATGAACCCAGAAATAGAACTGATCCAGTTAAGGATTAGAGAGTGAGTACGCAAAATAGCATCATCCTTCTATAACCAGCCGTGCACCAGGACTCCATGAAGGCCTGCCTAGGCTAGCAGCCAGAAAGAAACAGGGACTCATCATCTACTCTGCTCCTGCAAGTACTTGCTGCCCACCCCTCTCACTCCAAAGACGATGTTCAAGTAATATTATCATTGCTATTGTGAAGGGCATGACCGTCCCCATGATTCTGAGATGAGGAACTGAGGTTAAATGACTTGCCCAGGGTCACTTGGCTTGTAAATGTCTGAGGCCAGATTTGAATTCACAAAGATGGGTCTTCCTATACTGGACCTGGAGTCAGGAAGATTCATCTTTGTGAGTTCAAATTTGGCCTCAGACATTTACTAGCCGAGTGACCCTGGATAAGTCACTTAACCTTGTTTGCCTCATTTTCTGAACTGTAAAATGAGCTGGAGAAGGAAATGGCAAACCATTCCAGTATCTTTGCAAGAAAAACCCAAACGGGGTCACGAAGAGTCAGACACAACTGAATGACTGAACAACAACCCCATTCTTTCATATCCAGTCACATCAGTTCCATCCCATCCATATCCCTGTCCCATTCTATCTTAAGCTTCCATTTTGTTCTCTGGACCCCATTTTATTATTCACAAACTCCTTCATATTAAATCTGTGTGCCTGCCACCCAAGAGATTACTTTGTACATATTATATATTAAATGTATATATTATATATTATACATAAGATATATATTGTATATTTTATATATAATATATATCTAATATGTTATCTTTTGCCTCCTCTCCCCCACTCCCCAATGGAATGTATGTTTCTTGAGGCCAAAGATTGTTTTGTTTTCTTTACGTCTTAGTGCCTATCATGGAGTCTGGCCCGTAGAAAGTGTTTAATGAAATCTTTTAAAGCTGAATTTAGAGCTAGAAGGAAGGGGCCTTAGAAACCACCTAGATATTCAGAATTATAGAATTTCAGAGTTAGAAGAGACCTCAGCTAGTCCATCTAGTCCAACCCATAGCTAAAAAAGAATCCATCTACAACCCACTCAATAAGTGATCATGCAGCCTTTCCTTGAAGACCTCGAGGAAGAAGAAAACCACTATCTCCGGAGGTAGCCCATTTCACTATGGAATTGTGTTTTCTTATATCGAAATTTTATATCTAAAGTTCTTAAATCTATATTTTACCTTTCTATAGCCCCCACCCATTGCTTCCAAATCTAGCAGGAATAATCTAATCCTTTCTGCATGGCAGCCCTTGAGAAACTGGAGAAAACTGAAGCTCTCTCCAAACCTTCTCTTCTCTAAGCTAAAATCCCCAGTTTCTTTAACCAGTCCTCAGTGGATAGAGCACTGAGCCTGGAGTCAGGAAGACTCATCTTCCTGAATTCGAATCTGGCCTCAGACACTTACTAGCTGTGTGATCCTGGGCAAGTCACTTAACGTTTCCTCAGCTATAAATGATCTGGAGAAACAAATAGCAAACCACCCCAGCCGTGGTCCCAAAGAGCGGGACATAACTAAAACGACTGAACAATAACATATGGTACAAACTTAAGGCTCTTCACCATCTTAGCCACTTTCCTCTGGACACTCTCCAGCTTATCAGTGTTTTTTTCCCCTAAAATGCAATGCTAAGAATATTACCTTGTTTTTCATAGGGACTCAAAGTCTAAAATGGCTTTGCTGATGCACATACATAGAAAAGGTCAGGGATATGTCTGGACGATGACCTCGCCATAGACACTCAGCTTTTTTCCTTGTTTAGAAGTCATTTTCAAAGCAGATAAAAAACACGTTGTTGGCTCCCAAAGTACCACAAGGACCAGACCACCACCCAAGGCAAAGCTCCCCTAACATGAGTTTGAGGGCACCGTGCCCTCAGTCAGAAATTAAGCATTGGAATGGCTGAACAAATTGTGGTATATGATTCTGACAGAATACTACTGTGCTATAAAAAATGATGAGCTCAGCAATCTTGGAAAAATGTGGATAGATTTGCATGAAATAATGAAGAGTAAAACGACCAGAACTAAGACAACATTGTATATGGTAAAAGCAATATTTGAGCAATTAAGTCATTTTGACTATTATAAATACCCAAATTAGCTACAAAAGACCTGTGAAAGAAGACACTATCTGCATCCAGAGAAAGAGCTGATGTATAGAATGATTTTACATATATATGTATGTATGTATACATACATACACATTTATGTTTGATAGTAGCCATCTCTAGTATGGGAGGGGAAGTAAAAAAAGGAAAAAACAAAGAAAGTTGCAAGATAACTTTATTATATATTTAAAAGAAATAGCAAGTTGTACATGATATATTTGCAGTTTTTTCTATTCTACTTTTTCTATTCTACTATTATGAAAATGCTTGTTTTATTTCCTAAATTCAGAATACAATAATTTTTAAAAAGAAATTAAACGGTGAATTAAGCAGGCTTTCTGATTCTAAGCTAGAGAAATAGAGAGCTTTGATAGAGACACAAGGCTAGCACATAGTCGCTTCTTAATAAATGCTTGCTGACTGAGTGACTGACATAAGGCTTCAGTGACCAGAAAATACCATTCAGAAAATAGATCTAAGCCTCTGACCACTAGTAATCCAGGAATAGATTTATTCTGTGTCCAAAGAACTTATGGCCTAGGGCAAAGGCTGCTTCTGGAAAAGGAAGCTTGTCCTAGCCAAGGCCTTTAGAAGCCCAAGACTATTCCTCTAGGGGATAAAAGCCGGTAAGTACTTTTTTATTAGTCTGGTGATCGAGTGTATTCAGTTTTCCTCTTTATCAAAAGAGCTATAGCAAGGGAAGCCTTGCAGCTTTAACCTAAAAGAGTTGTGGCACTATGAGAAAAATATAGCATTCCAGCTAAAGCTAGAAACTGAAGGAAACTGCTGTTAGGTGTCTAATGGCACCAGCTCGGGGGTGACAGGACCAGGACAGTGATGATGAGTAGCAGAAACAGGAGACTGGCAGGGAGCAATGCTCAGCTGACTGTAGGTCTGACAGAGACTAGAAATCCAGCAGAGAATGCACCACAGTCAAGACCACTGAGGAGAGCAGTACAATGACATCCCCGGAAGACTTTGGCACCCTGGCAGTGTGATCCTTGTGTACCCTGCCTATACATGTCCCCTTTGGATGTTCTTCTCTCTGTATGTACCCAACATGCATCTGTTCTTCTCACTTTTAGTGTGTGTTTTTGCAAAAGGCCCTGCCCTAGGTTTATGGGTGAAATGTTTTATTATTTCATTTCAGTCTAATGTCAGAGGTGGTAGAGACAAAAATGGTGGCAGGCCTTTGATTTTAATTAATTTATCTTCTGGCTGACTAGAAAAGGAATACTTCACAGTGGTTCAGGCTGATAAGTTAGGGTTCTGATCGGAGGCCAGGTCCACAAGATACCTTAAACCTGGGAAGGAGCTTTGTCTTGGAAGCCTACCTGTGAGTTGAGGTTGCCTCTGGGGCTATATTATAGATGAAGCTACTGCAGCCAAGAGAGGTGAGGTGGCTTGTTCAAAGCAGCCAGCAGCTGAGTTGGCATTTGAATCCCACTCCTGTGCCTCAAAATCTAGTATTCTTTCCAATACTCCATATTGCCTACAAGCTTGATGAAAAAGAATGATGGTCATGACCACAGCTCCCATTTTTATAATACCTTACAGTATGTAAAGTGGTTAGGTGACATGATGGACACACTGCTGGGCTTAGAATTAGGATAACTGGAGTTCAGGTCTTGCCTGAGACACTTGACTAACAGCCATGCTGGACAAATAATTTCTGTCTGCCTCAGTTTCCTTGACTATAAAATGGAGACAATAGCACCCACCTCTCAGAGTTGTTGTGAGGAAAAAATGATAATAATAACTAACATTTATCAAACGCTTTAAAATAACAAAGCACTTTACATATATTGTTTCATTTGAACCTCATAAGAACCCTGGAAGGAAGGTCTCCATTTTACAAATAAGGAAACTGAGGCAGAAAGCAGTTAAGTCACAAGTGAGTCATTGAGGGTCACACAACTAGTAAGTATCTGAGGTCAGATCTGAACTCAGGTCTTCTGGACTCCAGGCCCACTGTTCTATTCATTGTCCCACCTAACTACCTCTGGTGATAAGGGAGGATCAAGGACATTTGTTTCATGGAGGTGGTAGTATCTGAACTGAGTTTTAAAGATAGAGATCCTGAGCAGTGGAGATGAGGAGGGTCTAGAGAGTGGTGCCAGCTTGGGCTATAGCTTGTGAAGGCCTGGAATAGTGAGGTCAGGGGTCATGTTTGGGGAAGAATCGCTAGTCTGATTTGCCTCAAATAACATAAATGAAGGAAAGTCATGTAAAATAAGGCCGGGGAGAGAAATTGAAACCAAATTATGGAGGCCCCTAAGTATCCTCCACACCTTACAGGTCTAGAGGGTTGATTGGGAAGTTCTTGGGATTGGATCCCTATGATGTGGTTGTAGGGAGATACATCTTAAATTGCGTCTTCCTATGGAGGGGGTAGAAATGCCCACTATGAGAAAACCAGTTTCCACCCCTTGGGCTTGAGGATGTGTCAATCCTTGTAAACCCCACTGATGATCTGTAATCAAGTCTTGGCCACTAGAGATGAATTGAGTGGCTTGGCCAACAGCCCAAGTTAAGTTCATGTAGTTGTTCTTCAGTCATTTTCAGTCATGTCCAACCCTCCATGACCCCATTGGGGGTTTCCTTGGCTAAGATACTGGAGTGGTTTGCCATTTCCTTCTCCAGTGTGGCTCATACCCAATTAGAACCTATGAAAAAAAAATAGTCAGCCCCAAAGTCATCTTCCCTATCTCCCCGCTTTTGGGGATGGAGGTCCTGAGATCAACAGAGCTGAGGGGAAAAGAAGAGTCTGGGATTGTGCAGAGCCTCCTCTTACATGCCTGGAGCTTCCAATGGCAGCGAGAAGAAGAGTAAAACCTCCTCACCATATGGCCCCCTGCAAAGGATGAAGCCACATGAGCAAACCTCTTAGAGAGTGGTGGGAGGATATCCTGGAAAATGCCAAGAATCTGAAAAGCTCAGGACCTTGTCCTTCTAGGGAGAAAAGGGAGAGTTGGAGAGCCCTGCCAGCCTCTTGAGTACAAGAAGATTGAGCAGTGCTCTCTCCTCCATCCAAGATCGAAGGTACAGAGATTAGGGTACTAGGTCACATGTAGGTCAGAGAGTTTACAGAGCTAATAAGCATCCGAGTTAGGACTCAAAGCCAGTTCTGTTTCACTCAAAGTCCAATGGCCTCTTTAAGCCCAATACTCACCTCCCCAAAAGAGTATTCCTATGACAAACCCCGCCCATATCTAGTTACTTCATTTACTCTAGAAATTCATGTGGGTATCTCTGTACAACTGAAATGACTTATTTACTCACACATTTTTGTGCCTTATGTTCTCACACATATTTTAGATATCCTTGCTCTGTATGCCTTCCAATTAAATTTTAAGTTCCTTAAAAATGGGGGCAATTTCTGTCGTTCCATTTCCTTTGCCCTACGGAGTGTTCCGCACACAGTGGATATTCAGTAATTGTTGACTTTTACAGAGAAGCATATCGTATATACCTATAGCTATCAGTAACAACAGAGCTTCAACACTTTCAGGATCCATGATTGCATAGGTGGGGGTATTCTCTCCAGCAACAAAGACCGTATCTCCTCTGCTCTATGGTGGATGGTCTATATGAGCTGCTACACTAAACATATACATATATGTATGAACACACACACACACACACATATATATATATACACATTTATACACATTTGTGTGTATATATGTATATGTATGTATGTGTAAAATCTCACCCTGTGGTCAACATGTTCCAGGGACTCTCTGAGCTTAGCTAGGTCAATGCTGAGGTGACGCACACATAAGCTATCACTGGGTCTGTAGTCCACAACCTCTCCAGCTTGGTAGGTCCTGCCAGAGTTTATGTTGTACTAGTAAAGCCTTTGAGAATCTAAGGGTTACTCCCATGCGACAGTGAGGCTCTGAAGTAAGATGATTTATTAAGGTGATAAGCTTTTCAAAGCAGGTTCAGGAGACACTCCTTAGAGCTCTACCTATGGCTCCTACAGAGGTGTTCAGGAACCAGAAGATTCTCCCTATAATACTAGAGCAGAGATCATTTACCTAGGATCCAGAGACCTCACCTACCCCATGAGGGATCTATGGACCAATTTTAGAAGGTCTATTAACTTGGATGGGAAAAAAATACATCTTTATTTCAAAATAATCAGTTTCTTTTATAATTCTTCAAATTTTATTTTATGAACATAAAAACATTATTCTAGAAAGACTGCCAAAGGAGTCAGTGACACTACAATGGTTAAGAGCCCCTGTGCTATAGAAAGAAATGTCTAGTAAAAACTGAGAAGGACATTCTCTGAAGAAGAATTCAGAGACTGTTAGACCAAGAAAGTGGTTATCTGCAGAGCATGAGAACAGGTCTCTATATAAAAACTTAACTGGGGATAACAGAGGTTAGGCAGATGCCAAATGAGCTTCTCGGCAGAAGTTTGGCAATTGCTAGTTATGTTTTGAAGATTATTTTTAAGTCTCTGTATGTGTGTTCCCATACAGCTTCTTATGGTATTTATATCTTAAATGCCTACTCTTCACCATCTGCACAAATGTTTTTCAAAACAGAAAGCACATTATGTATATCTATCAGCATAGGGAGAAGGGAGAAGAACTATCTAGGTGAAAAAAAAAACCCAATGCTGTTTCAAAACTTGGGCTCATGCTGTTTTGAACATTCTGTTGCTTATTATTCTTCTTTGCTGGTATTATACTGAGGTAGTGGGTGTGCCAGTGCAAGGAACTGAAAGCTGGGCTGGGACTTGACCTTATGAACCAGGAAATGGTAAATGGATTGAATGGAAAATGGAGCTTAGGGATTTGTCTTTGGGAATTAAATGAAAGGTTATAAAGCAGGAAAGAAAGAAGCCCCTTCTCTGTAAACATCAAAAACAAAGGGTCAAATTGGCCAACCTGTTTAAGATGGGAACACTGGAGGTGGCATATTCCCTAGAAATTACCAAAAACATGAAAAAAATTAGATAAATACAGCAAGGAAAGTCAGGTTGATTGGGAAATCTCCAGAATGAGATGAAATAAAGCTTTGAACTTGCTTGAACCAAAACCTTGAAAAATGGGGGGGAAATGTGAGGGCCCACAAAAATCCAACCTTCTCTTCTTCCGTGAGCACTCGTTAAACCAAATTGAGTAAGTTATTTCATTTTCCCTCTGTGGTGTAATGGAATACCCTTTATGTTCAAATGGGCTTTCATATTCTTCCTTGCTCTAACTATGGTACTATCAACCTCTAGGAAAGCTAAATTCATCCTGTCCCAATTTCACAAGTCCTCCATGTATTCAATAGCTCCCCCCTCCATCTATTGTGTTACACTCCTCAAATGACACAAAAATGAACCAAACAAGAAAATAAATCATTGTGTGATAGAGATTGTAAAGGAAATAACAGAAGAAAGGAAAGGTCACTGTAAGTTGGATTAACCAGGAAGGATTTCCTTGAGGTGGTGAGACTTGACTGACCCTTGATTAAATTTGGAAAGGCAGAGAGGAATAGGTCGTTCCAAGCAAAGGGAACACTTTGAGCAGCAAGGCAGTCTTGAATAGATGAGAATGGAAAAGGACTGGTTCTGAGAAGCATTTGCAAAGAAAAATCAACAGGTTTGGGGATATATTGGATATTAGAAAGGGTTAAATCAAAGGTAAGAAGACTCCATTGGCTATCTATTGCCCAAGCCAAAGGTGTGCTCCCACCTCATCTGCTTCTTAGAATGCTTAGTTTCCTTCAAGCCTCAATTCAGGTGCCATCTCCTATGGGGAGTCTCTCCACATCATCTCCTCCACCCTAGTTAATGCTCTCTCCCTCTTTAAATGACCTTATATTTACTTATATACGTGTGCAATGCCATATCTCCCAAGTTGAACACAAGCTCCTTTAATATATCCTTTAGTATTCATTTTTGTCTTTGAAACTCTGACAACAAACACAGTGCTTTGCACATGGTAGGTGTTTAATAAATATTTATTGAATGAAATTGGTTGAATTCTGCTAACAATTACATTTGGCTCTAGAACTGACATTTTAGTAAAGAACTATCCTGTAGCCACAGATGAAAAAGACTTGCGTAGGTCCTCCAGTTCAGCCTCCTTCCATCAGGTGGCTCCACTTGTATCAAGTAGGACACTTTAGCCTTTAAATGTGTCCAAAGATGACATTTCATGACTTCTTAGAGTATATGCTTAGCATTTCACAATAGCACCAAATATTTACCAGTTGCCTTCTCTGTGCAAAACATTGGGTTTTGTCATCCTCAGTGGTAGCTGTTTCTAACTGAACAATCTCTTGCTTCTGTTATAAATGAAAAAAAAAAGCCATTGATCAATGGCCTCTTAAAATTCCTTGTTGTTACTCATTCATTTTTAGTCACGTCTGACTCTTTGTGACCCCATTTGGGCTTTTCTTAGAAAAATTACTGGAGTGGTTTGCCATTACCTTCTCCAGTTCATTTTACAGATGAGGAAACTGAGACAAACAGGGTCAAGTCACTTGCCTAGGGCCTCACAGTTAGTACACGTCTGAGGCCAGATTTGAACTCAGGAAGATGAATCTTCCTGACTCTAAGCCTTGCACTGTATCCACATTGCCACCTAGCTGTGCTGTAAGATGTTTATTAAGTTATCATTTAGCTTTTTCTTCGCCAAGTTAAATATCTCCAAGTCCTTTAACCTTTCCTCATCAAGCTCATTGGATTCATACACTGGAGGGGGGAAAAAAAGAAAACAAAATGATAGAGAATTTAACGTCTCCCTAACCCAAGACTCTAGTAGGAAGCTACAGCAGCTTCTCCGACTTTAATTACATGTAAATTTAGTGGCTTTGGCTTTGAGTTAAGTCTGAAGCCAAAGACGGGGCAGGTGTTATTTGTTAAGCTCCTTGGAAGCCTAGGATGTGCTTTGAGTTGAGGACCTGAGGGTTAGAGCTTGGCTGATTCTTGGATTTCTTCTTTCTCTCAGAATTATTTTGACGAATGAAAGGGACATCTTTGAATGATCCAGGAGCCCAGTTCATTGAAGTTCCCTTCACCCTAGCTCCCCCTAGTCCTGAGAATGAGCCCTCTGGAGAGACTCCAGGAAGACAGCCTGATGGGGAGGCACATTCAATGACCCCCGACAGAAGCCAGTAAAACCGGTTTTCCAGGTAATATCACAAATGAGGCTGTTAACATTACCAACTGACATGTATCTTCTCCCGGAGAGAGCACCACTGTGGTTTCTCTGTCAAACTGAGACCTGCCTTTTCTGGCTCTGTTTTGATATATGATATTCAAATTAGGAAAGGCTCAGCCAAGCCTCCTCCAGCAGTTTTCCCCACATTTACTGTGTTCCTCACTTAAAGTCTGTTTTTCTTGTTTCCAACACCACGATTAGTGAGGTTCCTTGTGTGAAAAACTTGTCTGTCCTAACTCATTCTGAAAAGGCACATAGGGCTCATTGTAAGACCACTTCTTGCCTCTGACTCATGTTTTCAGGGTTCAGTCTGAGCCCAATGAGATTGTCAATTAACAAAACATCAATGAAACAGCTAACTTGTACACATCATTGTGTTAAGGTTTATATGGGATGCATAGTCACAGATCTCTGTCCTTAGACTACCAACTAAACAGGATGCAAAGAATTATATGATCGGGACAAAATGAATGAAAGGCACAGAAAGTAGATGGTGCAAGAACTGGGAAGCGGAGGATCACAGTAAGATCATAAGATTTAGAGATAGGACCATAGACAGCATCTTGTACAGAAATGGCAAACACACAGCCTGGGGGCCACATGCAGCCCACAACACTCTTGAAAAAGGTCCAAACCATATTAAAATTTAATTGGGAAATATTTGCTAAAATAATTGATTAAACAAAATTAATTAAATAAATAAATTAAACAAAACCTAGATCGTTTTCTATGTCATCATGACGCCTCCAGGAACCCTTATGTACAGTTTGAGTTTGATACCACTGATTTAGAACAATTGCCTCATCTTACATATTGCAGGGTTTTGGCAACCTGTTGCAGCAACCCCAGAAATGAAAATGTGGATGGGTGCTTTTCAAGGGGAAAATAATACTTCTAGGTGTTCTCAGGTACAAACACACCAAATTTCAATGCTTTCAGTTTTTCTACTGGTTTATTACCTTCTTAATTCTCTCACCAGGTGCAAAGGCTACCTAAGAGAGATGAATGGGAATTATCTCAGAAAGTATGGAAACATGCAAAATGCCCCTTATTAATTAATTTATTATTTCTAAGCTCCTTCCTCACCTCTCCTGTAAAACAAGGGAGTCTTTAGCAAAAAGCTGTCTCTCTTCTTTGTCTCAAATCCCAAATTTATAGGCTTAAACAAACACAAATGTTATTAGCTACATAATTTATAAACAGTAACAAATCATACCAAGACATAAATATTTCAATAATATGTTGTCTGTGATAAAAATCGTAGTCACTCCTGTGTTTTTTGAGGTGGTGGTGGTGGGGATTTGTTTTTAATGAGCAGCTGCAACAGCTAACTGTCCAAAATGCTAGAACAACATTCAGCCGTTAGTTTTCTCAGGGTGAGAGTTAAAGTCTCTCAGGAGTTCTCCTCAGGCCTTCTCCACAAATTCTCTTCTCCACAGAATGAGTTAAATAAACTCTCCAGATTCTCTTGGAGATGACAGTAAATTCACCAAGTCCCTCATAGTCTTGCTCTCTCATTCCAGTTAACTATAGTCTCTCACAGACTCCTCCATGAGAGTTAACTCTCCAAGTCTTCTCATCAGAGATTCTTAGTCCTCAGAGCTTCACACACACTTCCTCAAAGATGAAAGTTAATTGTAAGTCACCAAGATGCTCTTCCTCTGAAAGGTATAGTAACAACCATTAACAACTCTTGGAGGAGCTCTTTAGCCTAGGATTAAATATAGATGAGGAAACTGAGGCTCACAAAAGGGAAGTGGAAGAGACCTCAGAAGCCATTTAGTCCAATTGTCTCATGTTACATACAATTAAACTAACCTCTCAGGGAATTTAAGTGACTTGCCCAGGTTCACAGAGGTTATTAAGTGGCAGAACAGAACTCAAGCCACGATCTCCTTACTAAATCCAATCCCTTTTATAGCATAATAAGCAAACTGCAATGGTCAGGAAAGGCGTCTTGGAGCAATTGACTCACAATTGGCTTTTTGGCCAAATTATTCTTTCCATGTTCTAAAACAGGTTTGGTTGACTGTCATTGTCCTATATGTGTGAATTTAGTGAGTGTAGTTAGGGCATGAATTTTGTACACTCTGGGATTAAAAGATTAAATGATAAGAAATCTAGAGAGCTCTGGACTTGGTTTTGAGAGCCTTTCCCGACCTTCTCTTGGGTTAATTTGGTGGAAGAGAAGAAGGGTCTATTACCTCTAAAAAGCATCAAAACTTTGTTGTAGGAGCCATAGGAAAGATGAACCAGAATGTTCCTCCTAATCATTCTCTCTCATTCGTTTATCAGTTGTCACAGTCTCACAAAGATTTGGGTTCAGATTTATTCTGAATCCTTTTCTTCTGTACTCAGATGTCTGACTTTTGTGACCTGGACAATCGGCATCTTAAGAAATGCTATTGGACTTCTTTGGTATCATGCCTAGTCTTCACTTAATTTGGGGTTAGAGGTTCAGAGATATGACTCCCATTTACTAACCCTGGGCACCCTCTTTTCTCTGTTCTTTTCTGTATATTAGCAGATGCTTCTTCAACCTTTCGTTTTCCAGGAAGAAAAAAGGAGGACCTGATTTCTCAAGTGTTTGCTAAATACACTGTTAATCCATTTATCCATTTATCATCGAAATTAGACTCCCTAGATTTACTTCTTTTTATATAATTATATATGAAATATATGTATATATAATTATATATGATATGTATATATGTGCATATATATATGATATATATATATATGTATGCGTGTGTATACACACATATACTGCCTTTTATGAGACTAACCACAACTTCATCTGCTCTCTCAAATGGTGTCTTCCTCAAATGATTCCCTGACCCTCCTCTGCAGGGCCTGTGATTATGGTCGTCTAGCTCCTCTCCCCCATTACCCAGTTAAAGCAAATCGTTTGTGGTTCTCAGCAGTCACTGTCAGACCATTCCCCACTGCTGTTTATCCATCCCACAGGTCAGTGCCTGTCTCTATTTTGAGCAATGTTAGAAATTCTTTGCAAGACATTGGAGCTTTATTCTCCTTTCTTTTCAAATTTGTTCCTTCTTCAACCGTCTGGGCATCAGTTAACTATAATTATTGTTAAATATTTCTTTTAAAGATGAGTTGTTTCCTTTTTCCAGAGCAGGGGAGGGGGGGGGCGTGAAAGGGAAGAGAGAAGGGATGAAAAAAGAATCTTTTTTAGTCTCAGGGTTTTTCCGACTATAATCTTGCCTTAATTTTCAGTGACTTGTTAAAGTAGCTTAGTTACCCTGAGATCTTCTGGTCATGGGATTAGAGATTTCGAACTAGAAGAGACCTTAGGATGGCTAGCATTTATTTAGAGTTTTAAAGTTCTCTAGGTGCTGTAGATAATCTCATTTGAGCCCAATAACTACCCTGTGAGGTAAGTGCTATTTTTATCCCAAGATAAGGGGATAAGGATTTTTTTTTTTAATACAGATAAGGAAACTGGGGCTGGAAGATGGCGGTGACTTGCCCATGGTCAATAGAGCTAGTTAGTGCCTGAGTCGGGATTTGAACTAAACTATTTCATTTTGCAGGGGAATGAAATAACCTAAATCAACAAGGTCACACAGCTATGAAATAGCCAAACAGGCATTTGAATTCAGGTCTTCAGATTCCAAGTTCAGTGTTCTTTCCACAATATCACACTGCTTCTTAGTAGAGTCACCAGCACTTTTCTACAGGGTGTTTGGCTGCATTTCTATCCTTCTTTATTTGGAGTAACTGGTTCCTTTTTCCTCTTTGGCTTCCTTTCACCAGCCGGTTTTCATCATCTCCCTCCCTGCCGTCTTCATCTTTGATGTTTAAGAAGTGGTGTAGCTGGTTCTGTCACATGACCCACATGACTTTTCCTGGTCCCCCTTTGCCAGCTGAAGAGGCTTCCACTTTGGTTTCTTACATGGTTTACCCTTCCTTGATTCCTCATAGATTTCACTTGGTAGCCCAGGTCATGCCTGCCTAAAAGAACAGGGAGTTTTCCAGGACTTAGCTGTGAAATACTACCTGCTGCTCTAACAGCAGGTAGTTAAACACTTCTTATCCTGGCTAGTGAATTGTTTGGTTCTTTTGCTGGGGGCATAAAACAAAGATCAGGAGCAGATGGACAACAGCAACAACAACAAACAAACAACAGCTAGTCAGTCTTCATATACTCTTAAAGTTTACAAAGCATTTTGCAAATATCTCATTTTGCCCTCAACAACCCTGGGAGGCAGATGCTATTGAGATCCCCATTTTACCGATAAGGAAGCTAAGGCAAACACAGATGAAGTGGCTTGCCCAGGGTCACAATGATAGTATCTAAGTATCTAGTCACTAAGTATCTATCACAGGGCTAGTATCTGAGTATCTAAGGCTGAATTTGAACTGAGATCTTCTTAGCTCCCGATCCAGTGCTCTGTCCTTTATACCACATGGCTGTCAGTAATGAAGCATTGATGTACAGGGCTGGGAAGTTCTCAAGGTGCTAGACGTAGCAGAAAGATTACGATCAGCTTGTTGGTGATGATAATAATAGTAAGAGTGGCTTACATTTAAATAGTGCTTTATGGTACAAATCTACTTTCACATACATTTATCTCATTGGATTCTCACTGTAACTCTTTGAGGCAAGTAATACAAGTAGATTATGCCCATTTTACAGAAAAGAAAACAGAGGTTCAAAAAACTAATTGATCTAACCAAAATCACAGCTATCAGGTCATGAGCTGGGACCATAACCTGCATCCATTGATTCCAAGTCTGGCCCTCATTGCTCTACGCTGTGCTGTCCTTCAAGCCCTTACTTTACAAGGAGGACAAAGACAATCACAAGGCCAATGGAAGGACTCGGGGAGTAGAGGATGGGAAGAGGAAGCAGATAGCTAAGGGGACAAGAGGAATGGACCAGGATTTCCTGTTTTTCATGTCAAGATCTGATGGTTCATGAAGAAGACCCAGACTCTAGAAGGAAAACCAGATTTTCCAAGCAGCAATTCCATCTGATGGACTACTTCTGTGCTCTTATGATTTCCCTCATTCTGCTGGTAGTATAGGTATCTTCCCCTTCACCCTCTCAGGTGGTCAGCCCACTTAGGTTTTGCTGTGGATGTAGTAGCTATGAAATCTCATTCCTATGGCAACTCAGCATTCCTTGCTCCTCTCTTGTTTATCTTCATTATAATAGTCTTTATTGGTATGGGTAGTTTCCAAAGCAGGAGTTCCCCATATTAATGAAATCCCAGGTGCAGACCAACATAGTTGTCAGAGCTTTTCATTGCAGAGGTCCCATTTCTCTTTCTATTCCTCTTCCTTTCTGCCCTGTATCTGTCCTGTGCCTTTTACCCATTGAATCAGTGGTACTGAGGAGGTTGGGGACAGCTTTCTGATGCCCCTTCAGGAAATTTAGAAATTTATCTTGGAATTATAAAGGTTAGAAAATGCTCAACTTGACCCAGGGGAGAGAAGGAAGGAAAGAGAGAGAGAGAGAGAGAGAGAGAGAGAGAGAGAGAGAGAGAGAGAGAGAGAGAGACAGAGCTGGCATAGAAAGCTGCTCTTTGCTGGCTGGCTGGCTTTTATGCTGGAAAGAAAGATATAAATGCTTAAAAATAAAACTTTTTTTAAAAGAGTATTTCTGTTAAAAACAAATCCAGGACAAAATCAAAAATGCTTACAGACTTTAAGAAGTGATTAAAGGGCTCAAGAACATTTAAACCTCTATGTAAGCAGGAAGCAGTGAGACCCTGAACAAGAGCAATTGTGGTGGAAATGGGAAGGAAGAGAGAGATTTGAGATTTGAGGTGGTAAAGTCTATGTGGTAGCATGTCAAATGTTGGTTTTAAAGGTAAGGAAGAAGTTGAAGATAAGTATAAAATTTGAAGCTTGGGTAACTCAGAGAATGGTCTTGCAATGAACATAAATAAGGAAGTTGAAGATGAGGAGCTGGTTTGGAGAGGTGGGAAATGGGGAGATACTGAGTTCAATCTGGGACATACTGAGTTTCAGGTATTATTTGAACATGCAGCTGGAAATGTGGCTCTGATGTTCAGGATAAATAAAGAATTGTAATCATATAGGTCTGGGAGTTATCCACATCCATGCCATAGTGTAAGACAGTGGAGTAGGTAAAATCACCAAAGGAGAGCATATATAGAAAAAAAGGGGAACAGTTAAGGAAAAAGTATTAAGGAATCTCTACATTCAGGGAATAGAAGTAGGAAGAATGATTAGTGGTAAAAACAAGGAATAGTCAGGAAAATGGGTGAACCAAGAAAGTTGTACTACAAAGTCCAAGGGTGAAAAGAATTTAAAGAAGGTAAAGGTGGCCAATAGTGTCAAACACTGCAAAGAAGACAAGAAGGATGGTAACCAATAAAAGGCTATTGGATATGGTAATAAGGAGGTCTTTGATAACTCAATTTCAGGAGAATGGTGGTAAAAGAATACAGATAACAAAGGGTTAAGGAAGAAAATGGAGACAGTAAGTGTTGCCTTATTTTTTTTAAAAGAAATTTGACAGTTAAGATAAGGAGAGATGAGGATATTGCTCAAAGGTATGGCAACACTGAAAGAAGTTGGATAGAAGAGAGATAAGGCTCTTTGTAGGCAGAGGGGATGGAACCAAAGGAAAGAGAGAGACTTAAGATGGAAAAGAAAGAAAAAATAATTGATAAACAAGGTTCTGTAGGAGGTTGGAGTGGAGGGGAGGGAATCAAAGGCATAGGGGGAAGCATTGTACTTGGAAAGGACAAGGAATACTTTTTTCCTCTTAGACAAGAAAGAAGGAAGAAAAGACAGATGAAGATACAGAAATCTTTTGACTTCAAGAAGAAAGAAGTTGCAGGGAATCATGTAATATGGCCTTCATCTTTCAGTAAAGTATCGTATGAGATCATATGATAAGAACGAGGTAGAGAGGTGACAAGGTAACTTGCGGAGATATGGGAAGAATGACTATAACAGAGAAAGTCCGAGCTGTCTGGAAAAGATGGTATCAAAATAAACCATATGAATATTGGCAGTACCAACCTGGTAAAGTGGTGAGTGCTACCCTCTCTAACTTCAGTTAGACATCTTTTGTTGTTGTTGTTGTTGTTTTCACATTTAATTTTATTTTTCTCAATTACATATAAACAAAATTTTTTAACATTTGTTTTTTAAAATTTTGAGTTCTAAATTCTGTTCTTCCCTCTCTCCACTCTATCCCCTCCTTGAGAAGGCAAGCAATTTGATAATCATGCAAAACATTTCCATATTAGTCATGTTGCAAAAGAACAACCAAATGCAAATAAAAAAACCCCAAACCTATGAGCAACAAAATTTTAAAAGTATGTTTCAAAATGGGCTTTTCCTTCAGCTTCTGATATCAAAGTTGATTTTATTTTTTAAAAGAGTTCTGCTGGAAGGCAATGGAGGTGGAAATGGCACCTTATACTTGGTGTCTCAGTGGCAAAGTGGTAATTGTCTGGGCCAGATGGAGTTAGGGAACCAGACTGGAATAGTCACAGGGGAAAGGATATCACAGAGGACATCTAATCCAACTTCTTTATTTTGATCTGAGGCCCCCCAAAATTGGGTGACTCCACCAAGGTCATATATACGGTACTCAAACCCAGAGTCTTTGGTTTCAAGGCAGCATTGTCTCCCATGTACCATGATCCCTATCTCTTCTTTGGAGAGGCTTTCATTGGACTCCCCTTTCCCAACTGATGATCCACACCAAACCTGTTTGGTTTCGTTGGGAAGTTTACCCCATATAAGATCCTATTCTTATTCCCATATCCCTCACTATAAGAGGGAATCACTATTCTAAAAGAAAATTTATGGACTGGGTTTTTGGTATGAAGAAAAAATTTAGTTTTCGTTCATTTTTAAGACTTACTATCATTGAACACAAGTTGAGCTACTCAGGCATTTAAAAAAATCCATATCAATGAGAAATTGCCTTTGCCTAGTGGGCACTGTTATCTTGTGTTGTGTTTACGCTGGGTATATTACAAAAGATACCAAAAGTTGAGGTTTCCATTTTGTAGCAAAGATTGTCAACATTTATTTTTTTTTTTTAAAAAAAAGTATGTTTCAAATGCCATCAGTTCTTTCTCTGGAGATGGATAGCATTTTTTTTTCATCATAAGTCCTTTGGAATTGTCTTAGGACATAATATTCCTGAGAATAGCTAAATCATTCATGGTCAATTATTGTACAATATTGCTGTTACTGTGTGCAATGTTCTCCTAGTTCTACTCACTTCACTTTGCATCAGTTTATGTAAGTCTTCTCAATTTTTTCTGAAATCATCCTGCTCATTATTTCTTAAAGCACAATAGCAATCCATCACAATCATATAGCATAACTTGTTCTGCCATTCCGCCGTTGATGGGCATCCCCTTAATTTCCAGTTCTTTGTAACCACAAAAAAAGTTGCTATAAATATTTTTGTACCTATAGATCTTTTCCCTTTTTCTTAAATTTCTTCGAGGTACAGATTTAGTAGTAGTATTGCTAAATCAAAGGGTATGCAGTTTTATAGCCCTTTGAGCATAGTTCCAAATTACTTTCCAGAATGGTTGCATCAGTTCACAATTCTGCCAACAATGCATTAGTGTTTCTATTTTTCCAGATCCCCTCAAACATTTGTCATTTTCCTTTTCTGTTATATTAGCCAATATGATAGGTATACAGAGGTATTTCAAAGGTGTTTTAATTTGCATTTCTCTAATCAATAGTGATTTAGAACATTTTTCATATGATTATAGATAGCTTTGATTTCTTTTTCTGAAAACTGCCTCTTCATATCCTTTGACCTTTTATCAGTTGGAGAATGACTCATATTCTTATAAATTTGACTCAGTTCTCTCTATATTTGAGAAATGATAGCCATCTTTTTTTGAAAAAAAATCTTTGCTGCAAAATTAATGAGATAATTATCTTCATCAGAAAAAAATGTTTTTTAAAGTAATATGTTGAATATATTACATCCTTAAAGGAAGAACAAGCTGTATGTAATGAAGGTTTGTGTTTTTACATGTTGTCCTATTCTACTTTGTGTATTGAAATGTTATTTTTTCTTGTTCATTAATTTAAGAATAAAATTAAATGATTTAAAAATACAATTAACTACTCTTTTGCATCAAACATTGTGTTTGGTATTGTACAAAAATATGACCACTACCACCACCCATAGACATTTGTAATCTCAGATATAATCTTAGATTTTTATATCCAAAGAAAATAGTATCAGTCTACTCTGAAATTTCAAGAACACCAGTGGGGGCTCTTGAGCTAATTAATGCTTAGAAAGATAGCTAACCATAGGTTTATCCTCTAGAACCCTAGGAGCAATATAGTAATAGCCATCCTTCTGGGCAGTTAACTGGCCAGTGGCCATGTCAATTGAGCTCTGAGGAATTGTTATTTCTGTACTAAATTGTCTATTAGATGTTTTGGACTGATTTGTCTCAAACATAACCTGTCTAAAACAGAAGTCATTATTTTCCCCGTAAAACTCACTCCTCTACTGAGTTTCCCAATTTCTGCAAAAGCACCACTGTTCTTTCAGTCTCCCAGGTTTGTAACCTCAGCACTAGTCTCACCTTCTTGCTCTCCTTATTGTTTCTGGGACAAAATACTAGATCCTCTTTTTACTTTTGAAAGCCCTTTACAACTTGGCTCCAACCTATCTTTCTAATTTCATTATATATTTCTCCCCTTACTCATCTCTATAGTCACCAGGGGTGGGGAACCTGTGGCCTCAAGGCCACATGTGGCCTTCTAGGTCCTTGAGTGTGGCCTTTTGACTGAGTCTAAGTTTTACAGAGCAAATCCTTTTATTAAGGGAATTTGTTCTGTGAAATTTGGATTCAAATGGCCACACTTGAGGACTTAGCATGTGGTCTTGAGGTCATAGATTCCCCACCCCTGCACTCTAGCCAAACTGTCCCTTCTCTCTGCTCTCCCCATGGTACTCTATCTCCCCTTCTTTGCCTTTGTATTGATCATGAATTGACCACACTCCATGCCTAGAATACACTCCTTCCTCCCCTCTGTCTCACAGAATCATTAACTTTTTTCAAGATGAAGCTCAGGTATCATCTATTACCTAATTCCTTTCCTGATTCCCCAAGTGGTAATGCTATCCCTCCTATCTTTTATACAACCATCTTGTGCTTATTTTGTGTCTACTCTATATTTATTCTGTACCTATTTATATATGTGCATGTCTTCTCCAATGAAATGGAAGTTTCTTAAGTTCAAGAACTGTTTTTTGGGGTTTTTTTTTTTATAAATCTTTGTATTCCTGCCACTTAGCCCAGTGCAGGTCCTTAAGTAGGTCCTTAAGAAATGACTTCTGTTTGAGTTAGTCAGTGAAAGATGGACTCAGAGAACAGAGGGGTGAAAGAGTTTTAGACTGTGTCAAGGAAAAAGCATAGCTTTTGGAGGAATGAGGCAGAAGTAGAGTTAGAAGCTCAAATGCCACCAGAATAATTGTAGCAAATAATAAATATTTCTTTCTTTGTTGACTTTTTGTTTTTCAGAGAAGAGGCATAAGCCAGTGCCTGGATCATCTGGATCATCTGGATCATCAACTTGATCTCATGGCTATACCAAATATCCATATCTGCCAAGGTAATTAAACAATTTAGAATGAGAATTAATAGGGGGAGTTGAGTGCTCAGGGGTCTGCCTACTCAGCAGTCATTTTATAATCATAAATATTGTAAATGCCTGAGATCCACAGTAACCAGCACTTTAACTGAAGTATTTTAATACTTTGTTGATGCTCTTTAAACACAGCTGCCACTTCCCAATAACTGCCCCATAAAACTGTGCCTTGTAATGAAGAAGTACATTTAAATAAACAAACAACCCCCCCCCATACATTGGCCGTGTCTGACAACATAGGCCTTATTCTCTACCTATAGTCTTCCATGTTTCTACCTAGAAACATGTGCTTCCTTCTCAGTCTGCAGAAGTCATTATGGTTCATTGCATTGATTAGAATTCTGAATTCTTTCAATATTGTTTTTTTAATACTAGTGTGTCCATTGGATACATTACTCTGGTTCTGCTTACTTTGCTCTGTATCAGTTTATAAAAACCTGCCAAAGTTTCTCTGAATTCTATATATTTGGTGGTATTTTTTTTTTTGGACAACACTATTCCATTTTTGTTCATATACCACAGTTTATTCAGCCATTCCCCAGTGGATGGATCCCTACTTCCCTTCAAGTTATTTACTACTATGAAAAAGCACTGATATAAATATTTTTATATATTTGGCATTTTTCTCTCTGCACTTAACCTCCTTGGGGTATATGCCTAGTATTTGTATCACGGGGAAGAATTAGTACACCTTTTTGAATGTTTCTATCCTTCTGTCAGTCAGTCAATATGTATTTATGAAATGCCAATTCTTGGTGCCAAGAATTGGACTGAGCATTGGTTACAAAGAAAGGCAAAAGATAGTCCCTGATCTCACAGTTTAACGGGTGCCTCTCTTTTATAAAACACTCCGATGGATCCTTAGGGGGATTTTGTTTACTGCTGAGGTTCAGGAATTGCAGTATACAAAAATAACTAATGGAATAGGCCAAGTTCAATGCTGGGAAAATCTGTGGTTTCCTCATAAGTGTGGGAACTTCCTCCACTAAGGCAGATTGCAGTCTATAACTTACTGTTTCAGTCCCAGGGAGTTGCCTGAGGCTTGAGAAGCTAAATGACTTGTCCACGGTCATTGAGCTAGTCCTGGTCTAAAGCAAGGCCTGAACTCAGATCTTGGTGACTCTAAGTCCATCACTCCTTCTATTCGACCATAATGCCTCTCAGCTAATGGAAAAGAAATGTATGGGTGTTAGTGATATCTAGATTAAATCTTGAAAAGACATTCAGGTATAAAAGAAAGAGAACTGGGTTTAGAGTAAAGTTCGCACCTTTGCAGCTTATTATTAGTGGTGTGACCTTAGACAATCACTCGCATCTCCTGCCCCATGCTCCTCTAACCAACCTCAGTTCCCTCATCTGTAAAATGAAGGGATTGTATACTATTATTTCTGAAGTCCCTCCTGGTTCTAAATCCTATGATCCTAAGGGTTTCTATTGCTCCAGTTATGCTTGAAGGAAGACGTGTTATGTCATAAGGTTGGGTTATCTGAGTCCAAATTTTCAGACCTAAGAACATGTGATGAATGATGGTGAGGAAGAGAGTCTGGTTCATTTGGTTCTATTTATATTATCAGTAGGTATGTTTACATTTATGACGTATTTGTTCTTGATTTCTCTCTGCATTTTTACCTCCCATTGTTTTCATTCAATTGTAATCTGCATGTAGCTTTATATGTTAAACTATAGAATACTGGGAAATTCCATTTTCAAGAAGCATGCAAATGACCGTTTAGCAGTGAGATTAGGTTATGCCTTATCGTTAACATTATTAAGTAGTAATTCTCAAGTCAAGTCGACCAATACATATTGAGCGAGTCCCATGTCCTCAGCACCAGCTAAGAATCTGGTCCTGGGCCAGATGGTTGGGAAATGCCTGAGTGAGTGAAGGCTGTCCCCACTCGCATTTGCTGAATTGTGTGGTCTCTTTGAGACCTACAAACACAGCGCCATTGGGCAACAGACTGTCGATTGATATAGGTTGTTCTCTAATAGCCCATTGGTTGGAATTCTATAGTGTTTTGGCTCCAGTGGATTCTCAGTCTTAAGAGATTTTATGGTAATATGATTCCTCATGACTATTTGCCCCAGTTCTGAGTGCCTTTACTTGGCTAAACATTTCATGTTTTTATTGACTTAAGAGTGAACTGCTTAATTGAGTTAGATATGTAAAGATAGCCTATTTGATCTGCCTTTAGGGCAGAGTAAACAAAGACCAAACACTTGCACAAGGGATATATTAAAGGACTCTCTGGCACTTTGAAGAAACTCAGTCGTTTGGATGGGCTATACAGTTGGCTGCACAGTGGTTCTATGTTTATAAATCTCGCAGACCACACAGCACAGCGTATATAGGACAGGGGATTGCCACCCCTCACGTGGTCATTCCCTGAAGGTTGGGCTCACGTTCTGCCTCCAGTCATCTAAAGCTCCCTCCCCCCCACCCCGCCCTAACTAAACCCGTTTGTTCCTGCTTCTGGAAAGACAGCGTGATCACATGGAGGGACCCCTGGACTTGGATTTGGAATGCCCAGTTGGTTCAAGTCCTAGCTCCTAATGCTTGCTGACTTTGTGACCTTGAGCAGATTACTTAACCTGTCTGGGCCTAAGTTTCCTTCTTGTGAAATGGGAGTGATAACGATGTTTGGACTACTACTAGTGAGTAAAGCCACTTTATGGTCAGAGGGTAAGCATGGAGTCCTTCAAGCAGATAAGAGAGGCCCCAGGAAGATCAGACACACAGCAGGTGTCTGGGATCTGAAGGCACTCTTACTCTCATGGGCTGACTCCCCTGGGTATTTGCTTGCCCTAGTCTCTGCACTGCTTGCCCCCATAGCCCTAAACTGATAAGAAAAGTGGCACTCCCACGGCTAGTTCCCCAAACACAAATATACAACACAAAACAAGCCCTCAGGCATCCTTTCCAACCTAGAGATAGCTTTTAGAGTTGTAGGGAATTTACACATGAGAATAAAAATTCCCAGAAACCACTAGGATACTAGCTTACTTCTCTCAAAATCTCTTCATACTCTTAGAGGACTCATTTTTATATGCTTATAATACTACCTTCATCCATTGCAGAATAGTGTTAAACCATGTAGAATTCCAGTGGCTTACTACAAATACAGCCTATCTTTAAATACCTTATAGTTAATTACCATTCTTTCAATTCTCAGCTTTAGCCCTTCCATTTCTTCACCCCTCTCCCCTTTACTACCCCTTACTTACTTATTTACTACCTTATTCTACCCCTAAAGCAATAGTGCTTTAGGTATTCCTCCAAAGATCCACAATTCCAGTATACTATTCATTTCCTCATCTTTATGCCATAGGAGCCTAGTGGGTCTTCATTCTTCTTTACTGCCACTGCCATGTGCCAACTTTAGAATGTTAGAAGAGTATGTTATTATTATTATTGTAATGCCCCTCCCCTATTTCCATCTTTTCTACATGATGAAGGTGCTACTCACTCTCAGTAGGGATTAGAGACTGCACCTGTGACTTTGATATAAAGAATTCCTAGGTGAGGAAGTTCCCTCTGTCAGTATAGGTCAGCGCCATTACTGCAATTTACTTGGGAGTGTTGTCGACAACTCTAAGAGGTTAAGTAACTGGCCCAGGGTTGCACAATAGTATTTGTCAGAGGAAGGATGTAAACCCAGATCTTCCTGGTGTCAAAGTCAGCTCTCTATCCACTGACATTCTGCCTCTCTGGATATGTGCTGGAGATTAAAACCTACCTCCAGTAGGGCATGCTGCTTTAGGGTTGTGTTTCCTGCTAACTCTCCAGTTGTTTTCTACCTTTTCTTTACTGGTGGTCACTTGTAACCAAAGAAAGATGACCCATTTCTCTCATCCTCTCCTTCTCCCTCTCTTCCCCTCCTTCCCCCCACTTCCTCCTCTCCCTCTCTTTTGCCCTCTCTTCTATCCCTCCCTCTCAGCTGTAAGTTTCCCTGAAGAAGCATTATCCTTTTACTAAGACTTTTTTCCAAAGGATTGTTAGCAGCAGACTTGTACCGTCCACTGGTCTATGGAGGCTGACTTGGGTAACTTCTTAGAACATACAATCTGGAATTACCCTCTTGTTTTAAGTTGCCTGGTTGTAAGCCAGATGGGACTTAGGACAAAAAAAAAAAAACTGTTAGAGCAAGAGGAAGCTTGTATTCACTTTCTCAGGACCTGTTCCTACAGTCACTTGAGCTGATTATTGAATACTTCCAAAATCTCATCTGACATGATCAGTATCTTCCATGAGCTGGTTGGAATAACCATGAATCAGCTTAACTGGTCAATTTCAGAATCATAAAACATCAAAGTTGAGAGGAGCCTCAGAGGACGTCTGATCCAACCCACCCCTGAACTGGAATTCTGTCCTCAAAAGCAATCAATGAACAAACATGTTTTTAAGCACTTACAATGTCCCAGGTACTACACTAGGCACAAAAGTGAGACAATTTCTGCCCTCCAGGAGCTTACCTTCTACTAGAGGAAATACCACATTCACAGATAAGTAAATGCAGGATATATTTTAAAATAATAATTTGAGGGAATAGGACTACTAAATAAAACTGGGGGAAATCAGGGAAGACCTCTTGAAGGAGATGATGCCTGAATTCAAATAAGGATCAAATGAGATAATATTTGGAAAGCCCTTAATACGGTGTCTCGCATAACATATTTAACAAGTGTTAGGCATTTAACAAATACATAAATAAACTTTTTCCTTCCCTTCTCATCACCTTCATGTAAATCTTGAAGGGAACTAGGGAACCCAAGAGGGAAAAACAAGGAGGGAAAGCATTTCAGTCAGGTTCTGTAGTCTGTGCAAAGGCACGGACAGGAAATGGAATGTTCTGAGCAGGGGACATTATTGAGAAGAAGCCGTTCCCCTTCTACTGAAGTACTTCATGGAGGGGGAAACCCACTACATCTTCTGGTAGCTCCTGACGGTTGGTGCTAACTGTTAGAAAATCCCCAGCTCCATCTTCCACTCATTCACTGCTCTAGGTCTACCTAGTTCTACCCTCCAGGGCCAAGGAGAACATCATTCATTGCCTTCAAATAATGATAATTTTCTCCTACTTTCAAATAAATTTCTTTCAAATTTCGAATTTCAAATAAATACCTTCAAATAAATTTCTCCTACTTTCCTTTATTGAATAAATGTTTAATGAGCACTTCGGATGCATAAAGTACTATGCTAGGTGCCATGGAGATAGAAAGATAGTTGTCGCCCTCATAAAACTTACAGCAATGGAAGAAAAGCCATAAATGCCAATAACTACAATACAAGGCTTTATATAGGAGAGTGAAATGAGAGCCCAGAGAGAGAGAAACAATTTCTATCTAGAGAAGATAGGAGAGGTCAGATAAGACTTGATAGAGGAGATGATATTTAATCTGGGTTTTGAAATATGGGTAAGTATTGTTAGAAATTGAATGGATAGAAAAGGATTAGTGAGAATTCTAAGGGGAAGGAATTTCAAGGACAAAGTTACTGAAATGGTAAAAAGTAAGATATGTTTAGGGGAAGACATAACTCAATCTGAAGCATAGCAGATTTATAGGAAACAGTATGAAACGGAGTTGGAAACATACATCGAATCCAATTTTATAAAGAACTTTGAATATCAAGCTAAAGAGTTTAAAATGTATTTGATAGGCAGTGGGGAGCCATTGAATGCTTTTGAGCTTTAAGTTGATATGAGTAGAGGTGCTGCTTTACTAAGATTAATATAATGTTTATGATAGATTAGAAGGGGCAGAGACTAGAGGCAGAGAAACCAATTAGGAGGTTATTGCAGTAATAGAAATAATTAGTTCCTTAATTATGATGACACAGACAGGTAGAAAGGAAGGCATGGGTTCAAAAGATACAATGAAAGTGTGTTAACTGGTTATAGGATTTAGAAACCGGACAAATATGGTGGACAAGGAGAGGGTTTAGATTCAAAGATAACTCTGAGGGAAGTCAGCTGAAAGAGAAGCAGGTTTGGAAAAGAATATGATCATAACTTTGGTTTGATCATTTTTAAAGAGACAACCAGTTAGAAGGTCCCAATAGGCAGTTGGGACTTGAGAAAGAAGTTGAGCTTAGCCAACAGATTTGGGAATCATTTGCATGTAATTTGAAACTTTGGTAATAAGATGGTATTATAGAGGGAGACAGTATTTGAGAGAGAAAAAGGCAGAAGACAGAATCCTGGGGAATACCAATTTTAGGGACTGAAGGAAGCAGAAAAGAAGCAGTTAGAGAAGTAGAAAACAATGATACTATGATGTCTCATGAGCCAGAAGTGGAGCATTTCAAGAAGGAGGGAATGGTCAACACTGCTATATTATAAAGAGGTCAGGCAAAGTGAAGATTATTAAGACACTATTGGAGGGGATGCTCATCAATTGGGCAATGGCTGAACAAGTGATATTGTGCTATAAGAAATGATAAACATGAAGACTTGAGAAAAACCTGGAAAGACTTATATGAACTGATGATGAGTGAAGTGAGCGGGACCAGAAGAACATTGTACACAGTAACAGCCACAGTGTGCAGTGGCTGACTTTGATAGACTTAGCTCTTTTTAGCAATATAATGATCTAAAACAATTCCAAAAGGCTCATGATGGAAAATGCCATCCACATCCAGAAAAAGAAATATGGAGTCTGAATGTAGATCAAAGCAGACAATTTTCTTCTTTTGTTTTGTTTTATGTTTTTCTTTCTCATGGTTACTCCCACTCATTCTAATTCTTCTATACAACAGGACTAATGTGAAAATGCATTTAATAGGAATGTATATGTAGAGCCTAAATTGGATTGCATGCTGTCTTGGGGAGAAGGAGGAGACGGCGTGGGGGGGGGCAGCAGAATTAAAACTTATGGAAATGAATGTTGAAAACTAAAAATAAGTAAATTAACTTATCAAAAGAAGAGGCTATTGGATTTAGAAATTAGAAGTTTACTGGTGACCTTTGATGGAGAAATTTCAATTGAGAGGTAAACTTTAGAAGTCAGTTTGCAAGTAGTTAAGGAATGAATGAGTGTGAAGGCAATGAGTGTAGCCCAGTATTTGGAAAAGGTTGGTTACAGAATGAGAGGAAAAAATTGAATGATAGTTTGAAATAAGAGTGTATGGCAGGGTCAAAGAACAACTTCTTTAAAGGCAGAGGAAATTTAAATGCTTTTGTAGGCAGAGGAAAATTAACTAGTGGAGAAAAAGAAATTAAAGAGGCAAGAGAAGAAATATAAGGAACATTTTTTCTTCTGATACAAGAGAAAAGGAGGAAAGAATGAGTGAATGAGGAAAACAGTTTAATTGCCATTTGATTTGGCAATTAAAAGATCATTGAAAGCTTTGAAGAGAGAAGTTTCAGTTGTATAATGAAGTCAGAAGCCAATTTCTGAGGGTTTAGAAGAGAGTAAGAAGAAAGAAAATGGAGGCATTGAATGTAGGTAGCTTTTCCAAAGAGTTTAGTTGAAAAGGGAGAAAACCTAGAGGATAGCATCTGTGATAGAACTCTAGCAAATCTGTTGCATTTCGTATCTATTACTGGTCCTCCTTCCCATGTCATATGCCAGTATTCTTGGCTAGCTTAGCTGTATCTCAAACTAAGTTTTCTTCAGACTCATTCTCTCCCCACCTCCACAATTGTTTTTGAAGGCAAAACTACTAATTATCTTCTACTATCCATCTGTTTTTCAAATGAGTTTATGCTGAAATTGTTATCTTCCATATCTTTAGCCTTGAAAAGAAGATAGTATTAATTAGCATTTATATAGTGCTTTAAGGTTTGCAAAGCACTTTAGAAATATCTTATTTCATCCTTACAACGACCTTGGGAGGTAGGTGCTATCATTGACCCCATTTTACAGATAAGGAAACTGAGGCAGACAGGCTCAATAGTTTGCCCACAGTCACACATCAGCCAAGTGTGTGAGGTGAGATTTGAAGTTATGTCTTCCTGACTTCAGGTCTGATGCTCAGTCCACTGCATCACCTCCTGGCCTAGAGCACCAGAGTTTGCTTGGTGAAATGGTTTCTGTGCTTTTGGCACCCTTGTGACATAATGGATAGAGGACTGGATTTGGACTCCAGTTATTTTGCATCTGCGACCTACAAGCAAATCACTTAACCTGATTCTGTTTCTCCTCTATAAAAATGGCTATAATGATGCTTGTGGTACCTCTCTCACAGGGTGATTGTAAAGTTCTAATGAGATAAAGTCTGTAATGCATTTTGTACATTTTAAACCACTATATAGATGTCAGATATTCTTATTACTGGTGAATGAAGTCCATTTTCAACTTTTTGAAGTTGTCTGCTATTCTTCAATAGATATGTGGGCAAAATGCATGACAAGATGAATGCAAACTAATTTTTGACAATTATAAATATCCACATTAACTATAAAGGACAGATGAAGGAAGACTCTGTCAGCGTCCAGAGAAAAAAAACTGATAAATAGAAATATGTATAAAATAATTATATATATGTACATATATGTGTGTTTAATGGTAACCATCTCTAGGGTGAGGAGGGGAGGAAAGAAAAAAAAAGAAATTTACATGATAAATTTATTACACATTTAAAAGGAATAGCAAGTTGTACATAATAGATTTGCAGTTTCATGCGCAATCTTTTTGTTATTATACTATATTATGGAAATGCTTGTTTTATTCCATAAATGTAAAAAAAATTTTAAATGCTCCGAAGCACTAATAATGAGAGGGATAAGGATACTAGACCATAATTTCATTGTTATTTGGAAATTCTTTCTCCTAATACAGGTCAGCTTCTGCTCTGCAACACTCACCTTGAGAGAGCATAAGAAACTAATAGAATCACCTTGAGCACTTAGATGCTGGATGACTTGTCTAGGGTTTCCCAGTCAGTACAGGTCTGAGATATGGCTTGAACTCAGGTCTTCCTAGCTCTGAGGACAGCTCCCTGTCTATCTCACCATGCTACCTTTAATAGTAAGAGAAATGAACATTAAAATAATTCTGATATTTCATTGCACACTTATCCATTGGCAAAGATGATAAAAGTTGGAAATAGTCAATGACAATAGGGTTGTATGAAGCCAGGGACACATAGTTGATGGACAAGTCGGAATTATACAAGAAAAGTTACTAAATTGTTCATGACCTTTAGCCCAGTGAACCTTAAGGAAGTCAATACCAAACAAACAAACAAATAAATATATATCCCTTATATACCAAAATATACAAAACGGAAAGTCTTTATGGTAGCAAAAAAAAAAAAACCCAAAACCCAAACAACTGGAATCAAAGTGGGTGTCCATTATTTGGGAAATTATTGAATTAGTTGTGGGAGATAATTTGATTAACATATACAGTTACTACAATAATTTAAATAAAAATCACCTAAAAAGGCAACTGAACTCAAAATACATAAAATTATCAGTATTGAATATAGAGGTCAGATAACTAGGGATACCAAATGTAGCAGATGCAGAGAGATACAGTTGTTGCCTTGATTTCTTTTGTTTGACTGTTTTTCTTTGTTACATGGGAGGATCATGAGATGGGTCAGAGGGTAGAAGGAAGGATATCTAGAGAACGCATGGTGATGTAAAAAACAAAGGCATTAATAGAATATAATAAAAAAAAAAGTCCATGATCTCTTCCCAAAGACGGTAAAGCATCAGAGAAGGACTTTGGAGTAACAACTACAAAAACTATAATAAAAATGACAATAGCAGTGATAATAACAATAGTTGCAATTTAGTTCATTTCTTTAAGGCTTAGAAGACATTCTGTGTGTATTGTCTCATTTGAACTTGGCAACAGCTCTCTTAAGGGAGCCTCTGCAGGTACTATCCAAATATAACAGGTTAGCTTACTGAAGTTCAGGAAAGTTGAGTCACACGGTCACAGTATTAGAAATATAAGCCCATTTAGACAAAATGAAAGGTCTCCTTAGTGGAAAAAAAAAATCTTTTCACTACACCAACATAGAAAGAATTCCTTATGGAGAGGCAAAAAAAAAAAAAAAAGAGTCGATGTGTCCTTGTCTCTTTAATTCAGTGAATCAGTTTAACCATCTCGTGAGCTGCAGTTACGTGCCAAGAATTGTGCTTAGTTTTTGTTCAGTTGTTTCAGTCATAGTCAACTCTTCGTGGCCCCATTTGGGGTTTTCTTGGCAAAGATACGGAAGTGGTTTGCACTTTCATTCTCATTTTACAGATGAGGAGACTGAGGCAAACAGGGTTAAGTGATTTTTCTAGTGTCACGCAGCTAGTATCTGAGGTTGAACTTGAACTCAAGTCTTCCTGACTCTAGGCCTTGTACTCTACTGTGCTACCTAGCTGCCTGGTAAGTACTGGATATTTACTCTCAGGTTTGGGCACACAGGAGCCCATTAAACAACAGATATGATTAGTCTCAAGGTTCAAGTGAAAATCAAAATGAAAATCTTTGGCCATAAGTGTTCGTTTTGGGTTTTCCAACCAAAAAGAGAACGTATAATTTCTGTTTGGCTTTCTTCGCTTCTAGCTGTCTTGGCAATTTCAAGAATAACCAAGAATCTTGAACTGCTTTTATTCAATTCAATAGCCATTTATTAAATACTAAATGTATGCAAGGCATTGAGCTAGAAGCATAGATAACAAACAAACAAAAAACCCAGGCCTTGTTCCGCAAGGAAATGTAAATGTTTTCCTTAATGTAAAATATAAATAATATAATAATACCAAGTAAAAATAATAAAATATACACTTTTTTGGGACTGTGCAATGTTTATATAAATGAACGTGTATATAGAATTTGAGGAGAGAGAAAGCACTAACAATTAGGGAGATGAAGAAAAGCTTTAATTCTGCTTTTCTCAGGGTAGCATCTATGAAGTTCCATAGTCATGTCTTACTTATTTTTCTGCTTTTTCTCCCTCATTGGTTGGGGACCTTTTTCATTAGAAGTGAATGTAGTATATGGTATCAAGAGTTGCCAGATTATGAAGAGGCTGCTGTGTGCCAGGCTCGGGCATACAAAAACGAAACAAAGAACAGTCCCCAGTTGGAACTGAGATAATGTCTCAGTTTAAAAAAAAAAAAAAACTTTACATGGCAAGTCTCCATCTCCTCTTGACCCCTCATAGACAAAGAGTATCTCTAGGCTTTTTAATGATATTAAATTTAGGGACTTAGAGCCTATGATTTTAGTATTGAATATAATCCCCTCCATGAAAAGGGAATTTTCCCGTTAATTCAGGCTTCAAGTTTGGTTTATCTTTGTGCAGGCCGACTTACGTTCTTTTGTGGCATTTTTGACTAAAACTTCTTATTTCCTCAAGGAACAAAATTTTAAAATTTTAACTATTAATATTAATCTCATATAATCAAATATAAATAATAATATTGTTAAATATTAAATATACAATATTAAAAATATTAAGCACTCAAAACTTTTGCTATTTCTGAGGAACCTGGTGGCTAGTCATAAGCCCTGAGCATGTGGGATTACAGTCCTTGACTGGATAGGGAAGGTAAAGAGAAGTATTGCCAAAATGGACATTGTTAATCAGAGATCAAGTGATCTAACAGTGTTCCAAATGACTAACTTGCTTGTAAAGTTAACTGAGACCAAGAGAAACTGGAAACATCATTGCTTTGTAACTCCTGGCCCAGAATCAGGTTAAAGAGCATCTCACAAATCACACTCTTGGAAGTATTTTTGCCCTCTCCCAGGTTTTCTTAGGAACTTCAGAATTTACCCCTTTCCCCACCATCCAGAGATTCCTGTCAGGCTAGAACATAGTTCCTGACTGAGTCTATATGGATGTTGGTAAAAGGGTCCCAATTCATATGCTTGCACTCAGTTCACAATACTGGATACAGTACAGCCTTTATTTCACCCCACGTACAATGAAAAATCCCACAAAGGACTTAGAGTAGCCCAGAAACAGTGGTACAATTCTCATTCCCTCTGGTGAATTCTGCCTTCCCCTCAGGGACTCTCAGACCCTCATGATTTTTGTGCAATCATTGATATTCTGAGACTCTACCATACTCCCTACAGGAAACTTTGGATAGGACAAAAAAGGCCAAACTCTCAGAGTCCAAGGGAATTTGGATAGGAACAACACAAGCCCCATACAAAGGCCCCCAAGATTGAAGCCAGTCCGCACAAACTTAAATCTTAGGGACTGAGCCATAAGGTTACATAACACCTTCTGCCTTTTAGTATTACTTCATGTAGTTTGTAGTTATTACTCGAATGCATGTTGTATCCCTCCAATAGAATTCTAGTTCCTTGAGAGCAAGGAACTGCTCTTTTTTTCATCTTTATATGCCAGAGCTTGGCAAATTGCTCCCCATTAATAAATATTTGTTGAATTGAATTGAAGGGAACATATACCTATTCAAATGTAAGACAACTATGGAACCTCAAAAGGTCAAAAACAGAGCAATGGCAAAGACATTTAGGAAATTTCCGGTAACCCTATTTAAGAGGAGTCAGTCTGTGCTCCTGTTATCAGCATTCTCTACCAAGAACCAAATTGGCAAAGTCTCAGAAATCTCTTGGGAGTAGTACTTCTTGGGTCCTCAGGAAGACATTCCCACCACAAGTTTTATCCACAAAGTAAGACCTAGTAGAGAACTCCACTGACTGGAACTACACTGGGCTGAGCGTGTTCTATTTGAGGTCTCCATATTTATAGCTCTGATGTCAACCTAGAGATTTTATATCATCTCCCAGTGAAATATGTGTGTCCAGCAACATTGTAGCCAAGAATAAATAACAGGGAACAGTGTGAGTTATGGCCTGGGAAGCTATAATTTCATGCAGAGGCTCTCGTGATGTTGTGAGACATCAGAGTGAAGCTCATGTTGTCACTGGGAGCCCTGAGTTGAATTACAACCTGGCCATGCTACCTTTGCCTGTTTTCTCTTTTCATTTCTTGAGCCAATCCGGTCACTATCTTATGGTCTTTGACCACTTCCCCCACCCCCACATGCAGTGTCTTTTCTCATCATGTTGGCCACAAGAACAGATGGTTCTGAGTACTCAGTGGGCAGCCGCAGCCGTCCTGGGAGGAGTCAGGGGTGAAACGTGTGTATTAGCTCTGCTTCTGTGACAGCTCTCACCTTTCTCCAGCTGCATCTTCATCATAAATAATCTACTAACACAGAATGAGGATTAGAAATGTAATTATATGATTAATACTAAACACAGCAAAGTTCTATGACAGTTTTTCTTTTAAATGGTACAATTTCATAAGCATTTATTAAACACCAACTATGTGCCAGGCACTGTACTGACCACTGAGCATATAAAGATAAAAGCAAAACTTTAACAATCTTAATTACAAGCAATAAACAAAATAAGGAATAATATCTAGTGTGAAATTAAAAAATCAAAATTATTTCAATTTTTTTTGGTGTAGAGAGATTCTGCCAGGAGACTTTCCCTACAAATGCAGATCCTCACATTTTGCTTCAACTTATTGTGTTGAGAGAGGTCTGGGGCTCTGAGAAGTTGAATGATTAGCCTAGGGTCAGTATGTGGCATAGGTCAGACTTGAATCCAAGTCTTCCTGATTCATAACTATATTGACATATCTCATTTTATTCAGTCATTCTTCAATAGTTAAACATGTTGACCATTTTCAGTTTGGAGCCATTATAAATAAAGTGGCTATGGATATTACAGGGCAGTAGCATATGCAGTATTGGACAGGAAAACCTGAATTCAAATCCTGCCTAAGAAAGTTATTAGCTATGTCATGCTGAGCAAGTATATTACCTCTCTCAATCTCAGTTTCTTCATCTGTAAACTGGAGACATAATAGCACCTGCTCCACAGGGTTGTTGGGAGGATCAAATGTGAAAACACTTTGCAAACCTTAACTCATTATGTAAATACTAGCTATTGTTGTTACTGCGTAAATATATCTTTTTTTTCCTTTTAATGACGTTCATAAGACATGGCCCTATAATAAAAAAAAATCACTGAACCAAAGCATCTGAGTAGTTTTGCAGTTCTTGCATGTTGCCAGATTACAAAAAGATTGCACGAATTTATAATTCTTCCAACAATTTAAGAGAAAGCCTGTTTCCTCACAATGTCATCAGTATTAAATTTTATCTTTTCGTTTTTGCAAGGTGGGGCCTCATAGCTGTTTTAATTTTAATTTCTTTGATTAAAGTTAGAGTAAATTTTCAAGCAATTCAAGTATTAACAATTTACATTTACTCTTTAGAGAATAATATATTTTTTGCTTTGACATTTTATCCACTAGACAACGAATTTTATTCTTTTAAATTTGGATTAGTTCCATGTAGGTTCTGGTAGTCAGATTTTCATCATGTGTTGTTGTTCATTTGTTTCAATTGTGGCCAACTCTTCATGACCCCAGTTGGGTTTGTTTGTTTGTTTGTTTTTTGCAAAGATACTGGAGTAGTTTGACATTTCCTTCTCCTGCTCATTTTACAGATGAGGAAACTGAGGCAGACAGGTTAAGTGACTTGCTCAAGGCCAAATAGCTAATAAGTGTCTGATGCCAGATTTGAACTCCTAACTCCACACCTGGTGCTCTACCCACTGTGCTACCTACCTGCACTTTTATCGTGGAAATACAACAAAAAGAATATTTTCCAATTTGTTTATTTTTTCTTATCATGAATGTATTGCTTTTTGTTATAAAATAGTTTCATGCAATTAAATCTATTTTTAAATACAACAAACTTTTCCACTTACTAACAAGATAATGAACATTCTTCAATCCACAATTGATACATATTGTTTCTGACTTAGTACATTCCTTTTCTTTCTTTTTTTTTTTTTTTACATTTAGGCCATTAAGACTATTGAAATTCACTATTGTATATGGCACAAGGTATGGATCTAAGCTGATTTTTTTTGTAATAGGACTATCCAACTTAATTTTCCTAATAATGATTCCTTTCTTTAATTTTTTTATAGTCTTAAGTTTCTCCAACACTGATCTCTTAGACACTTTGATTCTATTAATGACTCATTTAATTTTCTATTACAATTGAGATAAGCAATTGAAATAAAAATTTCATTTCTCCTTCATGCCATTTCACTTTTTATGCATTTAAACCATTTATCTAATTAGAATTCATTATAGTATATGTGCTCTTTTCTTAGAATTTCTGTAGCCACCTCTATAGGTACTGACTCCAAAGAACTCTTCACAATATCTCCATGATATACTCATCCTGATTAACTACCACGACTGTGACCCAGAAAGGTAGCCCACTGAGGTTTCACCACACAGGTTCAAACCTTTGTGATTTTTGGACAGGCTTAACTCTGACCATTCCAGTGATTCACGCCTAGGATTAGAATACACTCAAAGTCATGGACCATAACACGCAGTAAAATATGTATAATAAAAGATTAAAAGGATATGCTCGTTAAAGATATACATTGCCCTCTTCCAAATCGACATTTGCCATGGCAGAAAGATTGGATCCAAAAGGTACCCTGTAGGACCATAGGAATTCTGCCAGTCCTCAGAAACACCCATTTCCCATGGCTTAGGCTTTTTATGCTCCTAGTTCTCCAGACAAGTCGAACTCCATGGACAGCCCCCTATTCTTCTTAAATGACAAGTGTTCCAGGCTACATAAAAGAATACCTTTCCTCAGGATTTTTAGAGCTCCTCTCTACATTCTTGTCCATTTTTCTATGTAAATTTTTTCATCTTGTTTTCAAATTCAAGAAAATCCAGTTGCATATAGACAGACATTGCTTTAATGATCTATATGTTTTTTCAGGCAGTATTAACAATTTTACTGCTTTGGTTTGACCTGAGTACAAAGAATAGCATTCCATATGTTCACTTAGTCTTTTTTTTTCCTGCTGTCAACATTGTTTGGAAGGTATCTGCTAATATGTCTCATGTGTGTCTTACTAGACTATTGGCCAAATATTTAATATAATTAGTGATTATTAACGGAATTTTTCTCTCAGTCTTTGTTTTTGAGATATGCTAATAATAATAGATAACATATATTGATTACTACATGCCAGGCACTGTGCTAATTATTAATATTAATTGGAATTATTATCCTATTTAATCCTGACAACAACCCTGAGTGGTAGGTGCTTATTATTATCCCCATTTTACAGATGAGGAAACTGAGGTTTCAGGGTCACAGAGCTGGTATCTGAGGTCAGATTTGAATTTGGGTTTTCCTGACTCGAAGCCTGACACTTTATCACTGTACCACCTAGCTAAAGCTAATTTGGAGGAGCAGAGGGTTGTGTTATGTATCACTGCTTTCTCTTCTAGTCCATTGTCTGAGAAGCATGGTCATATGAATATTGGACTCCAGAAATGGCTTAATAGATGCTGCTCTCGAATTCACCAGTTTGATGATGTTTTCAAAATAGGCTCTGAGGCTTCTGAAAAGGAAAAACTAGAAGAAATTACTTCTTGTACACCATTCATTTGAAGGTCTGTGAGCTCCTCTCTGGTTCCTAGATCCTTAGTTAGTTGTACTTCCTCCAGGAAACAGGAAGCTGGCTATTGGAAGGTATTCATGGAGGCTTCTCTTCTCCCAATAAGGGATTAGCTCCTGGTCCCTAATAATCATCTGAACTATGGTCTGCTTGCTACTGCCCCCACCCCATTTCCTGTTCCATTCTAGGAGGAAGAGGTAGGAGCAACAGAGATTTGCCCCCTCAAGTGGTTTTCAAAAATAGCCAGTGCCTAACTGTTTTCTTCATGACTGTACTTCTTTTGCATTCTTAAGTATATCCAGAGTGCCTGATAAATGTAAAGGGTCTAAATTCCAGTTGGCTGTTTTAACATTGGCAAAGACAGAATTTGGGGGAAAAAAGCTATGTGAGCTTTTAAGAGACATGGAAAACACTATCCCTTTTATAGAATTGGTTCATGCACGGTTGGGGAATTCTGGGAGCATTGGAGCCGTGAGGCTGGCCATTATACCCTAAGACAGTTTGGCTGCAATTTATCATGGCTGGACACAAGCTGAGAACTCTCCCTGTACCTGAATAGGTGCATGGATCATCTCTATACCTCATTTATACAAGCTGTACTTACCCATGTAACCTTGTCTCCTTTCAGATTTGTTATTCTACTTTTTATGCAACCAAGGTGGGGGACTTGATGTACTTTACATATGGAAGCTCATAGCAGTGCTACCCTTCTAGGGCAAATAACAATTGGGATTACAAACATACACATACATATATATGCACACACCATATATATGAGTGTGTTCAGGGAGAACTAGCACCTCTGGTATGAGGGCTTGCTGAGCCCTTTTCAGGGCTGCTCATTTACCTTTGGTGTCCATCTTTCACCCAACAGCTCCATGAGGCTGTAGCATGTGCAGAGGCCACACCCCAGAAAAACCATTTCAGCAGACAGGCTAAACCAGGTTGAGGGTAACTGACAGGCCTTAAACACATCAGTGAGTTAGAGGATGTCTACCCCAAGCATGTGAAGACTTCCCCCAGCAGAATGGGTAGATGAGAACAATTTCTTCTGAAGTCCAGGAAGGAGGCTGAAACAGGTGCTATGGAACACTTAGAGCTTGGTCAGACATTTTAGATGCCAACGTCATCTCTAGCATCCCGGGCCATTGCCGGTCATTCTGACTTTTTGCCCCTTGATTTCAATAATTCTGGAAGAGAGACTGAAGCTGATGACTGTGCAACCCTGCCTCGCTTAAGTCCAATTCACAAAAAGTCAAGATATCATTCCATGATGGCCTTGGTCCTCTTCAAAAACAAAGGACAAACAACAACATATGCATATATATTTATGTATATCTAGAAACATATAAAAATATTCAGTAATAACTTATGTTAGCAAGATAGTATTGTATAAGACAAACCCAGAAAAATAACCCATATTTTTGTACATCACTTAAAAAAAAGGATTAATAGAACATAGACACATATGATTTCCATTTGCAGGTGCTGTGTATTAATTCAGTTTATCAACCATTTATTAAGACATTACTATATATACACAATGGGACAGTGGTTAGAACACTGAGCCTGGAGTCAAGAAGACCAGAAGATCTGGCCTCAGACTCTTACTAGCTCTTTGACTCTGTAAATCACTTAACCATGTTTGCCTCTGTTTTCTTATTTGTAAAATGAGCTAGAGAAGGAAATGGCAAGCCATTCCACTGTCTTTGCCCCCAAAAAAACCCCAACTATGTTCACAGAGAGTCAAACATGACTGAAATAAATGAATAGCAACAACATACATACAACACAATCAAACCATCCTAGCTACTTCTTTTCCAATGTTTAAGTCTAATATCTTTTTCACACTTTATTGCTAAATCTAAGGTTTTTAAAACAATGATAACTAGAATTAGTGACAGTGGATAACTCTGTATCATGTCTGTCTTTTTGGGAATGACTTTAACATTTCTCTTTTGCATATAGGGTTAGTTTGTGTTATTGTTTTAAAATAGATATTTATCTTCTGAGGAAGAGTCTCTATATTAGTGTTCGTCTGAATTCATTTCAATTCAAGAAGTTTACATTAAGCCTCTAGTTTGTGCAATGTGCCACACAAGATACCAAACATACAAAGACAAAAATACCCATCTATATTTTTTTCTCGCATTAGAATGGAAGCTTCTTGAAGGCAGGTACTGTTTTTGCTTTTTCTTTGTACCTACAATGTCTAGCTCAGTGCCTAGAACACAATAGGTATGTCATAAATACTTTTTGACTGGCTGAAAGGCCTTTACTGCTTCTATTGATAGACTCATCTAACTTTAATGAATACTATTATTGATAGGATTTATTACAACCTTCTCATTCCTAATATAATTACTATTTAGCCCTAATGCGGGTTTTAAAACATACATTTTTATTTCCCAATATTTTATTTAAAAGATTTGCTTCACAGACTCTTTTCTCTTTTGTTTTGTTTTCTTTCTCATGGTTTCTCCCATTCGTTATAATTCTTCTATGCCACAGGACTAATGTGAAAATGTGTTTAATAGGAATGTACGTGTAGAGCCCGTATTGGATTGCACGCCATCTTGGGGAGGGAGGAAGAAAGGAGGGGGAAAAAAATTTAAAACTTGTGAAAGTGAAATAAATAAATAAACTGAAAATAAAATAGATAAATAAAAGGGGAAAAGAAAAAAAGATTTGCTTCAATATTTGTTTATAAGTTTGGCTTTAATATTCTTTTTCATTGGGAACCAAAACTACATTTACCTAATTTAAAAAATTAACATTTTTCTATTTTAAAAAGTCTATATAATACACTGGTTCTTAGACAGCTTAGGATAATTGCGGATGTATTTATTTCTAAAAACCTTTTTCTGGAGCTGGTCATTAATGATTTGTCTAATTTCTCCTTATGATATTGATCTGTTTAAGTTATCTTTTCCCTATTTCACCTATCTCAGCGTCATGTACTTCTTTCTGAAGCTAGGCATCCAGTTTTTAGGGGCTCTTAAAGTAATTAAAATAATTCTACCATATTCCCTGAAATTTTTCTTATTTTCTTTTGCAGTCAATGTAATGTTTCCTTTCTCAGGCAACACGTATTTTTAAAATATTTGCTGTGTGCCAAACAGGGTACTAAGTTCTGGGGATACAAAAGAGAGAGAAAAACATAGTCCCTACTCTCAAGGAGTTCATATTCTATCATCAAGAAAATATATATATACTCTGTATATTTTGAAGTTAACTTTGAAGAGAAGGCAGTGGAGGATACAGATAGGGGAGAGACTGGGAAAGGCCACCTATGGCAGCTAGGTGGTACAGTGGATAGAATACTAGGTCCCAGAGTCAGGAAGACCTGAGTTCGAATCCAGCCTCATACACTTTCTAGCTATATAAGACCCTGGGCAAGTCAGTTAACCTCGATTTGCCTCATTTTCCTCATCTGTAAAATGAAGCTAATAATAAAACCTACCTCCCAGGGTTGTTGTGGGAATCAAATGAAAAAATAATTGTAAGTGCTTAATGTCTGGCACATTGTAAGCACTATATAAATGGTAGTGATGATGATGACAAAAGTCAGATTTGAGCTGAGTCTCAAAGGAATCCAGGGATGAGAGAAAGCATTCTGGGCATGGAGGATATGGAATAGGGAGATGAGAGTGCATGAGAGACAGGAGGTAGGTCTTTATATTTGGATAATAAAATATGCAGCAGCAAATTGTAAGAAGATCAAAAAGATAGGAAGGGGCCAGGTCATAAAGAGCTTTAAAAGGCAAAGAGAGGATTTTACATATGATCTGGAATTTATTGAATGGGGGGAGCAGGAAAAAGTATCAAACATGTTTTGGTTACACCACTTTGGCAGCTGAGTAGAAGGTGAGTTGGAGTGGAAAGAGACTTGAGGCAGAGAGGACAATGACAAGGAGATTGAAAAGTGAGGAGAGTCCTGCTAGGGTTGTGGTTGTATGGAGAGAGTGAAGGTGGGTATATGAGACATGTTGAAATGACAAGATTTGACAAGAGTTTGAATATGTGAGATCAGTGAAAGTACAGATTTGAAAAAGGAATAGGGAAGTTAGAAAAAGTGGAGGGTTGCAGGGTGGGGAAGAGGGGGATAATGAGTTCTGGTTTTGGAAATTTTTGAGTTTGAGATGCCTACAGGACACTGAATTCAAGATATTCAAAATGAAATTGATGATTCAGAACTGAAGCTCAAAAGAGATTGTATAGATCTGGGAATCATCAGCCTAGAAATGATAGGTGAACCCATGAAAGCTTATGCAATCAGCTATCTAGTTTAGAGACATAAGAGAAAATGCCCCAAAACAATGCTTTTGGGGACCCCAACAGTTAGAGGGCATGATCTGGATAAAGATTCAGTTAAAAAAAAGCTGAGAAGAAATGACCAGTCAGCTAGGAGGAAAACCAGAAGAGACCAGCATGTGAAAAGTTAGAGTTGAGAATATTCAGAAGTAAATGGTGATTAACCTTGTCAAAGCTTGTGTAAAGCCAAGAAGGAAGGAAAGAAAGAAATACATATTTTCAAGTACCTGCTATGTGTCAGGTATTGTGCCAGACACTCTACAAATAACATCTTATTTAATTCTCACAACAGTCCTGAGAGGTAGGTGTTATTACTCTACTGTCCTTGTTTTATAATGAAGGAACCTGGGGCAGACTGAGATTAAGTGACTTGCCCAGGATCACATAGCTGCTAAGTATCTGAGGGGTCATTTTGAATTCAGGTACTGGGGACTCCAGGCCCAGCACTCTAACTGCTGTACCACCTAGCTTTGAGTGAAGAATGAGAAAAGGTTACTAGATTAGGCAATTAAAAGATTACTAACTTTTCATTTAAAAATTAAGTTTACTAAATTTAAACAGGGGCAGCTAGGATAGAGCTCCAGACTTTGAGTCAGGAAGACCTAAGTTCAAAATGCACCTCCACCCACCCACCCAGATGCTTAATTAGCTATGTGACCCTGAGCAAATCATTTAACCCTGTTTGCTTCACTTTCCTCACCTATAAAATGAGCTGGAGAAGAAAATGGCAAGCCACTCCAGTGTCTTTGCTAAGAAAACCCCAAATGGGGTCACAAAGAGTCAGACAATACTGAAAACATCAAAACAAAATTTAATCATTTTTATTAAACTTAAAAATCACATCTTGATTTCATTTATTATTTCAATTATTCTGCATTTTACTAATTTTCCCCCAGGGATTACTAATTTTTATATTTTCTTTTAGTGTATCACTTTGTCACTTGTCTAAATAATGTTTATATCTCAGTTTTTTTCTTTCTTTTAATGTAAGCATTCAACTTTGTACGTATTTCTGAGTACTACTTTAGCTAGTTCAGAGATTTTGATATGTGTCCATGTTTGTCTTTTAGGTAATCTGTTGTTATAGTTTTAATTTCTTCTTTAATCCAGGTATTAAAAAAATTGCCATATGATCTTACAACTTTGACCATGCTATCTACCATCTTGTTACGTTAAGTTAAATATTTTAAAATTCTGCCTTCTTTCTGACATCCCTATGATGAAGAATATGACCAAATTTTATAACTGTTCCTTTTGTATTTGACAAAAGACATCTTCCTTAATTTTCTCGTTAAGTTCTTTTCTTGTTAAATCCAATCAATACTCTCATCAAGTCTGCAACTTTTAAAAAATTCATCTTTTTTGAAATTTCTGTATCATGATATTATAGAATTGATGTTTATAATTATTAATGCTCTTCATATAAGGCTGGGATCATTTCCTTTCTAAATTCAAATACTCTATTACTTAGTTCTTGAATATCCACTCATGATATGCTTTCCTTTTCAGTAGAGCATTTAAGCATGACATAATTTCCTTGTTTAATGTTTCACTTAATGCTACACGATTTGAAACTGGATTTGGAGTCAAAGTACTTACATTCAAATCCCATCTCTGCCTCTTACTAGCTATGTGAACTTGAAAATGTTACATCACTTTTCTATAAAATTAAGTGAGTTAGGCTAGGAGAATTTTAAGGTTCCTTCTAAATCTTTTGATCCCATGAATAGAATGTTATTAGATAGAATGAAAATAATCCCAGGTTTCCTTGAATTGTGTCATAATAAATGTTATTCTAACCTTTCCATTTAAATCTGTGTACATCTCCTTTAATTGTGTGTGTGTGTGTGTGTATCCCACAAATTGCAACTTATTAGAATCTAGTTTTCAATCACTTCTGTAATGTTTTTCCTTTTCATGGGGGAATTTAATCCATTTGTATTTAAGGATACAATTGATAAATTGTTGTTCATTAAATTATTCATTAAATCACTACTGTTAGTTATATTATTCCTTAATTTATCAAAAGGTAATACAATGTATTTTTATTTCAGTATTTCTATTTGAAAAACAATACTCAAAGGAATTATTATATTTTATACTATATTAATTCACTATCCCTGAATTTGATTCTCCCTCTCATAAATATCTCTAAATTTGCCAGCCCCTGGGAGCACCTTTATCAAACATAGTTTTCCCTTGAGACCATCGGGCTTTCCAAATCTTTTTTTTTTTACTGAATTTTTCTTCATTGTTTATCTGAAAAGCCTCTTTAATTATATGCTCAGATTTCTACTATTTCTCTCCCTTATCTGCCTCTTCTACTCTTTTTCAGGTCCAATTGTATTATTCAGTAATCTAACCAATACAATAGGGTGATTATTTTTTATCAGAGACTCTTACATTAAGATAACTAGATAACCACAGTTGAAAAGTGTCTTTTGTTCTAAAGTACTCAACTCACCCAGGCATTTCTCTAGCCTAGTTCCATAGGTTCCTTTGAAGTGTGAGTGTGTGTTTTTCTCCCTGGATTCTTTGATTTAGTTAAAATCTATCTCTTGCTGTCTCAATAGACTGCCTAGATTTGTTGGGAAGCTTATTCTGGGATCAAGGCCAAGTTTTTACATTTACAGCACACACACACACACACACACATACATGTAATGCGCCAAGTCCACATATTTCTAATTTTTATAGAAAATTACAAACCTGGGCAATTTTTGTAGAAAAAAATCTATTAAGATATGGATTCATCTTTCTTTGTATGTGATTCCTTTCTTCTTTCATTCTAATGGTTTGGTTTTGTCACTGCAGGTTTGAAGCCTGATAATGATGTGCTTGGATAATTGGAATGTTAAGTTCCTCCTTTATTATAGTTTTGCAGAATCTTTCTCATTTGCAGAACTTTGTCATGGTGATGGTTGTTTTGTAATTCTGGAAATTTTCTTAAACAGTTTTATAAAGTGTAATGATTTATTTTCTCCTTTGATGTTTTCTGGGACCCTGATAACTTTTTCTTTGTCTTGTCTTCTGAATATATCACCTCCATCTGTATAACTTCCATTTTTCCCAATTTGATTATTTTCTGATCTTATCTTTCCATGTAAACTACAACATCTGCCATTTTGTCTTCTCCATTATTTATACTATTTTTTGGTTGTTTCATATTTCTGAATTCTCTATGGGCTTTGTCATCATTTACTCTCATATTTTTAGCTGCATCCACTTCTTCCTTTAACTCTTCCTAGATTGTTTTTAGTTGTTTTATAATGCTTTAGCTTTATAATTCTTTTCATGATTTGTATTGCTGGTTCTCAAACTTCTTTAATTCCATTATCTTTATTTAAATGTTTCTCTTGAAATTTCTTGCATTATTTTTCATACTACTTGTGCAATTGGTTCAGTGAATAATTCTTCCCTTATTTTTTCCTTTGCTTTGATCATCTTAAAAATTGCTTTATCATGTCCAGATGCTTTGGTTTGGTCACTCATCTTTTTGGTGAGTTTTCATTTTATTTGAAACATTTCTAGCAATTTTATTTCTTTTCAGTATTTCTGTTTTTATTTTTGTTGAAGTTCACACCTGCACACATATGTGTGAATATGTGTACATACATATATATCATAAGATCATAGATTTTGAGCTAAAAAGGGACCTTTAGAAATTGTCTAGTAGAATTTCATTTTACACATGAGGAAACAATAAGACCAAGGAAAGTTAAGTGACTTACTCATGGACACTAATGCTGAGCTGGAATTCGAACCCAGAATTCTCTGATTTCTAAGTATAGCATTCTTTGTACCACTCTACAATGCTTTCTTTGACCTCTGACTGAGTCCCAGTTATGTTTCTGACTAGAAGATCTATTAATGTTTCTTTGTTAAAATTTGCTATTTTCCAGAGACACAGAATGATTGCCAATAAAAAATACTCATCCTTTATATTTAAGCATTCATGTCAGGGTTTATTTTAACCACTGAAAAGTGAAAGTATTCCATCATAATAATTACATTAAGAAAAGTGACAGATAGGTAGGGTCATCAAACTAGCTAAAAGCACTGGGAAGTTGGATTCCTCATTTTCTACCTAAACTATTTATGTCAAAGGCTATGGAAATTTAAGTTAACTGAGTATTTTGTTTTTCATTAATGTGAATTAACTTAGTTTTCAATTCCATATATTTAAATCTGAGGGCCAGAATGTCATAGTAGATAAAGGAATAGACTTAAAGTCAGGAAGACCTGGAATCAAATCCTGTCACTGACATATACTAACTATGTGACTGGGTAAATCTCTTAACCTCTCAGTGCCCCAAATAACTATTTAAAAATTTGTTGTTATTGTCACTTAATCACTTTTTGTGACCCCATTTGGGGTTTTCTTGGCAAAGATACTAGAGTGGTTTGCCATTTCCTTCTCCAGCTCATTTTACCAATGAGGAAACTGAGGCAAACAGTTAAGTGACTTGCTCAGAGTCATGCAGCTAGTGTCTGAGGCCAGATTTGAATTCACAAAAATGAGTCTTCCTGATTCCTAGAGCATTGCTCTATTCGCTGTGCCACCTAGCTGCTCTTTAAGAATACATGACAGAGGAGTAATATATTACAGTGATTACGCTAATTGATCTGTCAGTGAAGAGAGTTTCCTCACTGGGAATACTTCATGATGGCAGAGTCCTGGATCCCCTTGTCCACTTTCCCCACCCCCAAAAAAATATCTCTCTCAATCTCTTTTAAACCTAGAGTGCTATGTTACCTCAGAGGGAGTTTTGGCTTAATCCAACACTCCATACCCCCATTCTACAGGTTAGAAGAGAGTTGAAGTGGCTTGCCCTGGGTCATATTGTGAACCAAAATGAGACTAAAATCCAGGTTTCGTGACTTCTAATTCAGTTTCTTTCTGCGAGAGTGAAGGAAGGAGGGCTGGGAGGAGAAGGCTGTGAGTGTTTAAAAATTTCTGAGTCTCTTGATGAGACAGTGTCTTTTTCTGTCTGAAAGTGGTTTGATATGTGATATTTTGAGTAATTCCATCCTCTTTACAAGGGAAAGGAAGTGCTTTATAGTGTTGGAGAGAGTCAGGAAATAAAACTAGCAGCAACTGTGCAATATCGGGTCTATGATGATTTGACTTGGAAAACACAACAATGACTATAATAATTATTATATTGTACTTCCTAAGTGACCACAGGACACAGGATACTGGAGAAGAAATTGTGGATAAGGGGTTTGGTTTTTTTTTTTTTTTTGGAACAAAGAACACAAAAGAGACTACCAGAATGTCACTCTAGCCAATATCAAGGGTCAGGCAGGGCTAGAAGAGCAGGGTTTGAGACTAAAACATTTGAAGCTTTCAATGACTGAGGTAGCCCAAACAATTTCTGCAAAGTTCCCATAAAATTTTAAGTCACTAGTGAGTTAATTACCATGTGCACTACCCAGATATCTGCCAAAGCTTTATAAATTAGAGGCATATGTTCCTACAACACAATGAGTAAACAGTGAGAAAGGGGAATTTATATGGTGAATAGACAGGGTCCTGTCTTTCTCTTGTTCTCTCCGTGAATATATTCAAGTGATAAAACCTCATTAATTTTTGTCTCCACCCATTCAGAATTTGTCATTATTAGGCCTGCACACTGGTGCTATCTTGGGTTATATAACCTACAAAAGAAGGAATTGTTTGGGCAGATGAATAGTAAAGATAAGAGAGAAGGGCTCACATTTTAACCTTCTGTGGAGAACAAAGTATTTTAGGGATTTCATTTCTCCCTGCTCGCCCCCCCCCAACTTTTTTTTTTCCTGCTAATTACAAATGAATTTCATCTACTTAAGTCTATCTGGCAAGGCTTCCTCTTGAAAGTATTATGAGAGCCATTAGTGTTAGGATATTATAAAAGCATACATGCAAGTAGTGAAATAAAACAATTTTTAATCTAACTGATGTGTTAAGTAAGGCATGCAACATATGGATATTCTGTTTAAAGTATGGGCTGCTTAAATACCCTCCTTCTGATCTCTTAGAGACAGAAGGTACAGTTGAGATCATCTAGTCCAATCCTCTTGCTTCATAGTTGAGAAAACTGAGGCCAAGAAAAGTGAAATTACTAGCCCAAGCTCACGTGGGCAATAAATTATAGCCTGGAATTAATCTCAAGTCCTTTTTTTGACTTGTTTTTTTTTGTTTGTTTGTTTGTTTTGCTTTGTTTTGAGATTGAGTCTCCTTCTCTTACCCAAACTGGAAGTCCAGAGGCCAGTGGCAGTCTAAACTCATTGCTGATGGACAAGAGAGTTTTGACCTACTCTGTTTCTGACCTGGGCAGATCACACCTTCTTGGGCTGCCTGATCACCTGAACCCAGGGGCTCACTATATTGGTGGATAAACTTAGTGAGGATGCCTGGCGATGGATGAACTCTTGAGCTCAAGAGACCCACTAGCCTTACCCTTCCCAGTAACAAGGATGACAGTTGTCAGACACCAGTCAGTCCTCTCATTTTAAAACTCACCCACTACTGAACTGTTCCCTTGTTTTTATAATTCATCCTTTCCCCACTTTCAGTTGTTTTTGTTCAGTCGCTTCAGTTGTGTCCTACTCTTTGTGACCCCATTTGGCATTTTCTTGGCAAATATACTAGAGTGGTTTGCCATTTCCTTCTTCAGCTCATTTGACAGATGGGGAAACTGAGGCAAACAAGGTTAAGTGACTTGCGCAGAGTCACACTGCTAGTAAGTATCTGAGGCCAAATTTGAACTCAGGAAGAGGAGTCTTTGTGACTCGAGGCCCTGCCCTCTCTCTCCTGGGCCACCCAGCTGCCCGCTGTTTCTCCGCTGTTAGGTTATAAATTATATGGGAGGAGGGGTAGAATTACTTATTATAAATTATATAGGAGGAGGGGTAGAATTACTTATTACATCCATACCTAAATGTTGGAGATTTCCAAAGCATGTAAATTTGTTAATTAACCAAATTATATAACTAACTTTTCAGGTTTAAGGCTGTTCTTGATTTTCTTCCAAGATTATGGTAAACATTCCCAGAAGAGCATAAAAACCTCTAGATTGAAAAGGTAGAAGTTTTGGATCCTTTTTCTTTCTTCCTATCTTTCTTATTGCCAGAATCTTGTTACAATACTGAAGAATCAGTCATCTAGTTAACTCTCTCTTTCCCTTTCCTACAAACCTAAAGAAGAAGTAATATCTGCTGAAATTGCAACTTTCAGTTAGGATTGGCTACATTATAAGCAGTAAATTTATTATTCTAACTAAGTAGGCTTAGCTGTTTTTCTAAGAAGACCATGTCATTAAAAAAAAAAGTCTGGGAATGAAACCAATTTTTGTTCTTTTCCAGCATGAAAGTTTTGTTAGTCTTCAGGAAACCAATTTTTACATGTTCCCATAATCCAATCAATAGCACCAGGGCATGGAAATGTGTAGCCAACTTTTAAAACAATTAAGTTTTTTGTGTTAGACCATGTATTACTCCTAATGTTTTTCCTACAGTCCCCAATATTTTAAGTTTTTAGAAGGGGTTAGAGTGTTTTGTTGTCAGCTGAGCTAGCCAGAAACAATGAGAAGGCACCTTTCCCAAGACTCTGTGTGGCTGATGCTACAGAGGACATGATTTAACCTTTAGGATATATAAAGAATGATAACAAAGATAATGATTGTACTATATGCATATACAGAAGGGATTGTCCCAAGGATATCCCTTTAAGAAATAATATCCACCAAAAATCAAGTTGCTTTCCCTCCTATTGCCCTTTTTCCGTTTGTATGGTCTCTTTGGGATACAGCTCTAGAAGCAATATTTCTGAGTCAAAGGGTATGCACATTTTTATAGCCCTTTGGGCATAGTTCCAAACTATTCTCCGGAATGGTTGAATCAGCTCACAGCTCCACCAACAATGAATTGATGTTCCAACTTTCCCATATCTTCTCCATTTATCATGTTCCTGTTTTGTTATATTAGCCAATGATGTGGTACCTCAGAGCTGTTTTGATTTGCATCTCTCTAATCAATAGTGTTTTAGAGCATTTTTTCATATAACTATAAATAGCATTAATTTCTTCCTCTGAAAACTGCCTGTTCATATCCTTTGACCATTTATCAATTGGGGAATGACTTGTATTCTTGTAAATTTGACTCAGTTCTCTACATATTTTAAAAATGAGACCTTTATCAGAGACAGTAGTTCTAAACATTCTTTCCCAGTTTTCTGCTTGGTTTTATTCCTTTCAATGTTGGCTGATTCTCGAGGAAGGAGCCTCTTCATCTCTGAGAAGCTCACTATTAAGGAAATCTCTTTGATGCTTAAGTTTGAAACTCAGGAACTTATAAAACTGCAATTCTTCAACTCAGGATTACCTATAAGATACCTACTAAAGTTGGTAGTATCTATCCATTAGTCTCTGACCTCTGGTCAGAAAACCAAAAAGAAAGGCAAAGGATGGTAACTGGGACTCAAACTCTGAAAACTGTGCTTTTAAGTTCGCTTGAACCTAGGTGTTCACCATGGGTTGTTCACCATGTACTTCTCCTGTAAGTTGCCATTTTCTGCTGGGGGTGGAAAGGGAAAGAGAGTGCCTGAAGATACCTTTGCTGCACTATGGTTTGGACATCCAAGGGAGAAAAAATCCAAAAAAAGAAAAAGGCAAAGTTTGATCTCAGACCACAGAGGAGGCAGCTCCTCGGACCAGAGTTCATCCTCCTGAGCCTCAGTCAAACAGTCATGAAGAGACAGCCCCACCCTCTAGAGCCCAGACAGTTAACTATCAATACTCAAGTCTACCTTTATGGAAAGTAGCCTTCAGATGGCTGCCACAAGGTCCACACCCTGTAATTGGGAGACTCATTAAATTGATTAGGGGCACTCATCAGACTTCCTGCCAAGATGGCTGTATGAACAGGAGGTAAACCGCCTAGCATCTCCACTCCAACTCCACCAAAACTCTGAAGGTTCTACCAGACTGAATAATGATCCAGAAATCCAGTGAGAAGCTACAGTAAGTGATATCTTCCACCCAGGAGTCTGCTGGTAAATGTTTAACAACTGGCTTTCTGGGGGTAAAAATGTAAATGCATGACACGCTAATAATAACCATAGCTAACATTTATGTAGTACTTGCTATGTGCCAGGCACTGTGCTAAGAGCTTTACAATTATTATCTCACTTGATCTTCACAACAACCCTGAGAAGTAGGTGTTATTATTGTCCCGATTTTATACGTGAGGAAACTGAGGCAAACAGAGGTTAAGGGACTTGCCCAGGGACACACAGCTAGAGTCTGAGGCTAGATTTAAACTCTGCTCTTCCTGACTCTAGGCTTGGCACTCTATCCACTGCAACACCTTAACTGCCCTGAATTATTAACATTTTCTCCTTCATTTTCTTAAGTCTAGAAATCGAAAATGACAAGTACTTCTACTACAATAATAAATCAAGCCCTGATTTGTAGTGTTTCCCGAGGTGTAAACACACTGAAATTTTAACAATTTGCTTTGTAGAGCTGGGGTTGAATTAGCTTCAGAACACCCTTGCTTCTACCCCAGAACAGCATAGAAAGCTAGACAGAAATTCAGGGTCAATAGGAAAGCTACCCCTCCCCCCATAAAAGTGGGTACCAGTAAGACCAGAAATGGGACACCTATAGTCTTCAAGGCTGGGACATACAGTGGATGGAGTACTGTGCCTGGAGTCATGAAGGCCTAAGCAACTTGTCCAGGGTCGCACAGCTAGTTGGTGTCTGAAGCCAGATTTGAGCTCACAGCTTCCTGTCTCCAGGCTGGGCATTCCATCCACTATGCTACCTAGCTGCCCCATAACTCTGATCAGTGTAATAACCACGTGCTTCCAAAAGGACCTATGATAAAGCATGTTACTTCCCTCCTGTCAGAGAGATGACAGAACAAGGTGAAGAAACTAACATTTTTAAACTTAGACACTGTGTGGCTATGCTCATTTCCCCTTCTTTCGATTAAATGGAAAAGGCAAGGAAGAGGTGGGAAATGTGGCTGGAAAGGAGGTTAGCAATATGAGTGGAAAAAAAGACAGGTGTCAAAACATTGTTTTAATGCACAGAAGAGAGCAGAAGTTTACAGAACAGTTTTGAAAATAATATATAAAATTTATTTTATATATAAAGCATATGGTCTGAATTAGAGATTCAGGTTCATAAAGAATCCTCTCTTCATATTCTGCAGTGTGTATGGAAATACTCTTTTTTGGCATTAAATTCAAAATAAAAAATATTTTACAAAGGCTCCCTGCTCACCCCCTTGCAAGCAGATTTGAGTAATGAAGGCTGTGAGAGGTTAGTTGACTTGCCCTGTGATCATTGAGCTACTAGGCATCTGAGGCAAGATTTAAAGCTAGATCTTCTGGTCCTGCCCTTTATCCACTGTACTAAGTTTCTTGATCATACACAAAAACTCCCATATGCTGTTTCTAGGTTCTGATGCTATTCTTTGCATTCTAGTCCATGGGCTTTTGTTAAATCAGAAAGCATTTTAAAAGAGGGAAGGAGAAGAACCTTTAGCTCTGAATTCTATCCTCATTCATTCTAAAGTTGAAGTCACCAATGTGCCAGTTAATGGAGGACGGGAGGAAGGAAAGTGGAAAGGAGATGGGAGAAGAGAGAAGAAAAAGGGAAGAGCTAGCTATCCAGTTTCTCAGGTTAGGCCTCAGAGCAACTCTGTACCTACATCAAGATCATTGTGGCTCCAGGATTTGGTCTTTAGCTTTCCTGATTTAAAGACTCAAATTTTATTAGTTCACCCTGAGGTGATCAGGTTCTGAGGACTGAGTCACAATAATTCAATTTATAAAGATAGAATTATATATGAGTGAGGATTTTCTCATTTACAATTAGAAATACAAATGCTGAGTAGACCCAGATGCTTGTGCTTTCTGGTTAGCAGATCCTTATCCCAGCAGAAAAATCATTCAGGAAACTAACTGAATATCTGAAGAAAGTTTGGTAGACAAAAGAGAAGAACAAAAAAGAGACCATATATAGTGATGGAAATGTTATGGACTTGGAGTCTAGAGACCTGGGTTCTAATTCAGTTTTTTTAAATTCAATTTTTTTTTTCAGTCCTGAGTTCTGTCCCCCTCCTCTACCCAATAAGAAAGCAAAAAAACCGAAACCTGTTATATATATGGATAATCATTCAAAAGAAATTCCCACATTAGGCATGTACAAAATGGAGAGAGAAGAGAGAAAGAAAAGAAAATATGCTTCAATTTGCCCTCTGAGTCTTTCAGCTCTCTATCTGGAGGTAGATTGCATGTTTTACCATCAGTGCTTTAAAAGTGTGGTTGTTCATGGTGTTGATCTTTCAAGATGTCTTTCAAGTTGACTATCTTTTTAAGTCTTATTTAAATTTATTTGAGTCTTTCAAAGTCGATTATCTTTACAATGTTACTCTTAATATATAAATTGTTCTCTCCATTCTGCTTACTTTGTATCAGTTCATACAAAGTCTTCCCAAGTTTTTCATTTCTTACAGTTATACTACTCCATCTTGATCATATACCATAACTTGTTTATCCATTCCCAAATTGGTGGACATCTTCTTGGTTTCCAATCCTTATTACTACAAAAAACTGCTATAAATACTTTGTATTGCCCTTTTCCCCTCTCTTTGATCCCTTTGGGATATAGACCAAATATCAGTATCACTGGGTCAAGGAGTATATACACAATTTAATGACTTTTGGAGCATAGTTCCAATTTGCTTTCCAGAATAATTGGACTAGTTGACAGATCCTATACTGATATACTTGCTTTCCTATATTCCCTCCAACATTTGTCATTTTCCTTTTTGTCATCTTAGCTGATCTGATGGGTATGAGTGGTATCTTGAATTATTACCCTTTGCATTTCTCTACTTATTAATGATTGAGAGTTGGGTTTTTTTAGATGACTAGTGATAGCTTGGATTTCTTCCTCTGAAAAGTACCTGTTTTTATCCTTTTTACCATTTATCAATTGAGAGATAACTCTTATTATTGTTGTAAATTTGAATTAATTCCCTATATATCTTAGAGATGAGACTTTTATCAGAGAAATTTACTGCAAAGATATAAATTTTAGTTGCATTGGTTTTGTTTATGCAAAACATTTTAAATTTTATGTAAGCAAAATTATCCATTTTATATCCTGTAAGCTTGCTGTCTCCTATTAGGTTATGAACTCTTCCTCAGTCCCATAGATCTGACAGGTAATTTCTTCCATGTTCTGTGAATTTGCTTATGATGCTTCCCCATAGATCTGAATCATATAATCATTTTGAGCTTATCTTGTTTTATGGTATAAGTTGTTCATCTGTGCTTAGTTTTTGCCAAACTACTTTCCAGTTTTCCCTACATTTTTTATTGAATAGTAAGGTCTTACCCCAAAAGCTAGGAAACAAATTGGACCCTGAACTAAGAAGGAGGAGAGTAGACTGAATTCCTTTCAATAATCTGCTAAACTCTCTTAATGACTCCAAACTTATGGGAGGACACAAGAACAAAGGATGCACTTAACAGCCAGCAGTAGATGATGTGTGATCCGTGTGGTTGGAAGGATCGTTCCGGCTGATTAGACTACAAGTTCATTTGAGTATTTGAATAAAAGAAAACATGTTCTACCAGACAGAGTTCTCTTACAATGGAATAGGCTTCCTCATGAAATTGTGAGCTTTTCATTATTGGAACTACTCAAGAAGAAGATACACGACTACCCATCACACAGCCTTTAAAGTAGACTTCTTGAATGGTATAAGAACTTAGACCACATGATGGCATTTCTAGTTTCTCATTAATAGGCCCTTTTTTGAGTAGATTGAGCTGAACACCAAACATATTGAGTGAATTGTGCCTGAGATTCATAGATTCAAAGTTTAGAGGTCTTTTAGTTTAATCTTTTCGTTTTGTAGATGAGGCCCAAAAAGGTTATCTAGCCAGTACAGTGTAAACTCTTTGAGGGAAGGTATGGTTTTATTTTTGGTTTTGTGTCCCCCATAGCTAGTGTGATGCCCCCAAAATAATAGGCTTGTAGAATTAAATTCAGACCTAGGACCCACAAGTAATAGTGGCAGAACTGAGATTTGAACTTAGGTCTTTTAACCCCAATCTAACCCTTTTTCTACCATGCTATTTTGATAATTCATTGGGCATTCAGCTAAATTGATCTCTCTAAGAATATATTTGGAATCATTGGTTACTAACTTTCTCTAAAGGATCTGTGAAGCTACCTCAACTCATACCTTTTATGTGAGTTCCTCTTACCAGTTCAAAAGTGTAATTATTTTCTATAATTTCATACATTGGGGATGTAATATTTGCCATTTATTGCAGTACTCCAATTTAAAAGAAGAAAACCAACAACAGAAAAGCATTTATTGGCCCTTGATCCTAAGACTCATGAGGAAATTTTGGCTTTATTTAATTCTCAGAGAAAAAGTTTGTTTTTTATTAAAAATTCATGCCACAAAAAAATCTTAGCATTATAACTTTATATTTATTTAAGATTCTACTTACATTTAAATCTAAAAATCAATTTATTAAGTCTAAATACAAATGAATAGTTCTCAAAGTGTGGCCCAGGGACCCCTGGGGGTACCAAAACCTTTTTGAGGGGTCTGCAAGGTCAAAATATTTTGATAGTATTAATTAATTTTTTTAAATTTTATATAGTATTAATTTCTAATGTGATAACTACCAATTGGTATAACCTACATAAACAGAAGCTCTTTGCGGAGGTCAATAATTTTTAAAAGTATAAGGGGGTCCTGAGACTGAAGAGCTTGAGAATTACTCCACTATTTTGATTCTACCATCTGGGTGTGTGTTTCAATCATAATTAAACCACTTGTGAATTAAGGGTAGTTGAAGGGAAAATGGAATCCTTCCACAAAAATAATGAAGACACCCTTCCTGTTTTCTTTATTTCAAAAAGATGGACAAGAATGTGTCTTCTGAAGATGGTGTCCGTGTGTTCACAAGTTTGTGTGTGGCAGTAGTCTTAGTGGGCAAATGATTTGAGACTTCAGTTATCTCTCTTATCATATAGTCAGGTTAATTTACCTAGATCCTGAAACTAAAAGAACACCGGGCCTTCTAATATTAAACCGTGAGCCAGTAAGACCATTTGCATACACGCTTCACTTAGTGATGTCATCAGCTTCCATGGATTGGGTTTTTCTCAGATGATTCTTACATCTGCCTTTCCTGCCCCAAGCTGTCTCCTGACCTCCAGCCTTGCGTCTCCAATTGCCTTTTGGCATCTTGAATTGAACATTCAGTGAACATCTTAAACTCAACACATCCAAAAGTGACCTCATTACCTTTCCCTCATTACCCTCTCCATTTCCCAATTACTCAAAATCTTGGTGTCATTCTTGACTTCTCACGGTCTTTCACCCTCATAACCAATCTGTGGTTTGGTTGGCGCTACTGGTTTGGGTCTTAAGTTTCCTCTTTTTCTATCACCACCTGAGTGAGGGGCCTAAAAACAGACAGGGAGAGGAGGAGACGTGTCTCTCACAAAATGCCTCACCCTTCATCCTGGCTTTGTGGCTTCCTCCCTTCTCACTCTCCACATCTGCTGTGGTGCCTGAGTCCCGCTTCATCACCCTCACCTCTTATCTGTTATAGTCGAACACAGAGACAATCTTAGTGGACAGTTAACTTTCCTAGACCGTGAAGGAGGGCTCTCGGGAGTACATCTCCTCTGGACTCATGTGGCACAGATCGCCCGCGCCGCCCATTCTACAGTAAGTATGTATTCCTTTGAACAATGAGGATCTTCTCATGGAAGTGCTCTATATCATCAGCTACCCTCGAAAGGCTGGCCCAGGACTAGCTATATTGTGCAGTGACCAGAACACTGGACCTGGAGTTAGGAAGACCTGAGTTCAAATCCAGCTTTGGATATTTAATAGTTGAGCAAGTCACCTAAAATCTCTGTTTCCTTCTCTGTAAAATAGGGATGGGGGCAGCTAGGTGGCACAGTGAACAGACCACCAGGCGGACCTGGAGTCAGGAGCACCGAGTTCCAATCTGGCCTCAGACATTAGCTGTGTGACCCTGGACAAGTCACTTGACACAGTTTGCCTCCATTTCCTCATCTATAAAATGAGCTGAAGAAGGAAAGGGCAAAACTATTCCAGGATCTTTGCCAAGAAAACCCCAAATGGGGTCACAAAGAATTGGACATGACTGAAATGACTGAACAACAACCACAAAATGGAGATAATAACAGCTCCTCCTTCTTAGGGTTGTTGTGAAGATATTTCTGAAGCATTTTGTAAATCTTAAAATGCTATATAAATGCCAGCCCATATATTATTATTATCACACCAGCCCCCAGCACAGGCCCCACTATGTAGTAGGGATCTGGTAAGTGTTTGTTGTGGGTGATGGTGTTGGGGACAACGATGACCTCACCCTGCTTGTATTTTTCTCAAGGACTCTGTGGCATTCTGTTAGCCTCTCACTCACCTCCACCTTTCTTCCGAGGTCAGTACCCAAGTTGTGCATTAAATCAGCCTATCATCGTATTTCCCAGAATCTCTGTGCTAGCTAGCTATGAAGCATAGTTCCGTGTACTCAAAACAACCACAGGCAGGCGTCAATCTTGCTGCTTATATGCATGAGGCTACATTTGTATCAAACACAGCTCCTGCTTCCCTTCTGCTGGTTCTCTCCCAGAAAACTCACAGGCGTGCTTCTTGAAGGTAGAGCATTCTTGTGCACTGATATTTGGGTGCATCATATCTTCCAATTCAGCAAACGCTATGCTTCACCAGGGGAGAAGCCGTGTCCTCTGACATCTTTATATCCTCCTGTACCTAGGACAGGGCTCTGCACATTATAAACACTTAATTACTTCACAATTTAGCAGTGCTGCTCATTCATTCCTACCTGAAGAACAGCAGTGGTTTCCTCTTCTCTGCAGTGACCTGATTATTTGGTAGCTTGAGCAGTCAAATGCACTAGTGAATGCTTAGTCTCCTGACTCAACTTCCTAAGGATTACTTGGTCATCTACTCATTCATTCAACCAACATTTATTAAATTCTGGTAGTATGAATCCTCTATACCACCTCATCCCTCCATGAGATAAGTAAAAAGAGAAATAAGACATAGTCCCTGCCTCCTCCCTTATCAATTATGAGGATGAGACAGTATGTATAAAGGTAAGAGCTCAGTGTATAGAGCATGAGACTTAGAGTCAGAAAGACCTGGGTTCAAGTTCTATCTCAGATCCTCACTAGCTGTGTACCTCTGGGCAAGTCATTCAGCCTCATTTTCCTCATCTGTAAACCTAACTCCAAAGTACCTACCTCCCAGTGATGTTGTAAGAATCAAATGAAATACCATAAAGCACTATATAAATGCTAGCTCTTATTAAAGTGGGGATGTAAAGTACTTTGAAATCAAAGGAATAATTTTTAGCTTTGTCCACTCAGGTTTGATGTGTTTTATTTGGCTTTCCGTCCTAATCATATGTATCTTAGATTGTTATCTGCTAGAAGGGGTGGGCTATATCTGTGCAATCTCTTTGTATGGAACCAAGCATCATGCTATGCTATCAAACGATCAATAAATCCTTTCTTTGACCATGATGGTGAAAAATTTCTTTATAGGGAGCTTAGAGTTCATTTTCATCTCAGCTAGATTTGTTTTTGGCCTCAGAGAGACGAATCAGTTTGTCAGACAGTGCATGGAATTAAAAATTAGGAGACCTGACTCTGCTTTTAATTACCTGTGTGACCTTGGGCTAGTCACTTCCTTTCTCTTGTCATTTTCTTCATTTTCCCAAAAGAAATGATTGACTAGCTGATCTCCAAGATCTCTTCCAGCTCTAATATCCTCTATTTCTCTGAATTCGGAGGACAAAGTGAAGCTCTTCTCTCCAGAAAGATTCAAAGTAAGACCCTTTCTAGACTCCAAGGAAAGGAGACAATCCAATGACTAGTGTTCATTTATCTAAGTTGGCCAAGTTCAACAAAAAGTGACAAATGTTGGAGGGTCTATGTGTTATTGGAGATTAATTTGTCCAGCTGTTCCGGAAAACAATTTGGATTTATATCTAAAAGCTTGCTAAATGGGACAGTTTTTCTTCAAATAATGAGTGGCTAATGCTAGGGAAGGCTCTTACTCAGTTTCCTTCCATCCTTACCGTTGAGACTGATGACTGTTGTTAATAATACATAAAGAATGGAACCTTTTAGTATCTTCAAAGTGGAAAAGGGATCAACCCCTCTGTGGCATTTGCATGGTGCTTGGGACATTGCAAGCCCTACAATGGTGCATTTAGTAAATGTGTGTCGACTATCGACAGTGATTGTTGACATAGAATGATCTGTTGCAGAATCAAGGGTAGGCAAGGCTGGAAGATCAATCCCACCTGCTGGAATATCTTCCTGGAAGCTGAGCTTTGGCTCACTCTACTTTCCAGGTTCCAGCTGATGAGTTTGAAACTTCATCTCAGACCACAGACAAGCCTTAGAGAAGGGGATGAGGGGAAAGAGGCTAAACTTAGAGACTACAGAAGAAAGAGGGGGAGGATGACCCAAGCTTTCGAGGTTTTGGAGTGAGAGGTGGTTAGTCAACATAGCTGGAACATGATAACATGACAAATCAGCTCCACCATAAAGAAAACACAAAGACAGCCTGTAAGGAACCCACAATCGTGCTGGAAAAACTCTGACGCTAGGTCCCCTTCAGATATGACTGTTTATGCTTTTAGAAAACAGAAGATTAAGTAAACATGGTCACTGAATGGTTAGCTGATTTCTTGGAAAAGGAGTTTCCACAGGGTTCTCAGAGCCCAGAAATAGCTGCACATTAAAGACAAAGGTAACCAGATAAGGAACCGAGAAGCAGATTCTCAAAAATTACACTCAGACTCAGTGCTGGAACTCAGAGTTTTTCTCGGTTTTGGTATCAGAAATGATACTGTGCCATAATGACAGTGTTCACTGAACAGGGAGAGAAGCTGCCACCTTCACATTTGGAACACAAAGGACCCAAAATAAACAAGTCTTCACCGGAACTAGGAAAAGTGAAGACAAACTCTCTGGCTTCTGTCAGGAATGTATGTGAAAGGGTTCGTGGGGAAAGGAGGTGTTATCTAAACAGCTGGAAGCAGCAGCCTGACAGCTGGCTCCAAAGACACCCAAGATCTGCCCTTGGCTAGGAGCTCTCTACCTCTGTGGCTTCTAACTATCTCTGATTGACTAAGAACCACACAGTGTGGTGCAGTGGAAAGGGTGCTGGGAGGAGGGTCAAAGGCCCTCAGTTCAGATTCTGACTGTGTTCCTTACTGCCCGTGGGACTTTGGGCAAGTCATTTAGCTATTCTGGGACTCATCTTCCTCATCAATAAGATGAAAGGGCCAGACTACAGATGACCTTGGTGTTTCCTTTCAGCTCAAAATCTATGGTCCTCTAATCCTAAAGGCTGCATCCGCCCCTCTGCAAGGAACCCTTCTTCTAGTTTGATTCATGTGTCTGGAATCAGACCTGTAGTTTTCTATTCAATCCTGTAGGATTCCTAGCTGTTCTTTAAAATCCACTTTGAATAACCCTTCTGTCATGAAACCTTCGTTAACTCTACCTCCTGCCCCTGGTTAGCCAAGATAATTTTTTCCTCAGACTTCCTATCACCTTTCATGCATTTATCTTGTGCTATTTTGTACCATAGTTATTTCTGTCTTTTGTATCATGGTTATTTATGGCTTCTCTCCCTACTAAGCACCATGAGGATGTGGCCATTGGCTTATCTAAACTTTGCATCTCCCCCAGCACTTAGACCAGAGCTCTGTACTGGGCAGGTGTTTAAATATTTATTGCTGGTATTGTCCCAACCTGCTCTGCTTCACTGCCCTGCAATAACCATTGCTGCCAACCCAAGTCAAAGAGCATTATAGTTATATCTCTGAATCACAAATGTTCACTGAGGAAAGCGATGTCCATATCCCAGCCAAAAGTCCATGCATTTCAAGCAAAACTTAATATGGGCAAAACCTGGCATAGCCAATGAATACGGAGGAATCTTTGGGCTTTATTGAGGTGAGTTCAAACCAGTAGAAGCAACTTCTCTCCAAGGACACCTCCTTCGGATACTTCTCCTCTCTAGAAGCTCCTCTGAGTACAAGAAGCCTTCTCTCATAAAACAATTCAAGCTGCTAAAGAATTTTTCTTTTATAACCTCTGCCTCTGAACCAGAAAGCATTTTCAAGGAAGTTTTTTATCCTTTTTGGGGAAATGAGGTAGATAAGTTTTCTCATTCTGATAATGGAGAAGTTAATTCTTCTTCCAAAGAAATCTTGCAATTCTCATCTAAATTACAAACCCTTTGAAGGCTGGGACCATATTTTACAACTAGTACCTAGTACAGTTTATTGAATTAAAGTTAATTAGATAATGGGTACTCAATAAATGTTTTATGAATTAATGAAGATAATAACAGCATACTTACTGATAAGGACAAACTTTCTCATGCCAGTCGTGGATATCAACTCTGTGTTTTTACAAGAATCCAAAAGGATCCTTGAGGCAAGTAGGTGAGACAGTGGACTAAGTGTTGAACCTAGAGTCAGGAAGACTTGAGTTCAAATCCAGCCTCGGACACTTACTAGCTGCATGACCCTTGGCAAGTCACTTAACTTCTATCTGCCTTAGTTTCTTCAACTGTAAAATGGGAATCATAACTGTACCTCTCTCACAAGCTTGTTGTGAGGATCAAAAGAAAAAAATATTTGTAAAGCATTTAGCACAGTGCCTGGCACATAGAAGGTGCTTATTTGAAAATCTTGTTCCTCTTTTTCCTTTCCTTTCTTAGATTATAAATAGCAATGTCACCCTCATGTCCTAAATCTTTGCTTAACATAGAGGCATTGAGCTTTTTGAACATGGTGGTGATGGTTGTTGTTTGTCCTTCCTTCTAGAAGAGGACCATGACATCAGGGAGGTAATGCCATGACTTGCAAGTGAATTGGATTTAAGCGAGGGAGAGCTATGCAAAGTCACCAGCTTCATGTTCTCCTCCAGAGCCATCTGGGTCCAGTGGCCAGATACAGATCAGGATAACTGGAGATGTGGAGAATACAGTGGCAGACCTTGACCTTTTTAAGCTAATGTCTTTGACAGGTCTCAGTTTGATTCAGTTTGATGTCCAGTGATTAAGGCTTAATAAGAAATGAGGCAAAGAATGGCCTCTTTACCTAGTCAAAAGATCTGGGAGAGGAAGACCCTCAGGGTTTCTGGCCAAAACAGAAACAACTACTATTTACATGATTGAACATGGTAGATGTTGAGAAAGGAGAATACTAGGTACTGTGTACTCATCCATTCATTCTATAAACATTTATTAAACACCTACTGTGTACAAGGTGAGAGGTAGTGCATTTAGGGGGCTGATTTTGAGGTCAGGAGAGATACTGCACCTAGGGGCTGATCTTGAAGTCAGGAAGACCAGAATTCAAACCCTGCCTCTGATACACACTGTCTGTACAATCACTTAAGCTTTCAGTTCCCCCAGGAAACTAAGACTGGATGACACAGCAAACTGCCAGAATGCATCAGTGATGGGAATTTCCATACCAGGAATGCACTACACAAATGAAAACATAGGCCCAGACCAAGGGAAAAAAAAAATGTTTTTAAGTGCAAGGCAGCTGATAGAGTGCTGTGGAATCAGAAAGACCTTAGGTCAAATACTGCCTCATATGCTCAGTAGTTGTGGGATCATAGGCAAGTTATTTAATCTTTCTTAGCCTCAGTTTCCTTATCTGTAAAAATGAAGATAATATTAGCACCTGCCTCCCACGATTGTTGGGATAAAGGGCTTTGCAAACCTTAATGTGCTCTAAACATGCTAGCTATTATTATTGCCTGCCAGAGGAGATACAAAGATACAAAAGGTGTCTTCTAGGTGCTTAGAGCCTAGGACGGGGCAAGAAGGCACGTGCACAGCAACTCGAACCCACATTAGAATATGGTAAGTGCATGAAAAACATAAACAGAAAAGGGTGAGATTATTGAGCTGCTGATCCCTCCCAGGAGCAGTGGTGGGAGAAGGAAAAGTTTAAGGAGTTGTACTAGAGATACAGGATCAGGGAACTTTTCGTAGAAGATGTAGAATTTGGCATAAGCCTTGAAAAATAGTATTTTTAAAATTTAATTTTGTTTCAATGAACAAAAATCTGTTTTCTCTCCTTTCTATCCACTCCTTTTGGTGGAGAGAACCTTGTATAACAAATATGCATAATTGAGTAAAACAAACTGCCACATTAGCCACGTTCAAACAATAAATGTTCCATTCTATGTCCCAAGTCCAACACCTCTCGGGTGAAAGGCGTTTAGCATTTTGTGTTACTGTTCTTCTGGAATGGTGCTTGGTTATTGAGGTGATCAGAATCCATACGTCAAAAAGTGAATAGAATGTCAACAGGCAGGTTGAAATTAGGGAGAAAAATGACCCTAATATCCTCCTTTCCATGGCATTCCTCCCACTTCCTCCTCCCACCGTTTTTGGTACCTTTACTGCGCCAGTCTGAGGGTTGATGCCTGGTAGTTGGATCTCAAACTGTAGCTGTGCCTAAATGCATTCCCATCTTTTCCTTGCCCAGAAGCCTGATTTAGATGGAGCCCGTGTGTGTTTAGTTCTCCATCCTGGGCACCTCCTACAACGGTTCTGGAACTCTATAATGCCTTCAATAATCAATGTGAATAGCTAAGCGAGGCCAAGGTCCTTCTGAGTTTGTTCCAGTAAACAATCAGCTGATTGGGTTTAACAAATAGGATGAGGGAGCACTTATGTAGCACTTACTGTCAGGCACTGTGCTGAGGGCTTTAGAAATAGTCTCTCATTTCAATTCAATCCAATCAACATTTATTAAACACCTACTGTGTACCAGATGGGGAAGTTAGGAGGTGCAGTGGATAGAGTACTGGTCCTGGAGTCAGGAAGCCTCATCTTCAGGAGTTCAAATCTGATCTCAGATAATGTACTAGCTGTTTGACCCTGGGCAAGTCGCTTCACCCAGTTTGCCTCAGTTTCCTCATCTGTAAAATGAGCCAGAGAAAGAAACAGCAAATCACTCCAGTATCTTTGTCAAGGAAACCCCAAATGGGGTCACACAGAGTCAGACACAACAGAACAACAGCAGCATCAGCAGTATGTGCCAGGCACTGTGCTAAGTATGTTACAATATCTCATTTGATCATCAGAATAACCTTGGGAGGTACTTTTTATTATTCCCATCTTACAGATGAGGACACTGAGGCAAGGTTAAGTGATTTGCCCACTTAACAGACTTAACAAATATCCGAAGCAGGAATTTGAATTCTGGTTGTCCTGATTTCAAATCTAGTGCTATACCCATTGGCCATTTAGCTGCTTGTAATAAATGTAGAATTGAAAGGACTTTGGTGTTCATCTCATCCAATCCCCTCATTTTACAGAAGAGGAAACTGAGATCCAGAGAGAAGTGATTTGCCCAAAGTCACACTTAGGGTAACTGGTAGAGCCAGAATCCAAGCAAGATCAGATCCTCTACCTCCAGATGGAGTTGCAGCATGGTGCTGCCATTGTTACACCTAATGACTTGACAAGCTCTCCTTCTTTGGAGGAGGGCACCATAACCTACTTTGGTCTTTCTGCATCTACCGAAAGAAAGCTCCTACATCACAAAAGGGCTCTGGGTCTTCTGCTATAAACACTAGCACCACAGCCTACCCCATTATTACAAGACTGGCAATTCTTGTCTCAGGACCTGCGGTTTTCTCTGTGTTTTCTTTGGTGTCTCTCTCCTAAATCTTTCCCCCTTCCTTTGATTATATTCACACAAACAGTCCGCTTTGTTGCCCTAATGCACTTTAAATCATAACTTTATTCACGAGTCTTACTTTTCCTGCCCAAAGTCTGGTTGGACTCCAACTAATGGCCAGTCTCTCTAGGCCAATTGTGGGGTAACTAGAGTTGCTCACTCTTCATCTCCATCTTTCACAAAATAACCACTCTTCTCTCCCAGTTTCACCCCGTTTTAGAAATTCTTCCCACCAGTGGCAATGGGATTAGAGATCAGAGTAAGCAGCCAGGACCAGATGGATGAGATAAACTAGACAGTTTAATCACAGAAAAAACAATTCTATTGCTCTTTGTCTCTAGAGTTGATATTCATTTTGGTTGCTTCAGGGTACTTAGGCAAGAGTCCCAGAAACCCCACACCAAATCCAAAAATTCAGCAAGCCCCGAAGGCTTTAAAAGCCAAAAGATAGACCTAGTATTTAGGCTCTTGCTGGTGCTGGTACACTTCCCTAGCCCTTCCCCTGACCTTCACTTCCACTTCTCCTTGGGAGTCTTCCTTCTTGTCTCCAGGTCATGGTGATCTCTTCCTTGTCGGAACTCCTAAAGCAGGTTTACACACCTTTGTACTGTTCTCCAATGTTCCTTGATGCGTAGGTGCTTAAGTTTTGTATTTTCCTATGTGGTGCAAGAGAAAAGAGTGCTGAACTCAGAGCCAGGAAGGCCTGAGTTTCACTTTTACCTCTATCACTTATTAAAGTAAGAGGTAAGTAGAGATGACAAAGCCTCAGTTTCCTCATCTATAAAATGGGTATAACAAATAATACCTGTACTACTTACCTCACAGGGTTGTCATTGTGAGTTTTAAATAAGATGTTGTTCTGTAGTGTTTGGATCTCTGTGGCCCCATTTGGGGTTTTCTTGCAAAGATACTGGAGGGGTTTGCCATTTCCTTCTTCAGCTCATTTTACAGATGAGGAAACTGAGGCACATAGGGTTAAGTGACTTGCCCAGGGTCATACAACCAATAAATGTCTGAGATGGGATTTGAACTCATGAAGATGAGTCTTCCTGACTCCAGGCCCAGCACTCTATCCACTGCACCCCCAACTGCCCCTCAAATGTCAGTTATCGTTATTATAAGGTTACTGAGGGCAGGAGGAATCTTGATTTATTTCCAATTTATCCTTTATATGACTTGTTTGTACATATTTGTTTGCACGTTGTCTCTCCCATTAGGCTGTGAGCCCCTTGAGTGTGGGACACTGCTCCTTTCTTTATATCCCAGCACATAGCACAGTGCCTGGCACATAGTATGTGCTTACTACATATTTATTGACTGAATTATTTCATGCTCTATGGCAACTGGCATAGTGCCAGGGCACATAATAGGCATTCTGTAAATACTTGTTGAATTGAATGAGAGGCAGTGTGGTGTAAAGGGAAAGAGCCCTGGATGTGGAGACCAGGGACCCAGATTTGTGTCCCAGATCTGAAGTTTATCAGCTATGTCACACTGGTCAAGTCAATTTCCCTCCCTGAGCCTTGATTTCTGGAGCTACAAAATGAGGCTGCTAATATTTGTACCACCGACCTCCTAGAGTTACTTTAAGGAAAGTATGTTATACATTACAATGCAAATGTGAGTTATGGTTGTTATTAGTAAGGAAAATGAGTTATGTTTAATCATACATGGCAGGAGTTTCATGAAGTTGTAATTTCAGTGCAAATAGCCAATGTTGGACCCATGCCCAATCAATTCAGTTCAAGTCAATAAGCATTTATTGAGCACCTACTATGTGCCAGCACTGAGCTAGGCACTGGGGATACAAACACAGACAATGAAACAATTCTTGCTCTCAAGGAAATTTTAGTCTAATGGAGGAAGACAGCAAGTATGTATACAAATACACGTACAGAATAAATATAAGTTCCTGGTGCCTAGCTACTTCATTCTTGCATTGTCTGATTGCCTCCTCCCCCTACCTTTCATTCCCTACAGAATCTTTCCTTCAAGGGGCAAAAACAAAGAAAGGGGAGGGGTACTTACTATGTTTGTGACTTTTTCAACAGTCTTGAAGTCTGGCAGACTTCTATGGGACAGGCAGCAGGGTTGGGGAGAAAGAAAGGAAATGAGTACTTGAGGAATGATGTGGATCATGGCAGGAGAGTGGAAGCTAGGGAGGAGAGAATAGTTTGATGTGAATTAATTTGTATTAGAAAATGGTTGTGGTAAATTCTTTTTTTGGTCATCAATTTATTATTTAATATTTTTAGTTTTCAATATCGATTTCCACAACATTTTAAGTTACAAATTTTCTCCCCATTCCTACTCTCCCCCACACCCTAAGATGGCGTATGTTCTGATTGCCCTTTTCCCCAGTCTGCCCTCCCTTCTATCACCCTACTCCACCCCTCCTTATCTCCTTTCCCCTTACTTTCCTATAGGGCAAGATAAATTTCTATACCCCATTGCCTGTATATCTTATTTCCCAGTTGCTGTAAAAACAACTTTTTTTTGAACATTTGTTTTTAAAACTTCGAGTTCCAAATTCTCTCCCTTCTTCCCTCCTCACCCACCCTCCTTGAGAAGGCAAGCAATTCAGCATAGGCCACATAGGTATCGTTATGCAAAATGCTTCCATAATAGTCATGTTTTAAAAGACTAACTATATTTCCCTCCATCCTATCCTGTCCCCTTTTATTCAGTTTTCTCCCTTGACCCTCTCCCTTTTCAAAAGTGTTTGCTTTTGACTACCTCCTCCCCCTATCTGCCCTCCCTTCTATCATTTCCTTATCCCCTTCCCCCTACTTTCCTGCAGGGTAAGATTCCCAATTGAGTGTGTATGTTATTCTCTCCTTAAGTCAAATCCAATGAGAGCAAGATTCACTCATTCACTTTTACCTGCCTCCTCTTCCCTTCCAATAGAAGTACTTTTCCTTGCCACTTTTATGTGAGAAAATTTATCCCATTCTATTTCTCTCTTTCTCCTTCTCCCAACATATTCCTCTCTCATCCCTTAATTTTATTTTTTTAAATGTCATCTCTTCATATTCAACTCACCCTGTGCCCTCTGTCTACATATATACCTATACATTACAATGTATGTACATATAGGTATATATGTAGACAGAGGGCACAGGGTGAGTTGTAAACATACATATGTATACATACATATATGTATATTCTCTTCAACTACCCTAGTACTGAGAAAGGTCTCATGAGTTACAAAGTAAATTCTATAATTTACCCCCCTGCAAAAACTCCCAAGAACTTGAGTGTCCATTCTAAGGTCCAATTAGAGAAAGACATTGATTGCCTACAACTCTTATTTAGAATACAGAGCAAAGAGAAAGTGCTTTTAGAATAGGGGAAAGAACACTAACTTGTGATCAGATATGTTCAATGTAATATCACATGGCAACTCAGGATCTGACCCCAGACTTAGCTCTCAACCCCCAACCCTACTTTACTGATTCCTAGGAGACAGTGAAATGGGGACAATCATGCTCATCTGCCTATGCCATAGAATTGTTACACTGAACTTTCTTTTACTTAAATACAGTAGTATCTTTTTCCTTGGAATTCACCAAGCATTTACAAATGCTCTCTCCTTTATCTTCACAACCACCCTAATCTGAGGGAGCAAATGATACACAGATAAGATAAGCAACTGGCCCAAGGTCATCAAGCATGCCAGCGGCAGAGATCCAGGCTAGAGCTAGGAATGTCTTGACTCTTATTCCTGATCAGTTGAATTCAGTTCATCTCAACAAATTTTTATCAAACAGCTTACTGTATGCAGAGATAGCACCCACTAGACAGTATTCCCTCTATTGATAGGAGGACTTTTTCTTAATCGCCTAGAGTTCAGGAGAATAGGGAAATTTTTTCTCATCTAAAAGAGGCATACAGGGAAGAACTTTTATAGTAGAGAGGAAAATGGGGTAGTGGCAGGCAATGTTTGAACCTCACTTGCTTTGGAATTGGTTCAGAGGGAAGAATGTGTGTGTATATACACACACACACACATATACATATATACACACATACCTATATAGTGTGTATATGTGTGTATAATGCACGTACATGTATATTCTATAAATCTATATTCTGTATGTTTTCCATATTCTCTATTTTATATATAATTAGGGAATCACTCTTATTTATATAAATTAATTTAAATTCAAATACATTTATAGTACATTTTTCTATAGTTTATATGTATGTTTACATACATATATATACATACATACACACACATACACACATATATATATTCTTACCTCTTTGGACCATACACACTCAGTTGGGTATAGAAATCTATCTTAGTAGGGAAATATGAGGGAAAGAGGATAAGAGATGGGAGGAGGGATAGAAGAGAGGGCAGGGGTCAAAAACAAAACAGACTTTTCAGGAGGAAAAGGATAAAAAGAGAGAGAAGGATAAATTGAAGAAAATAAGATGGAAGGAAATTCACAGTTAGGAATCAAAACTGTGAATGTTAATGGGATGAGCTCACCCATAAAATGGAAGCATATAGCAGAATGGATTAGAAACCAGAATCCAACAATATGTTGTTTACAAGACACACACTTGAAACAGAAACACACACACAGTTAAAATAAAAGGCTAAAGCAGAATCTGTTATGCTTCAGCTGATATAAAAAAAAAGGCGGGATGGGGGGGGTGGTTAATCACAACCTCAGTCAGACAAAGCAAAAGCAAAGCTAGACATAATTAAAAAAGATAATAAAGAAAACTACATTTTGCTAAAAGGTAGCATAGACAACAAAGCAATATCAAAACACTTTAAAGCAAGTTTCTCTGATAAAGGCTTCATTCCTCAATTATATGGGGAATTGAGTCAAATTTATAAAAATAAGAACCATTCCCTAATTGACAAATGGTCAAAGGATATGAAGAGGCAGTTTTTAGGAGGAAATCAAAGCTATCTATAGTAACATGAAAAAAAATGCTCTAAATCACTATTAATTAGAGAAATGCAAATTAAAACTACTCTCAGTTACCATCTCACTCCTATCAGAAATGACAAATGCTGGACAGTCTGAAGGAAAATAGGTACACTCTATAGGTATTTAATAGACAAGAAGCTGTTGGTGGAATTATAAACTGGTCCAAACATCCTGGAGAACAATTTGGAGCTATGCCCAATAAGCTATAAAACTGACTATACCCTTTGATCCGGTAGTACCACTGCTAGGTATATATCCCAAAGATATCAAAGAAAAGGACAAAAGGCCCTATATATGTGCAAAAATATTTATAGCAGCTTTTCATGATGGCAAAGAATTGGAAATTGAGGGGATGCCCATTAGTTGGGGAATGGCTGTGGTTGTGGTATATGATTGTGATAGAGTACTATTGTGCTATAAGAAATGATGAGGGGTAAGTTTTAGAAAAAAAATGAAAGACCTGTATGAACTGATGCAAAGTGAAGTAAGAAGAACTGGGAGATCATTGTGACAGTAACAGCAATGTTATAATGAGATGATCAACTGTGAAAGCCTTGACTTCTCTGATCAATACAATGATCTAAGACAACTCCAAAGGACTCTTGATGAAAAAGAAATGCTGTTTATCTCTGGAGAAAGAACTGATGAATTCTGCAAATTGAAGTATTATTTTCTTGCTTTCTTTTTTTTATCACTAATATGGAAGTATGTTTTGCATGATTTCACATGTACAAGTGATATCCTATTGCTTGCCTTCTTATTGGGTGGAAGAGGTGGAAGAGAGAGGAAGAAAATTTGGAACTTGAAACTTTAAAAAAAAGATTGTTTAAAATAAATAAGAAATTTATTTTTTGAAAAAGAATAGGACAGAAGAAAAGGAATGACTTAAGAAGAAGGCATACGAAAATGACTCTTACTTTAAATCTGTTACCGTTTATTTTTCTTTGCCAAGGTCATCTTCTTACTGGCAATGGATTAACCATAGCAGGATCAGAAGTCTAGTTCTGGTGAGTAGTCAGAAGTTCACAGGTATGACCTTGGTTGGGTAAGTCACTCCACTTCCTCCTTTGTCGAAAGAAAGGGTTAGGCTACATGGTACTTCTTTTATTCTGTAATACTCTTGCAACAAAGGACCCAAGGCTCTTTCTTGTGTCTGATGTAGAACATGTTGGCTCAGGACCAGTTAAAAACCCATAGAATAGTTTTGTTGAGGGCAAAAGCCCACAAGTGGCTTGACTTTCCAGTCCATTCTTCTTTTATCTAAATCCATTTATGCACCCCCAAATTGTGGTAGCCAGAGTTGGGGTTTTTTGTGGTTCTTTTTTGTTTCTTTGTTTTTATAAAATTTTATAAACTCACCATTGAAAATCACCATGCAGAGTACTGTGTTACATTCCCACAGGGCCTTGGTAGGGACCTGGCTGGTCAATCTGATAAATCAATTCATTCAGGTCACTTTAGCAAGTACTGTAAAGTACATGCTTTGGGTCTAATACTGTATTAAGATATGCTGAGGAATGGACAACAGTTACTCCTAATAATAATTAAAATAATAATAACTAACATCTAATTCTTTAAAGTTTGCAAAACGCTTTACGTATACAATCTTACTTGAGCCTTATAACAAACCTGTATTTTCTTTTTCTTTTTTGGTTTGGTACTGTGATTTCCTTCATGTAAGAAAACTCTGCTGTAGAAACCTCTTTCTATACAGATTGGTGAGTCCTCTTTGATGACGAGTTTTAGAAAATTGCTTGAGTTCTGAGATTTAGGGACTTGCCTATAGGTTTGTGTGTGTTTGAGATGGGACTTGAACCTGGTTCTTTCTGGTCAGAAACATCAGAGAGAAAGAAAGATCAGAGAGATAATATAGACCAGTGGGTGTCATACCCTACATAAGTATCCCCGTTGCCGCATATTGACTTAGAAAACCACATATTGACATTATCTGTGTTCTATTGTATTTTATTTCTTTTGTTGAATAATTCCCAATTACATTTTAATCTGGTTTGGAAAGCACTGGGCTGTGTTGAGATGTTGTAGGTTTGACAGGCCTAGTTTAGGGCCTGGTATAGAACTGAGATGATTTGGCAGACTCAAGGTTTGATGGTAGATGCCTCAGGAGAACCTTCAGGAAGAGGTTGAATCTGGAAAGGAACATGAAGGAGAGGGAGCTGACTTGTCTCAGTGGTGAGAAGATGGAGTGAAGTAGCCACAAAAAGAAGGAAGAGAGTTTGCTTATTTTTATCTTTTCTCATGGAAAAGTATCAGTATATCCCCAGAAAAATGAAACTCTTCAGTTAGGCTTGTTAGAAAAGCCTAGAAAGGTGAAGGCAGGAATAGAGTGTGGCAATTGGAAAAGTTCACAATTGAGGCTGTCCCAAAGTACAATGGGCACCTCTTGATGTGGAAGATTTTCCCTCACTTGAATTCTTCAAGCAAAGTTTGGGTCTTTTGTAGAAGGGAGGAAAGGAGCCTTATTAAAGCTCAGCTCTAACCTTTAATGGCTTGTGGGTCTGATGAAACCAAGAACTCCTCTCAGAATAATGTTTTTAAATGTGTAAAATAAAATGCCTATATTTACAAAGGAAACCAATTATGTAAAGGTGTTTTTGTTATTGTTGTTAAGTCATTTTAGTTGTGTCTGATTCTCTGTGACCCCATTTGGCGTTTTCTTGGCAAAGATACTGGAGTGGTTTGCTATTTCCTTCTCCAACTCATTTTTACCACTGAGGAACTGAGGCAAACAAGGTTAAATGACTTACCCAAGGTCACACACCTAGTAAATATCTGAGGCCAGTTTTGAACTTAGATCCTCCTGGGTGTTCCATCCATCAAACCACTTACCTGTCCCCATGATGAAGTATAGTTATCACATTTTTTTAATTCATGGATTATAGGTCAAGGAGCCCTATACTAAATGGCCTTTGCCATCACTTCTATCTCTGAGACTCTTTGAGAGCACCTACCCTACTTTGGGGCTGGAGAGGGACACTCAATTCCTACCGGCTAAGTTATTCACATGAGAAGAAAGGGAAAGGAACACCTGCTAGCCCCAGCTACCTTTGTCATGGATGTGGCACGAACAGCTGATTCTCCAGGGGTTGGGAGTAATAGGACCATCGTCAGGGATATCAGCTAAGAGAGTGGCTTGCTTTCTCTTGTCAGCCCAGCAAGATGTTAGAGAGGCATGTCAGCCGGGGGCAGTTTAGATATTTGAAATGGGAGGCAGTGTTAAGAAGGGAGCAGCAGGAAGTTTTTTGTTTTTTTAAATTTCATTTCATTTTGGAGGCAACTACAGTTCAAATTCAGCCTCAGGTATTTGCCAGGTGACTTAACCTCTGTTTGCCTTGGTTTCCTAATCTGTAAAATGGGTGTAGTAATAACACCTATGCCCCAGGGTTATCATAAGGATAAAATGATATCATATTTGTAAAGGACTTTCCAAGTCTTAAAGTGTTACACAAATGTTATGGTTAGTATTATCGTTATCATTGACTATGAAATCAGGCTAGGGGAACAATGATGAGTTCTCCCGAGTACATGGGACAGTGGGAAGGGTAGAAATAGGCTCCGGTCCCCAGCTATCTTAGCCATCCACAGGGACCAAGTTGGGGACAGGTGACTTCAGAAGCCTTCCAGTGCAGGTGAGGAAGGAGCTTTGTTTTCTCCTAGGATTTCTCTGCCGCTATTGGGAAGTAAAGGCATTTTTTGTTTCAAGGGTCCTAAGAGCACCTGGCACACACACAGAATAGATGCTCTGCAAATGGTGTTGAGTGAATAAGTAGGTGAACAATAACAGAAGCCCATTCCAGAAAAAAGACAGAAAGTTCAGATAACACTGTCTCCCTTTAAGGCAGCAGTAGGGCATGGTGTATGTATAGCACACCAGAGCTAGAGTCAGGAGACACCTGGTAGCAAACCTAGCTCTGACACTAGTTATGTGGTCCTGGACAAGCACTTCACTTCTCTGAGCCTCAGTTTCCCTATCTGTGAAATGGAGATAATAACACCTGTCGGGTTGTTGTGAGGCTCAGAAGAGACAGTACATTCAAATAACTTTAAGCGCTTTAAAGCCCCATACAACTAGCAGCTATTGCTGCTATTTTTATAACTAATTCTTTAACTGGGGAATGCTTCAGCCTTCTTACCGAGATTTCTCATACAACACGTTGCAAGGGATGAAAGTTTTCAAAGAGGATGAGGATCCTGGTCACATCCTAGGCAGGCTGAACATGCAATGCATCTCCCTAGAATTGTTTGCCACTCCAGGTTCGTTATTTTTCCCATGGCCAGCCGTGTTCAATGCAGGTGGAACAGTCTTTTCTTGCTGCTCATGGAGCTCTGCCAGGTGTCGATGATGTCACCACAAGGGCAGTCAAGTGCTTCCTGAAAAGGGCACCTGGTGCTGAGGACTCCAGCCGGGCAAACTCCTCCTCTAAAGGAGCCCCGTGCATAATTTATTATGATGTGCTGTTCACCTGAGCCCCCGGCACCCCCTGCAGCCTGCTACATGAGTTTGCAGACTGTTTGGGGGGAAAAGAATAAATCCCAGATAAAAAGGACCCAGGAACTTTCCATGGAAGGGTATGTATGTAGGCCACTTTGGCATCCCAAGTGACAAAGTCTCCAAGGGAAGGACATACCAACAAAGAAGAGAGCAGAAAAATAACAGATCTAAGATTAAGTTGGAGCTGGAGATACAGAGATGAGGAAGGGAGAGACAAAAAGAGGGGGTGGACAATGGGTCATGCAGAGGGTATGGCACATAGACAGTTTGTCACATATTATGTCCTCTGGCTTATGGTAGTGACAGACTCAGTAGAGAAACAGAAGCATGACTCCCATGTCTCCTTCTCTCCTGGGATTTTAAGGCTTTGGAGAAATGAAAATAGCTTCTTTATTTGGGGAAGGCTGGGGACTCCTGAACCTGGAATCTCTTCCTCCTCCCACCTCCATCCACCTCCAGGTTGAAATGATATAATTCTGTGGAATGAATGCAGATCTGACACAGGATAAAGAGTAACTAGGCACAGCCTTCAGACCTCCTCAAGAACTCCTGTGTTAGCTCTAGAAATGTGCAAAGAGCAACCCAGAGCCTTGGGGAATGAGGAAGTGGATGAGAGACTAGATCAGTGAAGTAAACTGGAGTAGAGGTTTGGTGGGAAGAGACTACACAGCCCTAAAGCACCAAACTTTGAGAATGTGTTCTGGGCTTCTATTTGGCCCTCACTTGTTTAAGATGAAAACATTTTCAATTGTCTCTGGTCCCTGGGGCAGGTGTAAGAGATGGGCCCCTAAAAGCATCTTGCATAGAATGTAGGGTCTAAATAAGTATTTTTAATGAATTAATAAATGAATAAGGCTATATATTGGACATAGGATCAGGTGGAACTTGGTGTCATGTTGGTTAAGTCTGTAATTATCACTATTCTTTGATAATCACTTAGTGATTTGGGAGTGATTAATTGGGAGACACCTAGAACCTCTTTCATCAAATAACTCCTAGCAAGACTCACTAATCAAGCAATGAAAAATTATTCATTGGCTACTAGGTACCCAGCATAGCAAAGGACTATGGGTTATGACATGTGATCCATGCCCATAAAGACCTCGCAGGGCATGGTGGGTCTTGTTGCTCAACTCTTGGTTTTCATCTGTGCCTTCCTCTTTTTGCCCCCTTCCTTACTTGCTGGTGTCTGACATTTGGTGGTTTTGCTATATGGTCATTGGGTTAGCCTTGAAATGGGTAGAATAGAACAAAGGCAAAAAAAAAACCACCTGTGAGCTCAACATGAATCAATTTTATACCTTAATTCTAAGTAGCCACTGGTTAGCCCGAGGCAGGAAAAATATGCAGAATACAGGGGAAAGCTTTTTTATTTTCACACTTTGTTGTTTGTATTGGGAATGATGTGAAATCCTCAGTGTATTTGCAGGAGGAAGAAGGGAGAAGTAAAACTTGTCAATTTTCCTGGAAGAGTGGTTAGGCAACTGAAGAGGACGTCCCTCCCAATGACCTGTTATTCCCAGATAGTCTATCCTAAACCTTCCAATCTCTTGAATTTGTTGAGTCAGTCTTTCTGGGCAGGTTCCCCCAGTCTCAAAGGTGATCTTATCTAAGTTTATCAAAAGGACAGAGGGCAATCAGGCCCTGAGGTAACCCCTGAATCCTAAGACATCTCTTAGCCCTGTTGTTTTGGCTCTGTTCATGCTGTTGGTGATAATTTTTCCTTTTCCTTTTCTCTTCCCTCAAGTTAAAGAACAATAGGCCAAAGGGCCTTGCAACATGGAGAAACCCTGCACAAACTCAGGACACTTCTGAGCTTCACCTGATTCCAGGGTTGGGCATTCTCAAGGCGCTCATGAGGCCATCTACACTAACTCTCTGTGAAAAGGTAGGGCATATGAAAGCTTAACGGGATTTAGAGCTGCAAGGAAACTTAGGAGCCATCTAATCAAACTCTGTCTTTTACAAATTAAGAAACTGAGGCCCAGAGAGTTTAAGTAACTTGGCCAAGGTCACAAGGCTCATTAGTGACAGAGGCAGAATTCCAACCCAGATCCTTTGTCTCCACAGCCAATCCCTTGCTGTGATTTGCTGCCATTTCTTTTTATTCTCTTTTCCAGAGACAAAAAATAGCTGGCCAGCCGTCTTTCTTAAAATAATTTTTCAATATAAACCAGGAGACAGTTATGAAGGTACCCCTAGCCTTGCCCCAATCGAGCTAAACAATACTAGCTTCTCTAGTTTTTCCTACATTTCTATACCTATACTATTTCAAAACTCTATTTTGGTCTGTGCTCAGGACCCACTCCATGTTCACCACTAAGCATCCTTCATCGCTGAAGCAGTCCTGACTGGAGTCCAAGTCTTCTCCACCTCTTTAAAGTCATAGATATCAGCCCTAGGACCAGCCCCACAGGGACCTAACTTAGTGTACCTCTGCCTTTCCCTTTATCCCCCCAGGTTGAGACTCTGAGAACAACCCTGGAGTGAAATCCCTCCAGCTGGCTTTATGATACTCTTGTATGGTTATGGAGAAAGTCGAAAATCTGATCTCGGAAACTTTTTTCTTCCCATCTGGCCTACAAACATATCCACACAAACCCTAACATTTTAAGATGGCTTGACAACACATCTGTAAAGTTATGCAAATGAAAATGTGAAAGAAATGTTCTGAGATGTTAGAAACCAACAGAATGTGTCCATTTCCAAGCACTCCCATCCCCCACCTCCTTTCTCTTTCCCACAGCTCTGTGCTGTCTGTATACATGTGGTTGCCAGTTGCAGCCAATTTGGGGCTTTTCTTGTTTGTTTATAGAGTCTGAAATTGAACTATTCAAGGGTTAAACCAGGGCAAGTGATTCATCTGCGAGGAAAGTACCTTGTGATTGCCACAAACTCAAGTTCCTTATTATATACGTGAATCTCAAAAGTAACCATCTCCTACCCTGTCAGCTCCTAAAAACAAGCCTTCAGTCATCACCTTATTCCCGCCTTAAGGACCTCCAAGATGTATTTTGTTCTGCTGAGAAATCAAAGAGACAGTTCATTCCACCTTGCTCTGCACTGAGATAAGATTGATGGGAGATTGGTCTACATTAAAGATCAGAAAAACAAGCCAAGAAAAGAGCTCCTTTTACTCCTAACCTAGAGCTGCCTGTCTCCCCAGCCCTCCTGAGCCAGCCAAGTTTTGTCCCAAAGAAGGGGAGCTAAGCCTCAGAAAGGGTTAGGGCCGCCAGTGGCCTGAGCAGTGGCACTGCAGCAGCTTCTGATAGAGTAAATGCTGGGCCTGGCTATCCTGGTAAGCGAGGACAATTCTCTTCTTGACTTTCTGAACCCGATCTGAGCAGAGTGAATCTGAGAACTGGTCAAACAGGAGCCCTGGGATCAAAACACCCCTTTGCCTAAGTTTTTGTGACAGACATCTCATTAGCTTCTATATGACATACCTAAACTATACCATCCGTGGAGAACCCCACTGGTCTGAGAGAGAGACATCTTTGCAATTTCTCCCTTTGTTCTACCTTGTTTTTGTAGTGATCACTGCAGCTGCCTATTAACTATATGGCCTTGAGTGCTTCCTTAACCCCAACTGATGGCTCAGAGTGAGTGTAAATAGCAGTTCTTTCTGTTTTGGCAAGAAATTTTGAGGGTCTTCCCCTCCCAGATTGATTCTTTTTTAAAGGCAACTAGACCATCTTTTGCCTCAATTCTTACCTAGCCTTTAATTCCTGAATGGGTATCGCCTCAGACATACTGAGACCTGGGAAAGACCTTAGCTTAAAAAGGCCAAAGTCTCCCATTGTGTCCTGGGCCATCGCCAGTTGTCCTGACCTATGTCTTGCCACTGGACCGCAATAACTCTGTAGGAGAGCGTGAGGCCAATGATTTTGCACAGCTCTGCCTCACTTAAATCCACTTGCAAGTCAAGGCACCACACTTCTGATATCGTTGGCCCTCTTCCAGAATGAAGGCCAAACAACAGACAATCTTCAGTAAAGCATGGCTCTTTATTTTCCCTGACATCTTCTCAGCAGGCTTGTAACTTCTCCTGGTTTGGCTAGGATGCTCCCTAAATCTTAAAAAACATTCACCCACTCCTGTTAGAGAGTCCTGTCTCCCCAGATGCTAGTAATTAGACTGCCCCAGATTCTTCCTCAGAGAAATTTAAAGTTCTCTTGGCTGCTTTATCAATTAGCATATTCACACTAGCCAGAAGAGGGGACTTTGTATAATCAGCATCCTCATCTCACATTCATGTAGCATTTTAAGTCAGGGTCTTGGATATTTTGATTATGTATCCGTATGAGTGAAAAATGTTTCATTACATATGCCAAAATGCATATATTTGTGTATTCACATATACAAGTATAAGTATTATAAGTATACATATTGTAAAATATACAGAAAATAAAAAATTTTAAAGGATGAGATAAAGATGAAATGATATTTGATCCTAGATCAGGAGATCTCAGTCTTTTGTGTGTCGCATGGACCCCTTTGGTTATCTGGTGATGCTTACGATTCCCTTCTCAGAAAAATGTTTTTAAATACACAAAATAAAGTGCAAAATAAGACAATTATATTGACATACAGTCACCAAAATACATAATAAAAAATAAAAAAAAAGTTCACAGAGTCAATAGGGAATTACTGAAGTTTATTGAGTAGAGGAGTGACAGAGTCAGAGCTGACTTTTAAAAATCGCTTTGGTAACTATGTTGAGAGTGAATTAGAAAGGAAAACACTTGAAGCAGGGGGAGCAATTAGAAAACTGTTGCAAAAATTCAGGAGAAAAGTGATGAGGGCTTGAACCAGAGAGAGAGGGCTGTGTGAACACAGAAAAGAGGAGGGACGGATGGGAGTGATAATTTGAAGGGAGAAATAACAAAATTTGGCACCTAATTATATATTCAAGGTGAGGGTGTTGAAGATGACACCAAGGCTGCAAATTTGGGTGACTGGAAAGATGGTGATGCTCTCAGAAGAAATTGGGGAATTTGTAAAAAAGAGCAAGTTTGTAGGGAAAGAAAATATATTATCTACAGTACATACAGCAGCCCATCCATGCCCTCTCATCTCATACAACTCACTCTGTCCCATGTAAAATGAAAAGGCCCTCTTACTCATTTCCCTAGGCCTTACTGGAGCCAGAATCTACCCTCCAAGAGGCACTTGCCAAGGTTATGCTGGTGGGGGAGGGAGGATTTTCCCACTGACACCTATGAAGGTGCTCCTCGGAGAAGTAGTAAATGCCCCCGGGAACGTTTAGATGATAATTGTTCCGTCAAGCTGAGGCCTGTTGCAAAAGGAGAGAGGTTGGAACTTGTTTGTTAATGGAGGGGGCAAAATGAGGAGAGTTGGGGAATGGTAATAATTATCATAATGATGATTATTATAGAAAATCTAGCATTTATGTACTGCCTACTATGCACCAGGCGCTGTGCTAAGTGTTTCACAAGTATTATTCATTAGATAATGGGATGGTGAGAATAAGGCTTGGTGGGGTCTCGTTGAATATAAGACCCATGATTGGGTGTGAGAGCCAAGGAACATGATTCATCCTCCTGTCCCTCTGATTATCAATTGATCCCAGCCCCCTTGGGATCAAGCCATGACTCTCCTGTTCTCCCACTTTGGAGACCACTGCTTTGAGATATTTAAAATGACCTACTGAGGAATGTGGCATGTGCAATCAAAGGAAGTCACTGTGCCTTGTGTATGTAGGTTTGCTTGAATGTTTTTCTTTGTTTGAAGTGAGGGTTCAATTGGTGTGTGGGAGTGTTTGTGATTGTGACTGTGGAGAAATGACTGTGAAATGAAAACAAAAGGCATTAGTAAAATTTTAATTCTTTTTTACAGAACCATTGAAGTAGTCATTTACAAAGCAGCTCACAGCATAGCAGTTTGGTGCTCTAGAATTCTTTCCTGGAGAACAGAGGAAAGGTACTTTTATTCCAAGATTTTTTTATTATAAGCAGGAATACTCACTGGAGGAACATGTGTGGCTAAGGGGACTCTCTGGGATGAGATTCCCTAGTGCCTCTCTCTCATTTTGCCCCACTCCCAATCCTGCCTAGGATTCTAACCTCACTGGCTTTAAGGATAGATAATCACTTTAAATTATATCCTATTTTGTTCAGTGTAGCACAACACACCTGTCTGTACACACACACACACACACACACACACACACACACACACACACACACACCCACCCCTCTAATTCCCTCCCCACCACCACTTGACCAGTGTCCTCTGATTTAGACCACATATAGTTGTCAGACCGCCTTTTTAGATTAATCCTGCCCCCATTAAGTGCTGTGAGGTCACTAGGCAGCTCCCCACCAGAAGCAACAATGCAGACTCAACGATATCAAAGAAACTGAGGAAATCATCTAGTCCAATGGCAGAAGCCTAGAGAAGTTAGATGACTTGCCAAAGGTCACCCGGATCCCCTCACTCCACATCCAGTGTTCTCTCCTCTGTACCCCACTGCCGCACCTCCTCCAATTTCTGCTATCAAAGATTTATTGAAGGTTCCTCTTCAGAATTTAGAAGCTCTTGCTGCTTCAGTTTCAGAATGCACAGCCTTCCCAGAAAGCTCTCTATGAATCTTATGCTAGACGACTGTCTGTGTGCCTTTCTGCATTAATGGAACTGGCCACAACTGAAATCTTATCAAGATTACCGTGGGTCCCAGCTGTGGTTAGAGGGGTAGATTAGTACCTTAATCACTGTCATAGGAGACTTTAAGCATATGACCTAAATTAGATAACAGTAGGGTAATGTTACAGGGGAGAGCTGTACTTTGAGAATGTAGGCATTGTGTTCTTGGGTACTCACCCTGCAGCCCCCACTGAGGCAGAACTCCTGAAGCAAGGAGAAGCTAACAACCGGGAGCTGAGCCAGGATAAGCACTTCTGGACTGTGGTCTTCTCCCTGATCCTCGGGGGATGGGGAGCCATTGCTGCTGAGCAGGGAGGGAGGGAGGCAGGCAGCAGACAAGGCTAAGTGAGCAAGGCTACTCTGTACAAGAAACCTATTTCTCCTCTCCCTGTTCCCATCCCCATCCTGCCAGCACAGCTCACTGCAATAGGAGGATCGCGCTCTCTCTCTCTCTCTCTCTCTCTCTCTCTCTCTCTCTCTCTCTCTCGGAAACAGGAATATTGATCTTTGTGTTATTTTTAAACTGGATGGATGTTCTCACATTAAGAGGGATTTTAAAGGATTTCATTAAAAAACAGCAAAGTTGCAGAGGGGGAAACGAGACACAATGGGTAGGAGGCCTCAGAGGGAGACACAATGGGTCAGACGAACTATGACACAGGTCGTGTTTTGAGAGTAGACGAGTAGTGTTTGTGTGTGCTCTCCTGGGAAGAGAAGTTGGGAGGGTGTGTGTGTGTGTGTGTAAAACAAGAGGTTTTGAATGTTATCCTTCTTTAGGGAAGGTAGGGGTTGAAAGGGAGGTGCTTTCTGCGTAGTCTGGGCTGCCTGGTCTATGTGGTTTGAGGCCTGGGTTGTGAAATAAATGCTAAAACCTCCTCTTCTTCTATAACTGCATTGGTCACCATGGTCTGGTATTCTTCTTTTAGTCTCTTGTACTATATGTTGGTGTGTTTCCTTTTCTTCTTAAAGTGAAAAACCAGTGAAAGCCAGGAAGAAGAAGCTGGTCTGTAGGGTGATCTCCTGAAAAAAAAATGGGAAAATAACGATCCTTTCCCAAAAGTATGAGAGATATGTTTGTCCCTTGCAATAATGCTTTTAGCTCAATGGACTGAGAGCTTTGGTTTCCTGTTATTCATCACAGAGAGAGGAAGCATAAAACACAGGGACCTCTTTCAGCAACAGATGATTAGCTAGATCAATAGATAAATAGGTAGATAGATAGATAGATAGATAGATAGATAGATAGATAGATAGATAGATAGATAGATAGATGGAGGATAAAGCATGCATTAAGTACTTACTATATGCCAGTCAAGCAAGACAAAACAACCCTTGCCTTCAGGGAGCTTGGGGGAGTGGAGGAAAGAAGGGAGAGGTTGGAGTCCTCCTCCTCATTGAAGATTATCAAGTAAAATCTGGATTACCACTTTCCAGATGTGTTGTAGCAAGAATTATTTTTTCAGAAATGAGATGAATTAGGTGTTCTGAAGTCCCTTCTGACTGAGATTCTGCGATGCTGAGACTCCGTCCTTAACTAGCTGTGTAAGCCTCGCTAATCTTTTCCGGTTTCTGAACCTCAGTTTTCTTATCTATGAAACAAGGGGACTGGACTAGATGGTCTCTAGAAAACCCTCCGGCTTTGAATTCCAGTGTTCTATCACTTGCTTCTGGAAAGCATAAGCAAACCTAGTTTGTCTTTTGGGTGCCACCTGTCATCGGATGGGTGTCTGAATGGATTGGGAGGAGGCTCTGCCTGGGGAAGCAAAGGCCTCATATGCTAGGGATAGTGCCCCGGGGTCCTGTAACATGTCAAGAATTTGGAAGCTGTCAAACATGTAGCATCTGGATCCTTTGCAGAGCTCCTGGCTGGAGAAGGATCTCTTAGAAACAGGCTTCCTGTTCAACTTGCTGAACAGTCCTGGCATTGACCAGGCCACTCAGACACTACCCAGTTCATCAGGCTTCAGCAAGGGGTGGCTGACCATCTAGAAACTCCATAAGGTAAGGAGGAAGGTATCTCAGGTGTTTTTTGTCCGGGTCATCACTGTGGGATAGATGTCTGCGGCAGGAGGACGTTCCTGCTTCTAAAGGAGTTTTCCAATTCATCATTCAACAAGTATTTGCTGAAGGTTTCCTGTGTGCTCCACACTCTAGGGAGCAGAGTTTCCTACGATGCCAAAGGAGAGCCAGATCCTACTTAATCGAGTGGAGCCCTAAGGCAGCCAGCGTCATGCTCCTTTTCTCCACAGTCTTGTGTAATTGAGTGTTCACTGTAGCTCTGGGGCAGCGAGGTGGTGCAGTGGATAGAGTCCCAGCCTCAGAGTCAGGAGGTCAAATTTGACCTCACACACCTGCTAGCCGTGTGACCCTGGGCAAGTTAGTTATCCTGGCTTGCCTCGGTTTCCTCATCTGTAAAATGAGCTGGAGAAGGAAATAGCCAACCATTCCAATATCTTTGCCAAGGAAACCCCAAAGAGCTGGACATGACTGAAACAACTCCAAAGCTGCTGTAGCTCTAGCTCTTTAGGAACTGGCACGAGTTCAGCGACTCGACAAGAACCGACATTTCTCTGTAAATTTTGCTGAGCACCTGAGAAACGGAATAGGAGTCTCTGATCAAATGGCCCTTTGGAGACCAGTGACCAATAAGGGGAGTTCCCTGTATCCTTTTAGCAAGGGGCTAGTACAAATGCCCAGCTCTGTGAGAGCCGTCCCGTTCCCAAGAAAGTCCGTGTCCCGCGATCTCATGAAGTTGACTGGGGCTTAGTGGAAGGGAGGGAAAGGAGAATCCTCAGACCGATCAGACGTGCTTGATCAACTCCCCATTGAGCGTATCAGGTCTCTTTCAAGCATAACAATAATCTTGTAAGTTCGGTGGGGTTATCTCCATTTTACAGATGAGAACAATGAGGCTCAGAATACCTTAAGTAACTTGCCAGTGGACACATAGTTAGGAACTGTCAGAGTCAAGTTTTAAAACCAGGGCTTCCTAATTTCAAGTCAATAGTCTATCCACTGTACCATGCTGCTTTATACAGGGGAGTCTGGATTCCAACCCCAGCAGGATTCTAAGGAAAATGAAGAATACCAGGTTGTTAAATCAGAAAAAAAAAATTCTTTACATACACACACATTCCATGCCTAAGTGGTCTTAGGCTTTTGGAAGCCTCATAAGAGTTTGTGATAACTGTGACATTACCCCATTCTGATGCCTCAGCTGGAGTTTTGTCTGCCTTCTTATTAAGAGTGAAACTCCCTCCCCAATCTATCCCCAATAAGATAATACAGGATGATCTGGAGATGTGAGCGATGTATTCCTAAGCCTTGTAATCATCTCACTAGATGTGTTTTGCTACAGGAACAGGCTGTTGATCTGTGTATTAGGAGAGAGTATGCCAATGACTCTGACAAGGACATCAGCCTCTCTCCTAGCCTGAAGCTACTTGTAAATAGCCTCTAAAAACACAGGGATAGACAGACCTTCTGATTGTTGCTAGCCCGTAGAATTTCAGAGCTCTGAGTGTTTGAAAGAAGAGGAGCAAGAGATTCAGGTGGGACCTCTGAGGTAAAGCAGTGTAGACTTATGGATCTGGTATTCATTGGCCTTTCTCTACCCATTTCATCTATCCCCAGGAAAGTCTTTGTGCTAGGTTGTGCTGCAAGTTGCCTTAGGTCTTGACCACAGTAAACAGAAAATACTAACCTTAATAATTACCAGCGTTTATATAGCACTTTTAGGTGTTCAAAGCACTTAACCAATATTATTTTATTTTATCCTTACAATAACAACAGAGAGGTAGGTGATACTATTATCCCTATTTTGCAGATGAGGAAACTGAAGCAGACAAAGGTTAAGTTACTTGCTCTATGACACATAGCTAGTAAATCTCTGAGGCCAAATTTGAACTCATGTCTTTCTGACTCAAGATCGAGCACTCTAACCACTGCACCACCTGGCTGCTGTGAGTGCTAGCTTTGTCCTTTTTGGCAACTTCTGAGCCTTTCCCTATTTCAGACAGCTTTTGATAGAGGCTCCTGGGTTTTGGTATCTTTTTTTTTTTTAATTTGCTTGCTCATTTCCCCTAATAGTGTATCAAATAAATCTTTGCCTTGGAGCAGGAAGAAAGAAAGCATCTGAGGGCAGGGCCTGATTATGCCTCACCCACGCTAACTATATGCATGTGTCTTTTTGTCACACAAATTTGCAATAATAGACCACAAAAGAGCAGTCTCCAGAAACAGTATGCTGACTTCTCAGAAACAGACTCCTTCTCATGGAGGAGGAAGAAGAAGACTCTGCCTGCAACCAGCTACTACAGCCAAGTAGTTCTGTAGTGCCAGAGGGTGAATGGTTCAACAGTATCATACATGGCAACTAAGCCAGATTATGGAATCCAGTTTTACATGAAAGAACTCAGATCTGAGGCTGATTTTTGGATTATAGTAAAATAAATTTAGTCATTGGCCATTAGCTCCGGTTTCCTCATCTGAGGCCCAGAGAAATTGAGTTGCCCAAGATCATATAATTAGTGTCTGAGGATGGTGTTGAACTTGGGTCTTCCTGCCTCCAGTACTATATTTGCAATGCTTTGCCACTTTTCTTTTTGGCTTGCCTCTAAGAGGACATCTAAGTTCTGGGTTCAAAAACATCTTTCTCTTGTTTGTAACCTGGGTTTGCCCCAGAATCATTGCTATAGAAATTTAGTGGGCTAGATATCTGCCAGCAGGTTAGACAGACATTGAGGCAGTACTTCCTAGGTTCTGGTTTTTGACCGTGAATAGATTTCACAGAAAAGCCAAAGGGGAATCAGAGGAAGGATGAGTAGTCATGCTGGAGAAACTCAGCTTGCTGAGGGACATGAGCCAGGACTATATCTTAGACTATGAGTTGGGAGTTTAGTAGACTTCAGTGATCATCACCCTAGCTTTAACTGAAGTTCTTAAAGCCTGAAGCATAGAGGAAAGAAAAGCTGGGAAAGGTACAGGTCAGATAAAATTACAAGTCAAGTAGGATAAGATAAAAGCCAGGAGGAACAAGGTCCATTGGGCCCTCGGACTGATGAGGAACATCAATCCACTTAGTATCTTTCTTTACTCCCTCCATCCTTCCAATGAGAGGAAGCCATTTTCTCAATTTCTCCTCATTTCTTCATTTCCTGCTTTCCCCCTACTAATTCAAAGGGGAAGACAAAGAAGTGACAAAAGCCAATTTTGTCCCCTTACATTTGGGCTGAATTATTCTCTGCTTCCTGTAGGTGTTTATGTTTTTTAAACTATTGTTATAAATTATCATCCTGATATGTTTCCTTACTGAATTCATAGAGGAAGAGTGGGGAGGAAGGAGTCATTTTTCTCTTGGTGCAAGCTGAATGGGTGCCAAAGTCATTTAGAGAGTGAGAGGGAGCCTACATAATTTAGTAGTAATATATTAAAGATTGTTTGAACCCTAGACATATTTATTGTTTTTAATTAACCCAGTGAGAAAAAGGGAAAGGAAGATTGCCTTTGGACATGGGGAAAAGACACTCTAATTCAGACTTTAAGGATGCCAACATCTGCCCTGGAGGCCACATGACTCAAGTGAGAAGTAAGCACATATGATAACCTCTTGTCTTAATAATAGTTTGAGGAGTTGAACTTCACCAGGAAGGCAGAGGCATCCTTAAAAATCACTTAATGATTTTTTTTCCTGGCAAACAGAAATGGGAATAAGCAGGTTAGGGCTTCAGGGGCCAGAGCATCTAGATTTTTAGAAATGGTAAAGGAGGCAACTGTATGGATGATGCCAGACAGTTTACAACCCAAAGGAAACATTTTTGTGACCATATAGAGAAGTGACCTTCTTGTCCAGGGTTGGAAAGTAAGGACTGGACTCCCAAGGACCCAGAGCCACAAAAAAATCCAGAAAGGGGGAGGGGTGAAGATAATCACTGAAATGTCAGGGGAGAACTGTTGGAAGCCCAGAAATTATTGCATCCAGGTAGAAAAGTGTTTTCTTCACATACAAGCCCTACACTAAGAAAGAAAACTTAGGGAGAAAGTTCTAGAAGACCTTAAAAATCTAGAAGCTTAGGCCAACCCAGAAATACCCTGGGATAGGAGCCTGAGAGTTTGGTCTGGAATCTGACCCCAACAAGAATAAAGTAGAGTTGCATCCAAGGGCAAGAAATTCCGGACAAGAGTCTGAGATTGCTTCAAATTCTGAGATTCTATGATTCCATTTAATTAAAGAGAAAGGAAATTAAAAGTGACCAAACTGGCTCCAGTTATATTTTCACTGAAGACAAAAGTTAGTTTTTCAGACTTCTTGAAACTTTGTAATTTTTCATTTTATGTTAATTTTATTTTACTTTTTAATTTTTGAACTTGACAAATACTAACAACATAGACATTTCCATGTACAAAAAAGAACAGAAAAAGAATGTTGTACATGAATCTAAGAATTTCATTAATACACAGCTTATTTTATATATGTGTGTATGTGTGTACAGATATACATATATATGTACTCAATTAAATATATTAGCTCCAGAGCTGTCTTGTTTTTTTATGTTATCCTCTGAACCTCCTTCTGATCTCTTCTGTGTATTTTATATAATCCATTAATATTTTTCTTTATCCCCCCTCCCTTTTTTTTTGCATGAGAAGGGGAAAGACATCCCTATTACTAGTCTTTTTCTACACTTTACTTTGCCCCCTTCATTAGAAAAAAATTCTAATAACAAGTTAACACAGTTAAACACAACGAATCTACACATTGATTATATTTGAAAATGTAGGTCTCGTTTTTGTTTTTTTTTTTTCATTTCTAGTCTGCCATTTCTGTCTCAAGATGTAGAAAGCATGCATCATTGGTCTTCAGGAGTTACAGTTGGTCACTGCATTCATCAGAGTTCTTAATTCTTTCAAAGTTGTTTTTCTTTACAATTCTGAACAGCTCTTCTGGTTTTTCTTGCCTCACTCTTCATCAGTTCATAAAAGTCTTCTTAGATTTCTTTGAATCTATCTCTTTCACAATTTCCTCCAATTGATAAGTACTCACTTAGTTTCCAGTTCTTCGATGCAATAAAAGTTGCTGCTATGAATATTTTTTATATGTATTGATCCCTTCTGTGGTGAGTAAAAGAAGAAACGACTGACTGATGGAAAACCTCCCTGTCCTTTGGCCATTTATCTCTTAGGAAATGGTTCTTTTATATATTCGAATTAATTCCCCTTGTATCTTGGATATCAGTCTTTTTATTTTCTTCAGAATAACTTGCTGCAAAGACTTGTCCCCTTAATAATCATTTCCCCTTCTCAATTTTATATAATCAAAACTGTTCTTTTTATCTCATGTGATTCTCTCTGTTTCGTTGGTTAAGAGCTCTTCTCTTATCCATAGTTGAGAAAGATTATTTCCTTCCCTTTTCTTCTAATTTTTATAATGTAATCTTTTATATCTGAGTCATGTATCCATTTTGAGATCATAGTTGCAAGTGATATGAGATATTGGTCTAAACCTAATTTTTGCCAGACAGCTTTCTAGTTTTCTTAGCAGTGTTTGTCAAACAGTGAACCAGTCCTTTCCTCAGTAGTTAAGGTCTGTGGTTTTATCAAACACTTATGCTGTGGTGTTTATTTGCCTCTGATTTTGTGTTCCTACTTTGTCTCACTGGTCAACTTTTATATTTTTAACTAGTACCCAATAATGTTGATTACTACTACTTTGTAGTATAGTTTGAGATCTGGTAGCATTAGATCCCCTTCTTTTGCATTTTCTTATTTCCCTTGATAGTCTTGATCTTCTTTTCCTTCAGATGAATTTTGTTATTATGTTTTTCCAATTCTATTAAGCAACCTATTAGCCATTTGCTCGGTATAACACTAAATAAGTAAATTTAGACAATATTGTCATTTGTATTTTATTGGCATGACCCAACCAAGAGCAATTAATATTTTTCCAATTATTTAGGTCTGCATTTATGTAAAGATTGTTTTGTAGTTGTATTTGTATAGTTCTTTTTTATTTCTGGTAGGTTGACTTAAATAGTTTTTAGTCATTTTTAAATGGAATTTATTTCTCTATCTCCGTGCTGATTTTTTGTTTTGTTTTGGTAAAATGCAGTAAAGCTAATGATTTTTATATCTCAATTTTATATAGTCCTCATAAACTCTGAGGATCCTAATCCTAACACCAACTCTCACAAGTAAGTTGGGTCCCCAAGAGCAGGGCTCTATTTCCTCCATGTAGTCCTAAGCATAATCTTAAGGTTGGGGAGGCCAAGGATGTCTTCTTTTAGTGTCATTGGCTCAGACCCTCATTCCAGTATATTCTTTCCAACATCAATCAAAAATTACAGTTAGTATCTTCCTCCAGGGATTAGCATCCCAATATCATTTAGCCAAACAAGATCAATTAGTTTTTTACAGAGGGACATTTGAGACAAATTGAGACAACATATGAAGAACAGAAATTACAAATGCCCGGACCACACTCTCCCACATGTCACGTTGTTCCTAAGGAGAATGGAATCAAACAGAGTAGTTTCTACAAAACATTTGCTCCCCCAATTTCATTTTAAATGCAACATAGGTACTAGATGAATTGACATCTTAGCTACCATTGGGCTGGGTCAAATAGGTCACTCTTTGGCGCCTCTGTTCACACAACAAATCCTGTTTTGTTCCCAGCTTTCTGGCACTCACTCATTATTCTGACTTTTCAAAACTAACAGCATAGCCCTCTCAATGGTCCTTCACCTAAAGCAAGAAAGAATAGACATAGGAGAGAGAGAGGGGAAAAAAAAACAGGAGCAAGGCCAGGTACTACTTAAGTACCACATGGCAGAAGTCTAGGTAGGGAGATAAAATTCAGAGCCCTCCCCCCAACCTGGGACCCCTCCATTAGTCCTTGCTTCCTCAGACACATTCATGCAGGTAACCTTGGATGGATTAGTGCCTTTGAATGAATTTTAGCTCACCAACCAGTTGAAATACTCTTCTTCGTGTGGTAGGGGGACCATAAACAGTCAGGATATCTACACGTGTTCTGAATCAGTAAACAGGGACCTTCCATTACTTATCATCATACATTACTGGAAGCAGGCTCCTGAGCCTCTTCCATGTGGTCTGGCTGCAGGTTGAACACTCTGCACAAGATGATGCACCATTGTTACACTTATATCCTGCTACTGTGCTGAAGTTATTGTTTCAATTACCATCTCAGTTGAATCTTTAGGTTTTTCTAAGTATACTGTTGTATCATCTGCAAAAAGCAATACTTTTGTTTTCTCTTTGCCAAAGCTTCTTTACTTACTTTTTCTTGTCATCACTATAGCTAGCATTTCTAGAAAAATGTCCAACAACAGTGACCACAATGGGTATTTTTTTTTCACCCTTAGTATTACTGGAAAGGCCTCTAAACTTTCTCCATTATATAGATAGATGGATATATACATATATATATACATATATATATATACACACTTACACGTGTATGTATATGTATATAAAACACTGCTATTCATTTTATAGAAATACTATGTAACATATTAAGGAAAAACCCATTTATTCCTATGCTTTTTTTGGGTGTTTTTAATGGAAAGGGATGTTGTATTTTGTCAAAAACTATTTCTACTTCTATTGATGTAATTATGTCATTTTCATTGTTTTTTATTATTGAGACAATCCATTTTGTGTCCAGTTTTCCTAATATTGAACCAATTCTGCATGGCTGGTATAAATGCCACCAGATCATTACATATAACCTTTTTTACATATTGCTGTAGCCTCTTTGATAAAATTTTTTTCTATGTTTTCATGTCCATATTCCTTAAGATATTGCCCTATGACTTTTCCCCCTCTGTGTTGTCTGTTTCTGGTTGAAGTGTCAAGATGATCTTTTTATTATAGAAGAAATTTGATAGGATGTTTTATTTTTCTATTTTTGCCAACAGTTTACATATAATTGCAATTAGTCTTTGATAGAATTCAATTGTAAATCCATCTCTAGTATTTTTCCCCTTTTAGAAGCTTATTGCTTATTCTATTTCTTTTCCTGAGATTAGGCTACTTAAATTCTCTGTTTTTTGTTAATCTTGATATTTTATGTTTTTGGAAAGATTTATCCATAATACTTAGTTTATCGATTTTGTTGGTATTTAACTGGAGAAATAATTTGTGATAATTTCCTTTATTTCCTCTTCACTTCCTATAAATTCTCCTTTTTAATTTTTATATTGGTACTTTGGTTGTCCTCTTTTATTTTTTAAATCAGATTATCAATGGTTGATTTATTTTATTAGTATTTTTTCTTTTAAAAAATTCCTAGTTTCATTTTTCAATTAAATAGTTTCTTTTTGTTTGGTTTTGTTTTTTACTTTCATTTTTTTTCTAATCTCTTCTTTGATTTTCAAGATTTGCATTTAGGTATCATGTTTAGGGGTTTTCTTAGTTGTAGCATTTATAGTTTTTTAAATTCACATATCTAGGTTATTGATTTACTCTTTCTCTCTTTTGC
>CM053625.1:231305880-231321100 GCA_028646595.1 Phalanger gymnotis
TGGGGAGAAAATCTGTAATACAAACGCATGTGAAAATCAATGATGAAAACTAAACATATCAAAAATAAATTTAAAAAAAAAAGACGCTCTACATTAAAAAAAAAAAAAAAGAAATGAGGGACTCCCATATAAGTGAATTGTCTAGATAACTGAAGCTTACCCTTTCAAGTTTATATTCATTTATTGTGATTTCGAGTAGGAATCCTACCACAATGAGCTACATGCTTCCTTTCTTCCTAAAGAAGCAAAAGACCAAGAGTCATAGAGCCCACCTCAAAAAAAGAAAAAAGTAGAAGGACTAGAATGTCACCTTATTGTAGGTAATTTGGGCGGGATAAAAATTTGACTCTGAACAGGTAGTGCCAGCAAGTGGTGGCAGAGACCACAAGCCAGGGTACAGCTGTGCACCACTCAGAACTTCTACAGGGAATGTGGTCTTCCAACCTTCATGTAGTGATTGTCCAGTCAATTCCCAGTGAAATGTGACAAAGACCCCTGGAACTGTTGCTAAGTTTCCTGACTTGGATCTTGGACTAGATAGATTAAAAAAAAAAATCTTTGTGTCCCTGTCAGCTAGCACAGAGCTTTGCATATAGTTGGTGCTGTTGAATGAACTGGCCTCAGGACTTCCCTTCAGAGCAGATTCAGGTCTTTTTCATATAAACTAAGAAAAAGGCCAAATTGCTCTTCAGCTCCTTTTTACCCTTCTAATAGTGCTTGTTTATTAATCCAAAGAATCTCTGACTGGTGGACTTCTGGGAGAAGGGTGAGACCCTTGCTAGGTTATTGGGGACCACAAAATTCATCGCTCTGCTCAGTTAACCCTTCCATGTAGGCTGAGTGCTATGGCTTGAGGAGAGGTTCTCACACTCATCCTTTCCCAGGCCCAAATATCTTCCCCATGATTCTCACCAAACCCATTACTCCCCTAACTGGTCTTTGGATTCTGGGATAAGAGGAAGAAGTAGGGCCAGTTCTAGGAAAAATGAAGTAAAGTCTCTGCTTGGAGCTTTTTCACTTCCTCTAGGGTTTCCCTGCCCATCGTCCTTCCCCTGGTCTCCATTTCTTTTTATGACCCAGATTCAGGTCTCACCTTTGACAAAGACTATGTGACCAAGGGTGATCTAGTGAATGTTTAAAAAATGACTTTCAAAAATATATTCCCCAACACACTTTTAAGATTACTGTGCATTATTATTTTCTCCACCACTTTTAAAAATCTAAACAATTGATAAAACAATAGGTTAAGCTTGGATTTGTAGTGTTGGCCAATTTCCTAGGTGTAAATCCTCACAATGAAAAATTTAACAATCAGCTCCAGTGGGTCCAAGCTGGCTCCAAGATATTCTTGTGTGTAACTCTAAGCAAATCACTTAATTTAGTATCAGTTCTGGTATCTATAAAATGAGGGTCATAATACCTACCTAACTGGGTTGTCTTGAAGTTTAAATGAGTTTATGCCTATAGTTTGTAAACAGTAAGCTCTGTATAAATGCAGCTATAATTATGATCATCTTTGTCCTCACCACCACCACCTGGCTGTCCAAAATGTCTCCCATGACCTTGGTACACTATACAGTTTTCCACCGCTTCTAACTGTTCACCTCCTCTAATCCAGAAATCTGTGAGAAGTTTTCAATCTCTGGTGGAAAATTCAGGCAATGGGTAAGAAGGATTTAGGGCCAGAGGCCTTAGGAGTGTAGTCTGAGTGATGTGATCTAAGGGAAGGAAGGCCCTTCTGAGAGGGTAAAGAAGATCCAAGGGTTTTCTTCAGAAGGCCATCCAAGCAGCTTTCTGCTCCTCCTAGAACTCCCATGGACCCTTACTTTCCCTCCACGTGACCCCGGAAATATGCTGGTTTTTATAAGAGCAGTCAGAATTATACTCATTTTCTTGGACTGCTAACCATTAATGTCTAGTTCTTGTGTAGGACGATATCAAGTATGTGTCAGATTAGCTTGGTTGTAAGTTTTATTTAATTGTAAAATACAACACTCTGTTCTCATGGGCTCAGTCTTTCTAGTCTGTTGTTTAGATAGCATGGTCTTCTCACAATTTAAACAAATTAGAAGGAGCATGGGCCTTTGTCATGTCACAAACATTAATCATAAGGTGGGGCAAGCCAAAGGCAAAATTATGAGGTTAACGAAATTGGAATTTGATGTCTTCTCCCCTCCCCCATCCCGCCACCTCCTTTCAGGATTCTTCTTTTATCCTATGCTGTTTCCTGTGATTGCCCAAAATGTCTCTATCTCCAACCTCCTCTCTTTCTAAATATGCTCTCAGCCAACCATCAAATTGTAAGAGGATTATATAAACTAATTTAAAGTCAATTAACTTATTCATACTAACATATAAATGATCAAAAGAGTATCTATTTGTCCTTTTTACCTATCTTTTGCCACATTTTACTATACAACAAAACCTTAAAAAAAGAATCTGAAAAAAGAGTGGAAAGGGTGGTGGGCAAGAGGATTGCCTGTTTAACGGCCCTTCACATTACTCTCACACAGGTAGAGGCTCACTCCTTCAAGGAGTATGTCTGACCATGTTTAGAGGAGACTGGACTGGAATGGAAGAGCTCCAAGGCACGCCAGTGCCCTTTGAAATAGAATTCTGAGGTGCTGTGGTACAAGTACACTTGTATTCAAACACTGGTTCTGGTAGCCACTGACCATGTGACCGTGGACAAATCATCGACTCTCTGAACTTCAGTTTCATTTTCTGTAATATGGGAGCGATCATATGAGTAGACTGCTTTGTAACTGCACCTTTGGATATTCTATTCTCATTATCACAACTGCTCCATTTTGTTTTATGCACAAGTGAAATCAGAGCTAAGCCAAGAGAGATAAATACAAAAGGAACCACAGAGGACTGGAGCTTTAGTATGAGAAAGGGACTTGAAGGTCATGTGGTGCAGCTCCCTCATTTTACAGATGAGGAAACCAAGGCTCCAAGAGGCAAGATAAATGGCCTCGGGTAGCAAAGCTTTAAGTGAGAGCTGGGATTTGACTCCAGATCCAGGGTTCTTGCCACTACAGTTATCTCGTCCACCTTGCCACTTTCCCCATCACAGCTGAGTCTAGTGGTGGTATGAGAAATTAGATAGGAATTTGGGGGAAGTTTTGTGGAAGCCACAGCCAACACAGAAAAAGTTTAGAAAGTTGGAAATGCATAAAATATATGTATAGTATTGCCTAATATCAGCCCAAATTTTACAGTAAGGTACCCAAGAAAGAAAAAATTCAGACTTCTTTTCTGGTAAGAAGAGAGGGACAAAAAAATTTATGTGGATTTTCCGGGTTGCAGCTAACCCCTAAGATATGGAAGGGATAACTGTACTTTATGCTGCCTCTATCTTTTTAACTTGGTGGGAAACTTTTTTTTTTTTACAATCTTTATATGGGGATACTATAGATTTGAAACTATAAGATGAAGGCTTTTTAGAGGAGACAGATTATCACAAGCTTTCTTTCCATAGGAAATTAGCCTAAAAATACTCATTTACCAGATACCCTATCAAGAGTATGTTTCCCTGAAATGCTATCTTATCTAATTACCAACAGTCAAGATAGTCTCTTTTTTTTTCTCCTTTCCTCTGCATCAAAGGGGCTGAAATCTCTGACCAACCATCACCCAGATCTTCATTAGTCATGCCTCTATTCCCACTGACAAGGTCAAGCCCCATATTCACAGAGGGTTCCTGTAGCCCAGACTTTTTTTTTTTTTCCCTGGGACTGCGTTTTGTGTCTGCTAGAAGAAAAAGCAGAAGCTTGACATAGAAATCAGCCCTTACAACATAAACCCAGAAACAGCTGAAGAAGGGCTCTGTTTGGATTACTGGACACATTTGCAGCATGGAAATCCCTCCTTTGAAAAGCATAAACACCAGAGAAGGCAGATGTAAAATTTGAGGGGGGACCCTGGCCCAGTAAGTCGCATATGTCAAGTTTTATAAAAAATACCACACTGACTAAAAAATAATCCCCAAGACAGGAAAAGAAATACTTTCATTGTTACAAAACTGGCCTAAGATTGCATTTTTCCTGAATTTACTTGTCAGAGTTCATAAGTATGCCTTGTTATTAAGGGAGGATAGCAGCAGCATGAATAAGATAAAGTTCACTTTTTTCTTTTTGGATTGTTTGCAAGTTCGTCTGATTCTGAGGCCTTTGAAGGACTGAAAGACTGTATTTATTAAGTAGGTGAAATGATTTCTTTCCGAGAAAACATCAAACAAAGCCTCAGTTTTAATGAGACAGAAGTCTTTCCAAGTTCCCAAATGTCAGGAGCCTTCTTCATCATGCTCTCCAGAACAGAAAGTTATTTTCCCGGAGTCTGCGGTGACTTTCATTTGAAAACAGTCAAAGATGGAATCAAGTCTGGCTCAGAGACATTCTCTTCCTATATCACTAGAGACTCAATACCCTGAATTCAATTCAATTCAATTGAACAAGCATTTATTAAGCTTCTACCATATGTTGGGCACTGTGTTAAATAAGGGGCAGATCCAAAAATGAAAATAATCCCCTGCCTTCAAGAAGCCTCCACTCTTGATTTCTTATCATCTCTCTCCTTAGAATGGAAAGACAGAGCCCATGAGAACAGTGTTGTATTTTACAATTAAATAAAACTTACAACCAAACTAATCTGACACATATTTGATATCGTCCTACACAAGAACTAGACATTAATGGTTAGCAGTCCAAGAAAATGAGTATAATTCCGACTGCTCTTATAGAAACCAGCATATTTCCGGGGTCACGTGGAGGGAAAGTAAGGGTCCATGGGGGTTCTAGGAGGAGCAGAAAGCTGCTTGGATGGCCTTCTGAAGAAAACCCTTGGATCTTCTTTACCCTCTCAGAAGGGCCTTCCTTCTCTTAGATCACATCACTCAGACTACACTCCTAAGGCCTCTGGCCCTAAATCCTTCTTACCCATTGCCTGAATTTTCTACCAGAGATTGAAAACTTCTCACAGATTTCTGGATTAGAGGAGGTGAATAGTTAGAAGCGGTGGAAAACCAAGGTTGTGGGAGACATTTTGGACAGCCAGGTGGTGGTGGTGAGGACAAAGATGATCATAATTATAGCTACATTTATACAGAGCTTACTGTTTACAAACCACACTCTTGATTTCTTATCGTCTATCTACCTCTTTGTTTTCTGCAACCAATTTCGGTACATGAGTGCAATCATTTTCATAGTGGTCTTTTTGCAAAGGGTTTCCATGAATACTGTTTAACATGAGATAAATAACCCATGAAATGATATTTCTTGTTGTCACTGAATGCATCAATTCATCCAGCAGTCCTTTATTAAGTACCTACTGTATGCCAGGCACTGCTAAGTTCTTTGTACATGAAGACAAAGTGAAACACTTCTTGGTTTCAAACAGTTTATATTCTAATAGGGGAGACAACATTTGCATATATATACATATATATATATATATATGCACATACACACATAATATATAAAAATATTTTTAAAAAAATCCAATTATACTTTGATCTCCTTGAGGGTAGAGATTATCTTTTACTTTCCTTTGTTTCTCAGTACTTAGTACAGTGCCTAGCACATAGAGGACATTTAATAAATGTTTATTGATAGACTGACTAATAAATGCATACAAAGTAGTTTGGGGAGGAAATGAACCAGGAACCAGGAGGGAGTCAGGACAGAATTTGTATAGGTTTTAAATCTATTTAAATTTAAATAGCGCCACACTATAGAAAGTGATATAAGCTGAATCTCAAAAGATAAAAAAACAATTCTTCTCCCTGTTTGCTTCTCTATGAAGAAACTGTGAGCCATCCTGCCATTTAGCTGCAATTTTTTACTGGCTTTATTTTTATTGACAAAATCAAAACTGATAAAATTCAGTTCCTCTAGTAATCTGCCTACTCATTGGTCATGTGGGCCAAAGATTCCACATTTGAGCACTAATATTTAATATAATATTTATGGTTGGTCTAAAATGTGTATGATTTTTACCACCCTTTGTCCCTTTTCTAATTTCTTGAATTAGAAAAAATACAGAGACAGACAGATTGTTTAATTAAAAGCTAAAATACACTTGATCGAGAATTTTAGAATCTGAAGCAAATGTGATATTGACATTTATTTGATAAATAAAAATAGCTCAGCTCCCATATTTTTCCTTTAAGAGGTACAATCTCTTTTTGTGAAGCCAATTCAGGAAAAAGTCATGGAGAGGCAGCATGATGTGATGGAAAGAATGGTAGGCCTGAGTCAAAGTAGAGGGTGATAGGGTAGTTGAGCCCACCCCTCGGAGGCACAACAGCAGGGTCCCCCTCACGGATCCACAACCTAGACCTGCTTCCATCCTTGGCAGAGAAGTGTTTCGTAGAGATTCAACCTGACAAATGCTTATGCAAGAGTAGAGGGGCCTCACCCCTCCACCTCCTGCAAACATAGATACTAAAGACACCAGTGAAGAAAGGTCCTATCACTCAAGTCCTTGATACTGTCAAGTAATTGAACACAAGAAACTAGTATCATTTTATTATTTGAAATGATACTAAAGAAGATACATTACCATCTACTTTGCTGTTAAACCTTATGGGCCACTGGTCCTTTCAGCCTCAGTTTCTTCATCTATAAAATGGAGATGAAAATACACCTATCTCATGAGGTTGTTACGAGGTTCAGATGAGATAGTGTATATAAAAAAGCTTTACAAACCATAAAACATTATACAAATCTCAACCCTGGTCATTATGAAGGTACAAAGGTAGCAAACTTGCCCAGTAAGAGCTCAAAAAGAAGTTTAGTTCCTAAGAGCCATGAATTTCAGAGTATTAATGCCTGACTTTGGTCAGTGTGACTTCTTGATTTAGGTTTGTTTTTTTTTTTCCCAGTCCAAGCTCAGAAAGCAAACTTCCCTCAGAGGCAGGTACTCACATACACACGCCTTGTTCTTCTCCTGGGATATGTTTGCAATCTTTGCATTCTTATGTCAGTCCAATACCAACGTATCTGTGTGTGCTGAATGTATGCAGAAAAGATGGCGAGATGTAGACCAGACGGTAATACAGTTAGATGGCTTCAAAACTGGTAGAATGGCTAGAATCAAAGAGCAATCAACTTAACATCATCTTGGCAGAGGCTCTAGTAGAGTACCCCAAGGATCTGTCCTGTTCTCCTTAAAGTTTTTATCAATGAGTTATAAGCCTTTTTGATTTCCCCCACCCCCTGCACAGCTGCCAGAGTACTCCCTCTCAAAATTACCTTGTAATCCTTTTTCACTTTTAAATTTTATTTCATTTTTCATTTATGAAATAAAACACGTATTTTCATGATATAGGAGAATAAAAAAGATGGCACAAGAAACTGCAGATCTATTACATGCAACTTGCTATTCCTTTTAAATATATAATAAAGTCTTCATGTAACTTTCTTTTTTACTTTCTTTTTTTCTTCCTTCTCTTCCTTCCCTCCCCCACCCTAGAGATGCTTACCATTAGACACAAATATTTATGTATGTATGTATGAGTCTGTATATATACCATTCTATACATACTTCTACTCATCAGTTCTTCCTCTGGATGCAGATAGTCTTACTTTATATGCCCTTTTAAGTTAATTTGGGTATTGATAATAGCCAAAATGACTTAATTGCTCAAAGCTGTTCTTAAAACAATATTGCTGTCACTGTATACAGTGTTCTCTTGGTCCTGCTCATTTTACTCTTCATTATTTCGTGTAAGTCTATGCATGTTTTTCTAAAACCAATGAGCACACCATTTCTTCTAGCACAGTAGTTTTCCATCACAATCACATATCACAACTTGTTTAGCCCTTCCCCAGTTGATGGGCATCCCCACAATTTCCAGTTCTTTGCCACTACAAAGTGAGATGCTATAAATATTTTAGAACATATAGGTTCCTTTTCTTTTTCCTTAATCATCTCTGGAAATAGACCTTGCACATACTTTGTACATATGTACACACCGTCTCCTCCATTCCAACGTAAGCTCCTTAAGGACAGGGACTGTTTCCCTTTTGACTTTGCATCTTCAGGGCTTTGTACAATTCTTAGCACATAGCAAATGATTAATAAATGCATGATGAATGGAAGGATAAAGATAGAAAGTATATTCATCCAATTTGCTGAAAAAGCTGAGAGGGATAACTAACATTCTGGATGACCATGAAGATTCAAAAATGTCTTGACAGTCTGGAACATCAGAGACTGAATCAATTGAGATGAAATTGAATATAGACAAATGTAAAGTCTTATGTTTGAGTCCAAAAACTCAATTTCCTAAGTGCAAGATGGAGTAAGAAGACATGGATGGATGACAGTTTGTCTAGAAAAGATGTGGGAGCATTGGAAGATTGGTTATTATGAATCAGCATAGTGATGTGGGAGGAAACAAATGTTGCCCTGATGCATTAAGTAAAATGAGTCTTACACTGCTGCATTAAGGATGGCAGAGTTTGCAGGTTTAGGGCTGTAATAGTTCTGTTCTATTCTGCCTTGATCAGCTTACACTGAAGCTGTGGGTTCTGTTCTAGGCATCTCAGTTTAGGAAGGGCATTCCATGGATAAGCTGGAGAGTATAGAAAGGAGAGTCACTAGGGTGGTTGAAGGAATTGGGGATGTCAAACTTGGAGAGAAGAACTCTTAGGAAGCAAGGCTTAATATGTATTACAGTTCAGTCATTTATTATTTAATTATATATGAAATACTGATATTCATTAAATCTTATTATGTATGAGGCATAAATATAAGCAAAAAGAAAAGCAGTCTGTGCCCTCAAGGAACTTACATTCTAATGTTTGAAGACAACACACAAAATGATAAGCAGTTGGGGTTGCGGGAAAGGATGAAAGGGAGAGGGTGACTCCTGAGAGATTTTGACATCCCTGTTGAAGGAAACTGAAAATCTCTCTCTGGATATTTAAAGATTTAGTTTGTGAAAGAGAGATTAAAGTTGTTCTGCTTGGCCCTGGAGACCCAAGCCAAGAGGAAAGGGCAGATGTGGCAGAGGTAAGTTGAGGCTTGATTTAAAAACCGACAACTTCCAGACAGTTAAAATTATCCAAAAGTGGATTAGGCTGGTGAAGAGGTATTGGGTTCTTCCTTCTTAGAGATCTTCAAGCAGAGACTGGATGACCACTTGTGGGATATTATATAGAAGGGATTCTTTTGCGGTTATTGGTTGAACTAGAGAACAGCTAAGATTTCCAACCCTCAAATTCTGTGATTTTGGCATTGTTGTATTTGACTGGAAGGTTGAAAATTGAATTTATGATAGTGTTGCCTGAGCAATGGAAAAATTATAACCTACACTTTCCTGTGCTGACTCCTTTCTGTAAGAAAATGAAACTTTCAGGTGGAACTTTTTCTTCAATAGAGCTAATAGCTTTAAACAGGGCAGGGAGGTGGTGCAGTAGATAGCACCAGGCCAGGAGACAGGAAGACTCATCTTTTTGAGTTCAAATTCAATTACTAGCTCTGTGACCTTGGGCAAGTCACTTAACCCTATTTGCCTCAGTTTCCTCATCTGTAAAATGAACTGGAGAAGGAAATGGCAAACCACTCCAGCATCTTTGCCAAGAAAATCCCAAATGGGGTCACAAAGAGTTGGACATGACTGAAAAACGACTGAACAACAAGAACTGAGCAATATCTGCAGGGATACCACTGGGCAGAGAGCCCTTTGCTTGATCTCAAGAGGACTAGAGAGGCTTCCGTCTGCATCAGATCTATAGCTATGGCTCCACACACACACACACACACACACACACACACACACACACACACACCCCCGCCACCTCTGGCCTAGAGAATGGAAAAGTTTAACTAGATTCATTTTCTATTTGTATTTTCCAAATCATCAAGTTTAAAAAAAAAACAAAAAAAACCTCTTTAGTCCAATTCCCTCTCCTTTACACATGTTTATACAGCTCCACTCCCAAGCACCAGAACTTGCCTCGAGCTGAAAATCATGGGGGTGTTGACCTCGTCACAACTGTCTGAAGTGCATCTGCAGCCAGTGTCTGCTCACCCTGACCTCCACCCCACCCGAGCACAGCTGGGGCAATCATCATGGCACTTCCATGCCCACCCCACCCCCACCCAAGCACAGCTGGGGCAATCATCACGGCACTTCCATGCCCACCCCACCCCCACCCGAGCACAGCTGGGGCAATCATCATGGCACTTCCATGCCCACCCCACCCCCACCCGAGCACAGCTGGGGCAATCATCATGGCACTTCCATGCCCACCCCACCCCCACCCCCAAAGTCAAACACCTGGAAACCCTGCTCTGCACACTCTTGTTATTGCTCACATGTCAAAGGACAGCCTCGCCCTTGATCGTGGCTTGGTATACGGTATACAAATCTTAGCCAATGTGGTTTTCTGTTCGTTTCCATAATTAGTGGAGACTTTTTTTTTTTAAATAGAGGGGCTGCCTATCCCTCCTTAAGTCTCTCCAAAACATTTACTACTCCCTCAGCTACCACTCTAAAACTATCAGTAGAGCTAGGAAGAAAACAAGCAAACAGTAGTAATGGAAGAGTTCAACACAAAACAGACAGACAAAAGTATAGGTCTAGAAACACGAAATCATGGCCTGGCCCCCCTAGTCCTCGGGAGGAGGTGAGGGCTGGCGGAGAGGAGACGCACGGAGAACACTGGTCCGAGTAGGCTCAGCGGCTGGGGCACAGCAGTACTAGAAATAGGAGAGGGAATATGGGCCTACTGCCAGGCTGTAGACACAGAGTCTATGGCGCTGGGGAGGCGCAAGATGAGCGGGTTAGATGATTGGCAGGACAGGAAGCAATCTCTGAAGACGAGCATGCTCAGTCACGCAGCCAGAGTGACGGTTCTGCCTCTGACATCCTAATGATACGTGATGGAGGGCTACAGAATAGAGGGGAGGTAGAATATAATTTCAATGGATATAGTGACATTTTTTACTCTCTGTATGACTTTACTTCCTGTACAACTTTGAGCAAGTCCTGTACTCTTTCCAGGCCTCATTTTCCAATGAAGAGGTCTGATGAGATGATTTGTAAGATTTCTTCCAACTCTAGATCCTATTTTTGATGGGAAAACACGATCCGGAATTAGGTGAGAATGCTTGAAGGATTTTCAATCTATATTTACAAAGATGACAACGCCGATCCGGCGGAGCATCCCCCCAAGAAAGGCCCAAAGAGAAACAGCGATTATTTACATTTGCTCTGAGATAGGAGGGCCCAAAATAGAGCCAGTGAGTGGTGCTTGGGCAGGGACCTACTGTGGTCCCATCTGTGAGCGCCAGAATGAAATGCATTTAAGGTTTGGTCTTTGAGGGAGGGAAGGAAGGAAAGAAGGAAGGAAAGGAAGGAAGGAAGGAAGGGAAAGGAAGAAGGAAGGAAGGGAAGGAGGGAAGGAAGATAGGAAGGAAGGAATCTAGCTAGTAAACCCCAAGTTAACTGGGCAGGTTTTGGCCATCAAAATTTACCTTCCTTTGGAGAGGAGGAGAAGGAGAGGGAGAGGATGAGTTGAGTAACCCAACTGGTTGGGTCTCTGTGCAGGCAGCTTGGACTACTCAATGCTTGTGTGTCTAAGAAAGGAAGGAAAAAAGGGAGGAAGGGGAAGGGAAGGAAGAGAGGGATGGAGAAAAAAAGGATTTGGGAGAGAAAGAGAGAAAGAGAAAGGAAAGAAAGAAGAGAGGAAGGAAGGAGAAAGGAAGGGAAGGAAGGAAGGAGAGCTGTAAGACAGAACTGAGAAAGAAAGAAGAGGGAAATAAAGGAAGGAAAAGAGGGAGGGAGGAAGAAAGGAAAGAAAGAAAAAAGAAAGGAAGGAAAGAAGGAAGGAAGAAAGAAAAAGAAAAAAAGAAAGAAAAAAGCCCGGCATGTGTTTCCTGGGCTTTTCCAGATGTGGATTTGCTGATAAAGGATTGGCTCTCCTGAGCAGCTGCCTTCTGCTAAGGAAAACAGAAGGAGATAGGATTTCAGCAGGGTTCTCACCCTGCTGAATCAGCAGACTTTGGGCCCTGGAGGAATTCTGCCAGCTCGATCAGCCTCTTCATGACATTATCGGGTCTGTTAGTGGGGCAGTTTGCTTGTCAGGCCTGGTGTGAGAGTGTTTACACAAGAAGCTAGAGCTGGAGATGAGGACAGGCAGAGGGGAAATCATTTTATTTTGTTTCTTCCTCTTTCAGTGAAGCAGTGAAGGCTAGTGGAGAGGATTTTTGTTTGCTTGTTTCTTTTAAACTTCCAGCCTTGTGCTGTCATGGGGGTGAGACCCTTTTAAGGCTATGCTTTTGAAGGAAAATCTGACAGAACCTACTGAATTAGAAAGGCTTCAAATGGGTGCTTGGTGATGGACCATGTATCTGGCATCTTAGGACCAACCCAGCTAGGTTCCTAGAGGCTCATCACTAGGTTATCTAGACCGCTATGGGGTCACAACCTACAGTTTAAGAAGAGCTGAAGAGGTCACCAGTTGGAAAATGTTTAAGAAGCCCTAGGTGCTCCCTTTTTGAATTCATTGGTGTTGCAGTAGCCTGAAGAGATGGGCAGTGCAAAGTGCACATGCTTGGTGTTCAGAACCAAGGCTGCAATGAAGTTGAGATACACCATGGGCAAGTGTTACCAGAAACATCTCAGATTCATCATGTGTTTGATTTTGAATGAATTTTTGGTCATTGCTCATTCAGAAACCTTTTACTGCTGCCAATTTTTTTGCCACCCTATATGGGGTCATGACCCACAGTTAAAGTAGTGCTGGACTCTAGAAGGACATGAGTTTTTCAGTCACAGCTCTCAAAAACCACCTATTATCTTTTGCAGAAGGGTTGCCATTTGCATCAATGGATGGTGCAAGATCAAGCATCCATGAAGTATTGTTACTTTTAGAGATTTTATGCACATATACAAACACACACACATCAGTTCACAATGGTTTGAGTTTGTTTCTTCTTTGACATTGTGTGGGTTCCTGAATTAGATGTCTCAGAAATAGATACAAGTTGGCCTCATAGTCAAGGACCAAAATATAGTCATTCAGCTAGTATTTATTAAGCACTTACTATGGGCCAGGCACTGTACTAACCTCTAGGAATATAAAGAAAGGCAAAAAAAAAAATCACTTCTGCTCTCAAAGAGCTCCTATTCTGATGGAAAAGACAACCCACGAACAGGTATATACAAACAAGATGTAGTTATCCCTTCCACGTCATGGAGGTTAGAATGTGGCACCCCTGCAATCTGGAAAATCCCTGTAAATTTTTTTGGCCCTCCTTTCATACCAGAGATAAAGTCCGAATTTCTTTTTGTTTTGTGGGGTGTTTATAGTACTTTATTGTAAATTTTAGGTTGTTTTTGGTCAGGCTACATTATACAACACTCTAGGTATATTTTATGCATTTCTGAGTTTCTAAACTTTTTTCTCCATCATCTGCTGACCTTAGCGTATTGTATTGTCTGCAGCTTCTGCAAAACTCCTCCCAAATGTCCATTTAACTTCTTATGCCAACCTGTGATATATTGAAACCGCGATGGGGATAACTGTACAGGATAAATTAGGGGTAATCTCAGAAAGAAGGCACTAAGATTAAGGAGGCTTCTTGCAGAACGTGGGATGTTAGGAGACACTCGAAACGAGCCAGGAAAGTTAGGAGGGGACAATGAGGAGAGAGGGCATTCTGGGCCTGGGGGACAGCCAAAGAAAATGCTCCCAGCCAAGAGATGGAGTGTTGAGTTTGAGGAACAGCCAGGAGGCCAGTGTCACTGGATCAAGGAAGAAAGCATAAGAAGACTGGAAAGCCCATTGTGAATGACTTTAAGAACCAAACAGATGATTTTATGTTCCGTCCTGGAGGTAATAGGGAGCTACAGACATCCTCAAAGAATGTACCAAGTCCATCTTCCTCTTAGGCTTCCCATCCTATACTCCTCCTCCCTCTCGCCAAAGCACGATCAAATCCAATTCTCTACTACTAGCCTTTAACGAACTCTCCCTGGCCTGATGTTATCTGATCATAGATAGATGTGGGTAGAATCACAGAATGCTAAGTTGAAAGGGACCTTAATGAATGAGTCTAAGCCTCTCATTTGTAAAGATGAGGAACCTGAAGCTCAGAGAGGTTAAAGAACTTGGTCGTGGTCACACAGCTAGTTCAGTGGCAGAACTGGAACTAGAACTTTAGGCTTTTGAATCCCAGTCTAGGGTTTTTACAATGATATCAAGCTTGAACAAAATTGACTTCTGAAAATCCAGATCTATGCAAAAGATAAACGGAGGAAGTATTGTCTCTTCTACAAAAACTTTCATGTCACAGAATCATTGGGTTTTTCTAATTGTAAGGCCCTAAGACAGTATGTAGACTAGGCCAAAGGATGTGCTAGAACCAGCTGAAACCAGCCCAGGAGAGCCAATTGCTAAATTTTCAGTGTGAGCATTTAAACCTTGGAAGTCAGGAGATATCTATAAATAAGGACTTTGTTGTTTTGTTGATTGGCTAGACTTAAGAAGGTGATGGAGAAAATGTTGATAATGCAGATTAAACTTAAAAAGTGACCTAGGAACATTTTGTTTCATAAAGATTATTGTTAAACATTTACCAGCATACCTCTACGACCTCTTGTTTTACACATGAAATACAGGGTCACACAAGTTCACACAGCTTGGGTTCACATAGCTTTGTTGTTGTTCAGTTATTTCAGTCATGTCTGACTCTTCATGACCCCATCTGGGGTTTTCTTGGCAAAGATACTGGAATGGTTTGCTATTTCCTTCCTTGACCCATTTTACAGATGAGGAAACTGAGGCAAATGGGGTTAAATGACTTATCCAGGGTCACACAGCTAGGAAGTGTCTGAGGCTGGATTTGAGCTCAGGTCTTCTTGACTCTATTGCACCACCTAGCTGCCCTCACATAGTTGGTAGCAAAACTGGAATTAGAATCCACATCCCCCTGATTCTCTGTCTAGTGACCTTTCCTACCACATTGGGTCTCCTACCACCATCATCATCAGGAGATACCTATTAGACACCTATTATATGCAGGCCACCATATTATGTGTTGGGGATAGAAGCAGTATCTTTGCCCTATAGGGACTTGCAATTTCTCTAAAAAGTTTCTTTGTTTTACAAAGACGTTCAAAATTGGATTCTTTTAAATAGACTTCTCCCCAATTTATATTGAAAATATGATGCCCCAAAATTTGCTTTACACCCCACTATGA
>CM053625.1:231321600-231342568 GCA_028646595.1 Phalanger gymnotis
CCTGAAATACTCTTCCTCCTCATCTCTGTTTCTTTGCTTCCCCAAAGTACCAGCTAAAATCCTACCTGAATCCTGGTGGGAAGCCTTTCCTGATCCCCCCATAATACTATTGTCTTCCCTTTGTCAAGTTATCATTTATTTATCTGATGTATCTATCCATTATTTAGCCAATTTATTCTGGATATACCTTTGTTTTTATATAGTTGTTTGCATTTGGTCTCTTCCATTCCACTCCATTCCTTGAGAATGTTGCTTTGTTGTTCAGTTGTTTCAGTCGTGTCTGACTCTTTGTGACGCCATTTGGGGTTTTCTTGGCAGAGATACTGTAGTGTAGTTTGCCATTTCCTTCTCTAGCTCATTTTATAGATGAGGAAACTGAGTCAAAAAAGATTAAGTGACTTGCCCAGGTTGATACAGCTAGAACACATCTGAGATCAGATTTGAACTAAGGTCTTCCTAACTCCAGGCCTGGTGCTCTATTCACTACACCACCTAGTATTGCTTTTATCTTGCTTTGTTTTCCTAGGACTTAGCACAGTGCCTGGAACATAGTGGGCACTTAATAAATGCTTACTTGATCAACATGTCTGCTCTGGCCACACTGTAAGCTCCTCAGGAGCAGTTTCATTCTTTTCTTTGTATCTCCAGTGCCTGGCACAGTGTCTGTCCACTCTCTGTTCTGCAAAAAACCTACTCCTTTTTCTCTCTGGACCCTGTGACTCCCTTATACACCTGTTTGTCTTTCATATGTATATGTTTGCCTTGGTTTCTAACTTGGCATATAGACTAGGTACTTAACAAATTCCTTTCTTTTTTTAAAAAAAGTTTTTATTGATGTTTTCTGTTTCTTACATCATCATAGTTATTGCCAGAGTTTTCACCTCTTCCCCTCCCAGAAAGTCATCCCATATAACAGGTTTTCTTAAGAGGAAAAAAAGGTCAACATAATTGATTGATATATTGAAAAAGATCTGAAAACATGTGTAATGTGTAACACTGGTGAACTTTTCGCCTCCACAAAGGGGGAGGCTGGAGGTGTCTTCTCATATCTCATCATGCTTAAGCTTTATAATTTTGTTACATTCACTTTTTGATTTTTTGTGTGCGATTTTTTCCATTTACATTGCTATAGTCATTGCCTACCTTGTTTTCTTGGCTCTTCTTACTTCACTTTGCATCAGTTCATGTAGGTCTTTCCATGCTTCTCTGTGTTTATCACATAAATTATTTCTTACAGCATGGTAATATTCCATATCACATTCATATGCCACAATATATATGTTATATTATAATTATTATATTAAAATAATTATTATATTATTTAATAATATATTGTAATAATATAGAATATAATAATTATATTATTAAAATTATTATATTATATTATATATTATTTATTATATTATATTATGCTCCCTAATCAATGAGCATGTACTTTGTTTATAATTTTTTGTTATCAAAAAAAAAAGCTGTTATACGTTTTGTGATGTATATGGGGACTTTCTTATCAATGTCTTCCTTGGATCATAAGCCTCATAATGGTGTCTCTGATTCAAAGGGTATGAACATCTTAGTCATTTTATATACATGATTCCAAATTGCTTTTTTAAAATGGTTTATGATCTCATAGCTCCACCAATAATGTATTGGTGTCTTTATCATTCTATAACCCCATCCAGCATTGACTACTGTCATTTTTTATCATCTGCCAATTTGCAAGGTATGAAATAAAAGCTCAAGGTTTGTTTCGATTTGTATTATTCTTATTATTAATGATCTGGAACATTTGTGTCATAATGAGTACTTAGTAATTCTTTTTCTGAGAACATTTCGTTCCTATCCTTTGACCACTTATTTAATTGAAGAATATATGTATGTATGTGTGTGTGTGTGTGTGTGTGTGTATATATATATATACATATACATATATATGTATATGTCTTAGAAACTAAACCCTTATTAGAAAAATTTGATACAAAGATTTTTTCCCCCATTTAACCACTTTCCTTCTTATCCTAGGTGTGTTAATTTTGTCTGTGCAGAAGCTTTTCCATTTCAAATAATCAAAATTATCTATTTTATCTTTTGTCATAGCCTCAATATCTTGTTTGGCTAAAAATACATCTCTTACCCATAGCTGTGAAAAGTATAGGATGTTTCTCTTCTGATTTTTTAAATAGCATTATCTTTAATATTAAGGTCATGTATTCATTTAGAATACATTGAGGAATACAGTGTAAGGTGTTGGTCTAAACCTAATTTCTGCAAGTCAGCTTTCCAGTTTTCCCAACAGTTTCATCAAATAGGAGCTTTCCCTGCCTCAGTAATTTGCTTTCCACTTTATCAAACACTGAGTCATTGAGTTCCACTGTTTCTGGTTCTCCTGTCTAGTCTGTCCATTAAGTTCTCTATTTTTGATCTACCTTTTTGTTTTTATAAACCAATACCAGATGATTGGGGTGAATACTGCTTTATAATATAGTTTGAGATCTAGAAGTGCCATTTCCCTTTCACCTCTGCCTCTTTTCATCATTTCCCTCTATATTCTAGATCTTTTTTACTTTTCCAAATGAATTGTATTATTTTGCTCAAGTTTTATAAAGTATCCCCTTGGTAATTTGATTGGTATAAAATTAAAAGTGTCAATTAACTTTGGAAGTAATGGAATTTTTATTATAGTGGCACAGTCTAACCATGAGCACTGAATATTCCTCCAGCTATTTAAGTTGTTCGTTATCTCTTTATGTAGCACTTTGTAATTAAATTTATAAGTCTTTCATGTGTTTTGGTACATCAATTCCCAGATAGTTGTGCATTTTGTAGTTTTCTGGAATGTCTTTTTCTATTTTTGCTTCTTGTATTTTGATATCATTATTATGTAGAAATTGATTTTTGAACTATTGAGGAGAGGGGACATCCCTAATCAGACCCAGATGTGGTGGGGAAATGCATCAGGTCACTTACTGATACCAGACTCAGGTCAAGGAGTTTCCAAATTCTAACCTGATACTAGGTAAGGATTTGAGTTGGTAATCAGGAATCCCAGGAATGACTGATGTGTTAGCCTGGTCTAATCAGAAGCCGGGATTGTTTACATGTTTAACACAGGGTCAGGATGAGTCAGGACAGTGGAAAAGCGTACTGCTTTATAGGTTTCTGGTTATTAGAACCACTTAACCTATGTGAAAATTGAACTTTAAACTATGATTTGAAAATGAATTCAGAAGTGACTAAGTTTATCTTGTCTAGCCTGTGGCTAAGACGTATGACATGCTTATTTTGAAATATCTTAGCTGTTTTAAGGAAATAACAGCAGAAACTTATTTCATTTCACTCTCTCAGTACTGTCACTTGCAACTCCCTGATACCAGGCCAGGCATCAAGGAAGAACTTTCATCATCTTCCAATTGTGTTGTAGATGTTATTTTAACCTAGCACATTTGACAAATTCTTTTGGAGAGTAAACTAAAGAGATCAATCTTATTTACAGTCTAATGTATTATCATAGATATACCTTATAGGAAATAGTCTTTGAGAGGAAAGCTGAGCTATTGATAAAACTTTCCCCAAAGAAAAAGGGAAGTGAACAGGTGACCTGTAATTTTTTTTCAATATTGTTCAGAGAAACCCCTACTCTCCTTCCTTCTAGGGGACAGCAAGCCCCATATTAAATTGTATTATTATAGGATCCTACATTCAAGCTTGAAGGGACCTCACGAACCATCTGATTCAAATCCATTTTACATATGAGAAAACTGAAATCTAGAGAGGTTGTGACCAGCCTAAGGTCACACTGATAAGTGTTGAGGCAAGATATGAACCCAGATTCTCTGACTCCAGAATTAGAGTTCTTTCTTCTATACTACGATAAATTGTGTTTCTCTGCATGCTGATCAGGTGGTATAATTTTTATCTAGGGTTTATTTTATTGGTGCTCAATAAAATACCCATATGGATTAATCTTTGAGTAGAAAAAAATGTCTTTTAAAAACTCAACTCGTTATAAAGGCAGGGCTAATTTGGGAGTGTTAAGGCTTAAAGCAAGACTTTACTACTTCCACAAGTAATCATCCTCAACTGAACCAGTATTTATCCATTTCTGTTTTTCTTAAGTTACAGCCACAGAATCACAGAATTTCAAAGTCGAAAGGGATTCATGAATCATCTAGTCGAGCGCAGTCCTGAAAAAGGAATCCTCACTCTGCTCTACTTGAGAAGTGGCCACTCAAGCTTCTGGTCTTTCTTAAATACAGCTAGATCCCAGTTAGTATGAACAATAATTCCTATGAAGTAGTCCTATTATTAAAATTCACACTGCATTATTGCCATTGAGCTGAAATCAATGACTGTATTTTGCATAATTATATCTTAAAGTATTAGAAGTTGAAATATTTTACATAATTATCAACTTAAAATATTATTAAAAAGAGTTAAACTAGATGGTTCTGAGGTCCCTCCCAGCTCTAAATCTAAAATATTAATAAATTTAAATGTGGGACCACTTCATAGGATTTGTTATTTGCACTAATCAGGACCTTGTTGTATATTAAGTCTGCTCAAAGGCCTGAATTTTATTGTTTTAATTGAAGAATCCGTGAAGAAATCAGCCCTTATTTACACATGGTCCTGGGCTGTTCTTTGTTGAATACAAACAACTTGTGCTGTTTGGACAAAAGAACTCAGGGCATCTAATTGCAGCTGATTTTTCTGGAGCTGTGAAAATTGTGACCTAGGATTCTCCTGGATAGGCAAGAAAACAAGAATGTAAGTTTCCTCAATTAATGTGCTTTATGACCACGTCATAGGAAAACTTGAGTAGGCCGAAGGCTTCCCGAAGGCAACACAGCACTTTGGAAACACTACACTAAAACAAGAGGTTCATTACTAATTCTGTGGTTGATTGATATAGGAAGGGTGAGACATCAGACTACATGACTTCTATGAGAATTTTATGTGAACTGATTTTTTCATCTTATTGTCACTAAATTTAAAAACAATATTTAATATCATCAGCTACTTTTCTGCCTGTAAAGAAAAACCTTTTACTTATGAATCTTCAGGAATGACTTAAATCATGTTCTAGGCTAAATACATGAAATATTTTAAATGTCAGTAACTTCAAAGAGTCCCCAAACTGAATTTAATTGATGATACAAATGCCTGTGGCAGCATGTAGCAGACTGGAGTCTTGTCTTAAATAGGTGATAAAATGGTGAATTATAGTCCTTCTTGTATGACTTAATTGTCAAAGAGAGACATAAAACAGACTGCTCCTGTTAATATTAAAACCCCTCTGCTTGTTTCCCTCTCTTCACCCCTCCCCCAATCCTTTTTGCACTAATCTGCAGACTAATGTGTTTAAACATAACTGGCGTAGGAATGACAGCTGACTTTATTCCTATTTAGTAATTAATTAGTCTGCAGTTTTGGATAAAAATAGCCTAATCTCACAGGAGCCTAGAATTAGAGCTGGAAAGGAATTTGAAGGACATCCAGTCCAACTTCTTCACTTTACAGATAAGGAAACTGAGGCAGAGATAGATATGAAATGATTTGCTCAAAGTCACAGGCAATTTCCCCATTCTACAGCAACGGGAACAAATTCTGAAGCTTGTTAAGGTATATATTAACATCCCAGAAGCACTAGGAACTTCTTAGAGAAGTAGCTAGCGATACTTTATAGTTTGTCCTCTGATTAAAGTGGTCTGTGGCTGTTTGTACCTTAGATGCTCCACGACTAGAATGCATCTTAGAATCCCTAGCTTCCTTCAAATCACCGCTCACATGCTACTTCCTCTAAGTTCTAATAAGTAGCAATTACTCCATCCTGAAATAACTTCAGATAAATCTACTTCTTGGTGGCTCATGCTTCATCTCCTTTTCCCCTGCTTCAATAGAAAGCAAGCACCCTGAAGGAACTATTTTGTCTTTGTGGTCTGAGCAGTAAAATGCCCTGTACCTAAGTATTTAATAAATGTTTCAATGTCTTGCTTCTCCCCAACGTGCCTAAATCACAACACAATTATCCCTTCCACATCATGAGAGTTAGGGGTATGGTGCCCCTGCGATCTAGAAAAGCCATGTAAAATTTTTTAACCCTCCCTTTATACCAAAGAAGCCTGAGGTGTTTACAGTACCTTCTTATAAAATTTGGGTTAAGTATTTGGTCATAGGCTATACGTAGGTCAATGTTAGGTAAAAATAACACATGAAAAATAAATTTCTGAGCTTCTAAACTTTTCCTGTGTTGCCTGCTGGAACTTGTCTTCTGCAAAACTTCCAGAAAATTCCCATTTCATTTCTTATGCCAACTTGCAATATATCAAAACCACAACATGGAAAGCTGCATTGTGGAAGGGATAACTGTACTATTACGGTATTTAACACTCTGTAAGGTCTGAGGAATACAGTACTCTTCTTATACCGTTTCCCTCAATTATTCATAATGAAACATTATTTCTTCAATTTGGGTATTTCCTCCACCATTGAGACAGACACCTTTCCATGCCTTAGTAGATGGTCTTCATGAACAGCTTAGGCCAAAAACAAGGCACCTGGTAGTCAACCAGGGGATTTGAGTATCAGACCCAAAAAACTCCCAAAACTTTTCTTACAAACTTATTACAAATCTACTTCAAACTTAGTAAAACAAACATGTAACAAAGGACTAACTACATTAAGAATCTGAGCAGTTTTTTTCTGCTTTTTTTCAGCAGTAAGTAGTAGTATTATTAAAGTAGTACGTGTAGCAAAGCTCCTCCAATTACTCATTTGAGACTTCTGTATTTCTTCCTCCAAGGCCAGGCTTCGGTTTCTCCTGAACATCTTGGGTTTAATTCATATCCTGAACGCCACTGTTTTTAACAACAATGAAACAAAATGCTGTAGAGTGGCAGTCACAAGACTTTATTTAAGACAAGCAGTGATTATACTTACAAAGTCTCATTATGCACAGCAGAAGGGGAGGAGGCAAGGAAGGGAAGGACTTCTTTCTAAAGTTAAGCCACAATGTAATTTTGGACTAGAACAAAATAAGAACTTCGAGAACTTTTGGACAGAGCTTAAACTACCATGGTAAAGATGTAGATTGGTAGAAACACCAGGCTACGAGCCCATTTCAGGCTATTTCCCAATATAGTATTATCATTAACACTGTATCATCTTTCCTTAGAAGTGTAGCCTGCTACATTTGTAGTGTGTATTACATTGCAAAGTATTTGGTATGCTGATTGGAATAAAGATGAAGCAGTTTGTTAGTTCTACACCACCCAACCCCCTCAAAGGCAGCATGGCATGAGAAATAGTCAAGACATCCATCCAGGAAATCAATTCCTGACTTTGACTTAAGTTACATGGTCTCTCTGTGGTTCAGTTTCCTCATGGATTTTTAAAAATGTACTACCTTACTGTATGAGGTTGTTATAAACAAAGTGCTCTTTAGATCATGAATATATAAATGTGAGAGTTAAAGTGTAAAGCACATACAGCCATAAGGTCCCAATTAATGTGAATAATGAATCTGGTGAAGTAGTAGCATCACTAAAATTCACAATGTATATTTATCATTGGGTTGGCACTAATTATTAAAATCATAATTTCAACAGGACAGATCTGAATACATGCGACCACTTCACAGTTTCATTATTCTCACTAACTGGGACCTAGTGTTATGTACAACCAAACACAATTCCAATATACTTTCTCCATCCCACCTCTCATTTGATTAAATTAAGTGAGTCAATCCATACCACACAGGAAAACTAGTTGAAGGTTTTATTTATATAAAATTCATTATTAAAGAACATAAAAGATTGAGTTTTTCCTTAAAAAATCTGCAATTATTTACAGCAGTATTGCACAAGTAAGGTGACAATTACCCTGTCAAAAATTCATCAGTGCAAAACACAAGTAAGCCAGGGAAATTGCAATAAAAATGCTACATATGCTGGGTCCTATGAAACAAAGTAAGTGATTAATCAGTCTAAGTTACAGATCAGTGCTATGTACATATAGGTACCTGATGAGTTAGTATACAGTATTAGTGGTCTTGAAACCAGGGTACGAAATGTTTAGATCCTCTGAAATCCAAAAAAATACCTAAGTAGTCAGATCATTTACATGAGAACTTGAGAGTGCTTCTTGTCTAAGAAAATGCATGTATTTGTAAAAACCAAGTTACACAGCTGATTTACCTGTGCGCCTGCACCAAAGCTCCCATACATCATGTGTATGAGTGCCGAGTAATAGACACACATGTAGGCACCTGGCTAAGCAGCAAAGGCAGAGCTTTTCACTGTTGTATATGGAGCCTATAAGGAAACAGGCTTTCTTAAAACATTCACAACTTATCACATCCTAACAGCCAATTAAAGATTTTTCATTTGGACTCAAAATAATCTCTTTTGAGGGAAAAACAAATCAAGGCCAAACTAACAGGAATATAGGAATGCTATGGATTGCTATTCATTGAGGGGAAGGATGAGCCACATTCCAACTGCAAAGTAAAGCACACAAGCAAGATTTTAAACAAGTAAACTTATATCCCATCAGCCTGCTACTAGTAAGTGGTTGGGGTGACAAGGCCGAGGGCCAAAAACGGTTCTAAGTCTTGTTTCCTTCCTAATAAAGGAAGGAGAAAAAATGCCAGGGGAACCAAACAAGGTAGCTTATCTCCTATCTACTTATCCAACGGGACCCCAGACTTTAGCAACCTTTATAATCTGATCATTCTTTTGTTTTTCTCAACCCTGACTAGTCAATGGCAGTAAGCTTTTCTGAAGTGCTAAACATTTTTTATGCCTAAAGATGGGGCTTAGAGCAAACAATCTGCTACGGTTTACAACTGCAACAGCTTGGTTAATGCTTTGAGTAGATTCCAGCATTTGGCTATTATCAGCTCCCTCAGCGTTAAAAATCACAACTGGCAAAGCCTAAAAAGTTTAATAAAAGTAAAATGAGGAAGAATGAAATTTGGAGGACCACCGTAGAAAAATCATACAGACAGCACTGAAAGAGACAGTGCACTAAACTGATCAATCACTACTTCTGTGTATAATCTGGGGGAGGGAAAGGGAATGCATAACTTTACAAAACTTGAGAAATTAAATAAGCAGAAAATAAATATACAATATTTCTACAAGTTACAGCATTATGAAACAGTAGAACACATTACACAGAAAAGAATCTACATATTTACAAATGTCAATTCTAAAAAAAAAGGTTTAGAAAACAGTGATTTTTACTTATTTACAAAATCTTACAGAAAAGACAAAAGAACAACACACAATTGCACAAAGACATTTGGCTCAGTTGATAAGATAAAGTAAAGACATCCTAATCTAATAAATATTCAAATATTTACAATAAAATAGAAGAGGGGTTAAAGGGAGGAAATAAGGGAAAAATTTTATACAAATTTTATATCAGAAGAAATTTAAACTGGTTTCTCCACAACCAAAGAAAATTCTTCACAAAGTTTTGGCAGGATAGAAAGGATATATCATCTGAAAAATTGCTCATGAAATTAAGTATTTTGAACTTTGCTTATTTATTGCATTTCAGCGTTATGCCACGGGAGACTTACTACAAACCCAACGTGGGCAGAGGTTGTCAAGGCACAAAACCCGCATTAAGTTTTCAAAAAGTGGAACTAGTTCTGTCTTAAAAGTATACTCAAGGTATACTGCAGGAGGCATCGTGATCTCTAAGAGATACAGTACAGAGAAATGTATTTCTCTCTCAAACTCATGGTGCCAACATCCTGTCCTTTACTGCTTCCATAATTCATAGAATTTCTCTAGCTCATCATTAGGCTTATTTATATCAGCCTGAAGCAATGGAGGCAAACCTGTTGCATGACCATGCTTGAGGTAAATGTACAAGAAAGGACATGAATCCCCACTGGGGCACTGGGCCAGCAGAGCCTGACGAAAACGTCCTTTTAATTTCATTGCTTCCAACTCCAAGGGGAGATGTATAGTTAAAAAATACAGAAGTAAAGTGCTCCAGTTGTAGAAATTAGCATATGATCATAGATATCCTAGTAGGGGATTCAGGTGGAACCAAACGTCTTTGGTGTGTCCAGCAAGGTACACAAATTCTAATACTTTTTGTTATAGTCTCTTTTCATTCTCATGACCAACGGACAATGTGACCTTACTAAATAAGGTTTCAAGACTAATTCAAGAAACCACAGCTGAAGTCCAACAATTCTTATGAACCTAATTCCAAATCACTAAGAGGGAAAGAAATATCCTTCAATGTAAGAGAAAGAAAAAAATTCCTCTGAATATATGGTAAAGATGGATATACCAAAAAAAAAGTATAATTACGAAACCACATATTCAACATATTTTTTCTTCAATTGTTAAGTAGAATTACAGGAACACTGGATCTTCTAAGGGACAAAAGAGAATACAATAGCTGTTGGCACTGCTGAATCTTACTTGACAATTCAAAAAGAACTTTGAAACAAAAAGTTGCTCAGAAGGCTGACTTTTCACCCTGAAAAAGTAGTGGGGTTCATGAAACAATCCCCCAAGCCATCTGACCTCCCTCTCCCATTTGTGGATACACAATGGAAACTCCATGAACCTTTTTCCTTTGAAATCAATTAAAAATAAATAGAAACCTCTTTAGATTTACTCTGTTTTCTCCTAGTCCTGACTATGTGGTGATTTCAAGATGAAAAAAGAGTAATCAGGAAGAGGATCACATCTAAAGAAGAACTGCACCTGCCATGGATGAGGCATTGATGACCAGTGCACAAAATACATTTAAAAACCTACCTGTCAAACTAAAAGGTAAGAAAGAAATTGGCACTCGGAGGCTTAGAGATGGCTTGAGACATTAAATATATTGGAACATTTCATAATTATGCCCAATTGAATTTTTCTATGGTACTGGTGAAACCAGAATTAAACCTGTACTTCCGAAGGAATCTGATTTTGGGACTATCAGGCATCCTAAGTTAGTGGGATTCTAGAGAAAATCTCACTGATAAGTCTTTAAAACTGTCAACTGAAGGAGCTTCTTCCATTATCACCTCAGCTGGCAAGGCATTTCCTATTTAGTTACATCATTGGGCAGTCAGGACTCAAACTTTGGTCATGCAATCAATCAAGTCTCTGTGAGGGGTGACTGAAAACTCTTGGCTCTTTCTACTAAGCTCACCTGGCATTCTACAACTACATCATTTCATCCCTGCATCAACAATCTATTAAGAGTAGCCAAAAGTCTAAGAGACTCAATTACTCTGTTTAATTGTTTCAGCCTCCTCAGACTTTCTGAAGCAAACATCCATTAAAATAAGTTAAAACACATACTGCCCAGGCTGATCTTAAAAAAAACAAACAAACCAAAAAACAAACCAATATCCAGAACTGTTGTCAAGACCAATATGGGTAAAATTATTTCAATTCTATTATATTTAATTTTAAACATGTTAATTAACTTGGAACCTATTTGGATCTTTAAGAATCTAAATTGGCTACAAAATCTTGAAGCTCCTCATAGAAGATAGAGTGTGCTCAAAGGTAGCCTGAAGTTTGACCCTTGGACAGTCTAGTCTGCCACAGATGCAAATAAATTTAAAGAGGGGGTTAGGTATTTACAAAGAGAGAAGCATGATGGCATAGGTTGACAACCTACCCCTTTTTAACCAGCTCCATTTTATTATGCTGATTTTGGCATAAAGGTAGTACAGAATAAAGAGGATAGAACAACAGGGGAGACACACTCTTCCCTGCTAAAAAGAAAAGAGAAGTAAACTGTACAATAATCCCTCCCACCCCAAATAAACTAAGGCAGCTTACAAATTAGCTGGCTCAGTTTCCACTGCAGGATATATACATCATCCTCTTTTGAGACTAAGCAATAGGTTCTTTAAAATCTAGTACAAAAATCATTCGTGAGTTTGTCAAAAAGTTTCCACTTCCTTTTTGAAAACTTGTCCCTTCTTATTAAAGAAGTTGAAAAACACACCAATGTAAACACCACTCTTGCATAAAATCCTGCTTCAAAGAATGGTGATTGATATATTTTTTAAAAATCCATCATCTACATTCAATGATCTCCCTTTTATAAAATTTTGTCATGTGATGAACAAAATCCACTTTCAAGTTCGTGTACAGGTATCTTCAAAAAATGTGGAGTCCTACTGCCCCTATGTCCTTTAGGGCAAAAATCTGTTGATTGCATAGTAATTATATGAAGATGCAAGTGGTACTTTTAGTTGATGACTTATAGCAAGTAAAAATTTCTGTGCACTCCTTGCTTCTCAAAGAATCGTCACTGCATTCTCCAAACAAGGCGGATGATGTAACGTAACAGGCGTAAAATAACCATTTGGTGCTGGTCACCTGCCGCTTGATAGTTATTATCCAAAAACCCCTGCAACAAAAATAGAGACAAACCATTTAGTATTGTACTTTTTGGATACAGAATCATTTAATCATCCCCTCCCCCCATTTTAAATTTCTCAGAGTTACACTTTGAAGATCTACTATGATATCAAAGGGAAAGCACTGAGACTTCTTAGCAGTCATTTCTACTTTTTGGTTAATAAGTTTCCTCCTCACTGTAGGGTGGTTATTATAGAACAAAGAGCATACTGCATTTATCTGCAAGACAAATGTAAGGGAAAGCACAAATATAGAAAACCCACTAGAGTCCACAATTTTTTGAGGGGGCATGTGCTGCCATCATGTTCTGTCTCATATGAATTCAGATGATAGTCAAGGTTCAGAGAATTTTAAGAGGGGAAAAGTTTAGTTGTTGGAAGACAGAAATTTCTCTCAATTTACATGGGGGTAAACTTCATTGCACTGGGACTCCAGTCTTTCCAACCCTCTTAATATTGCTCCATTAAATTCTTTAGGGAGTCCCAAGCCCTAGCATGAAAAACCCTGGTATAATGTAATGGTGTTTATAACAGATTAAAGGGGGATAGAAGACAGAGAAAAGAAGAAAAAGTAACTCATGGTACATTCTGGGTATAATTCTGTCATTGTCAAAACTGTTGACTCAAAAAAAAAAAAGTTTCAGATTCCCCCAAGGGTGAATTCTGGTAGCTATAATTTATTTAAGAAACCAGTGATTTGGTGTAATTTGCCCTAAGAAGCTAAATAAAGCTACAGACAATCTGTGCCAGAACTAATGAACTAGTGAACCTCTAATTGCTCTCAAGTGACTCCACCTGTATAAACACCGTTTTGGTTAAGATTGGTGCACAATATGAACAGAAAACAAACATAAAGCTACCTTCATTCTTTCCCACCCCAAGGGAAAAACTGCAAAAAAAGAGCTCTTTGCATTTTTTCCAGTGATCATCATTTATTTCAATCTGAGAAACTCCAGAAGCATTCAACAACCTGTTAAGAAATTTTAGGGAATACGTAAAAACTATTTTAAGGTTTCCAGAAGCAAATTTGGGTCTTTCAGGGTACCTTCTCCCTTGGGTTGTTTCCACTTTGTAAAATAATTAAGTGTTGGTAAACATGTCTTCATATGCACAAGTGCAATCTAGAGTTTTCATTGTTAAAAGTATGAAATCTGGCCATTTCCTTATTGGGTAACCCAAAGATGAAACCTAGAATACTATATGAAGATAACAAATACCCTCTTTCTTTATTGCACCCAAGTGAAGAAAATTCTCATTTAGACTTTACAGACAGGGGTTTCTTTTAAATGACTTCAATTCACTGTCACAGGACTCACCCATGTCTTGCACCAGATAGAGTAACTATTCTTAGAGAGTAGTGAGCACCTTTAAGATTTAAAACAATGCAAATGTACACCAGCTGCAACTGGATTTTCCTTCTCTAAACTGTTTACATGAGCTCTCAAGCTCTAGTTTGACATAATGGGATTGTGATAAGGCCTGGGCATTTCCCTTTTGCCTCTCCCTAACAAGATGGGAGGAAATCACTTTATGTATGCAATTCCTGTAGAGGCACTCTGTAACCACAGTCTATGATTTTTATCTTTCTGCACACAAGATTGCTTTGTTTTGATTTAACTTTCAAAATTACATTGCTTTTAGTATGTGAGAGTAATTTGATGGTAGGTTAATTTTAAGTTGAAATGAATATTAATAGGCTAAGAGAGACACTTAGTCAAAGTAAAACTAAGGTTTACTATAAACTAAGTTTGAACTCACTGATAATCTCAAAACACTCATTTAAAGATAGGAAATGTCTAAGTGAGTTATTATGCCAAAGTTATTATGTCCACTGTAGCACTGCTAAAAAATAAACTTATTTGGTACAATAGCTAAGAATTTAATTCTGCTACTAGGCAGTTGATTTGTTTCTTTATGGTCAAGAACTGCCAATCAACAAAACATCAGCACCTGTCCCCAAAACAAGTGGCTCATTATTAGAAATTATAATAATAATGGTTCATATTTATATCATGGCTTACAGTGTATTCAAAGTACTCTCTTATTTGTTATCTTATTTGATCAATAATGAGATGGGAAATATGTGTATTGATGCTAAGCTCCATTTTACCTGTGAGTAACTTGAGAGTCCAGGGAGACTAAATGACTTGCCTGAGGTTATACAGCTGGCAAAAGTAGCAGAGCTGGGGCTCAAAGCTGACTTCAACTCCAATCCCAAAGCTCTTGAAACCATGCCACACTGCCTAGATTAACAAAAATACTGTTACTAAAAGAAGACTTAGTTTCTCAATAATCAATGTTCAAAAGGAGAAAGGAATTTTGCTTATAACTAAAGAATACTTGGGATAGAATGCTGGCTGAGTTCAGAAATGGTTAAAGAAATTCATTTCAAGAAAATTTCCTCTAAGCCATAGAAGTTTCTGATCTCCATTTAAAGTGTTTCTGGGCAATAAATGTGTTCACACAAATAAATACATGCTGCTTCTGAACAGTCCCAAAATTATCAAGGTTGCCATGTTGAGAGTTTTAAAAACCAAAGATAGTAAAATACATGGATCTGATGAAAGTGAGTATAACCAGGACCCCCAAAACATTGCAAATAAAGGAATATGATTTAATCAGGAAGAGAATGCCAATACTTTCAGAAAGAGAAACACTACTCAGACAATTTAAAACCCCTTAAGCTGGTTTAATATATAATTACATTTGGACAGGATTCAACTTAGGAAACAAACACTTTCAAATCAAGAACTCTTACTGCCCAGTTCAGAAAATCCTTGGATAGATGGATAGCTAGCTAGCACAACTGGTTAAAATCTCCTAGCCACCTAATGTTTAAGATATTTACTAAAACATGACTAGATGGTAAGCAATATTTTTTTGAGGGGGGAGAGTGGGGTGGAGGGTAGACCACATCTGTGATTTCATCACTTTAGGAAACTCTTGGTGTAGAAATTCCTTCCCCACTGCAGATAGGCAACTCATCTTATACTTTGCAATCTTCAAGAGCTGCTTCAAATACCGAGAGAAGTTTCTTGTTCATAGTAACATTGGTTCATGGTCAAAAATGACTTAAACCCAAGTCTTCCTGACTCCCAAGGCTTGGCCTCTGTATCTCTATGTCAAGCTGTCTCTCATATGAATTTTGTAGCTTTTAAATTTATCGTACCCAGGTCAGTTCATACTTAAAGTACACCTGGGTACAGAAAAAAAAAAAAAAAAACATTAGTAAGGCCCTAGGAAATGTCATTCTTATCATTAACAGGAACTGAAATTTCTGTTCAACCTAATGGATTACAGAATTAATGTCTCCTACCTTAATTAGAAATCACTATCAAAAGAAAAAGAGGATAGTTATATTTACTTTTTATTTCCTGAGACTATTAATTTCTTCCTGGGAATTTTCTTTTTTTGATGTACAAAGATGTAATCTTCTTACTGAATATACAAAGAAGTGAGGAGAGAGAGGAAAGGGAGCATAAATGCATTTTTAGGAGAGAGAAGCAAGTTAAATATATAATTTTGTGGGCACTTGGAAGAGTTTCATATCCACATGCAGTTTTAGGACTTTTAGTCTATTCCCCAAAGAAAAAATAAATTAGGATAAAATGAAGTAAAAAGGAAATAAAAGAATGAGCAAAAATACTGAATGGATGATCACTGCCACCTGATATATGACTGAAATGGCACTGGAAACATTAGAATTTTATAGGCTGAACAAGGATTGTTTTTTTCCTAAACAGACCAAAGATTTCCTAAATTAATTATTCAGACCAATCCACATTTAACTAAAGACCAGCTGTAAAAAATTTATTTTGTTTGTATGCCATGCTTCATAGTACAAATGCTATAAATCATACTGATATTTTCAAAGGCTGAATCATATCACTGCATGAAAAAAAAGATAACACTGGATGAAAAACACAAAAATTTTAATGAAACTCTAGGTAACTCAGTGAGTAGAGCACAGGCCCTGGAGTCATGAGAACCTGAGATCAAATCTGGCTTCAGACACTTGACACATTTACTAAGCTGTGCGACCTTGGGCAAGTCACTTAACCCCTACTGCTCTTCCTTCTCCCCTCCAAAAAAACAAAAAAAAAACCACAACAAAGTGAAAGAACAAAATAAATAACTTGAATCTTCCCCCCAAAGACTATCTGAAATTTACCTATCTTTTCTCTATCACCGCGTTCCATCCCTCCTTAAGTTCAATTTAGTCCTTTATTCTTCAAACTAAAAAACGAATACTTGTTCCGTTAGACTTTATTAGCTTTTCTCTTTGGTACAAATTAGTGGTTCTCTGAGACTAGCAGAGAAAATTATAGTATCAATGATTTTTCTGAGTGAATAAGCAACATTAATAATACAGACTAACTAAACAGGAAGGCACCTTAGTCTTCCTTCCAGTCCAGACCCACCAGTCATGATCCAAGGAAGCAACCCTGCTAGAAATGAGGCTAGGCAACTGTCTCTCAGAGGGCTGCAGTCCCTGCCTCCTTAATACCCACAGCTACTGAAGAAGACCCAGGTCTTGTCACTAACAGTTTTTGGCACTGTCAAATGATTCAACATCAGAAATGGGTAAAATTATCAGCAGAAATAACAGTAAAGAATTTGATTTGCCATCTACTTTGCTGCTTCTCTTTAGGACAATAAGACCCTAACTAACTTGCAAATGAAACCCATGTGTTGTTGCCCCCATTTACTTCTGAGCTCCTTGAGACTAGGAACTATCTTGTTTTCCTCTGTGTATCCCCAGCACTGGGCACAGTGCACGCAGTAAGCAATTAATAAATGGCTGATTCATGCATTCTTCTTCATGCCCCCTAAACTCATTTACTGCCAATAATACTATTTGCCCCTTACAGTATGGCTATATTTTTAATACATCTGCCCTCTCCCCAACTTTTCTGTAACAAACCCAGGTCTAGCAGAGTATTTAGGAGGACCTCAATAAATGTTTCTGGATCGATTGATTTAGTGGTAACAGGCTAGTCTTTGGGATGTCCTTCAATTCTTTACAGAAGTAATACTAGTCACCCTTATTGTAACGAACTATATGGGAGCTTACCGATTATAGAATAAGAGCTGGCAGGGACCCTTAGGCCATACAAGACAACCTCTTCACTCCACAAATGAGGAAATGAGGCCTCAGAAAGATGAAGTGACTTGCCCAAGGAAACAGAAGTAATAACTAGCAGAGCCAAAATTCAAACCCAAATCCAGTGCTCTTCCCACTGTACTTGGCTGCCTCCCTAAGGAGTATAGCTAATACACTCACCCCTACTTTGGATCAATGCACCTTTTATCTTTAGGAACTCAGGGACATAATTAAAATCAGTTGGAACATCAGTGAGGTTGATCTGAGTAGATATTGCCAGATGGAAAATAAGACCAAAAGCATAAATCCCTAAAGTTTTTTATATTCTAACGAAATAATCTCTGCACTGAAATTGTTTAACCATGGGAGCTAACTTCCCCAAGAAGGACTTGAGCCAACACTTTATAACAAAATGGTAGATGATGGCTTGGTTGACTAATAACAAATTAAATCTGGTGCTGTTTCAGCTGAATGGAGCAGGCAGGTTCTTGGTCAAAATGGCTCAAAGAAATGCCTGAAAATCCAAACTCTAAATGCTACTGTACTATTTTGTGTCTCTCTGAAGAAACAAAGCATTACATTCTGAAAAGCCTTCATAAGGTGGGAAATTCTTTAGGAGATTTGTTGCTTAAAAATTAAGAAATTTATCTCCTTATAAACTGACAGGTGTCTAAAGCCCAGCACTCCACTCCACCCCCACCCCTTTATCCACAGCTCCATTATGGTGAGTTAAGGGAAACTCTCCAGAATAGAGTTAATTGGCTCCTGTGTTATTTACTCGGAACTTGTACCTGGAAGGCAGCCATCAATAAATAGCAGTAGTAAGAGGGATTTGTCGGGTGTAAAGCAGGAACATGGAAATCATAAATAAGAGGTATGAAAGAAAGTTGGATTTGCTGTTTTCCCACTCTAATGCTCCTTAAGCACTGACAATGTGATACTAGTATTAAACATTACTGGTGTTAGAGCTGTTCCAGAAACACTACCACAGCGGACACTGCTAAAATCAATTAACTCAGTACATTTACAGGCAAAGTTATTAATTCTAACATTCCTCACTCTATATCTCATTTCCAAGTTTAATTTGGTTTTCCTTGTTACTGACATGAGGTCAATGAAATATCAGGAACTTAACTACACTACATGAATTTATGCCCAAATAACCAAATCAAAACAATGTTCTAAAGCTCAATTCGAGGAAGCAAGTGCTTGGGCAACAAAACAGGCCTGGACACACTGCGCTGCTCTTTACAAACCAGTGATGATAACAATGGGGACAGTCACAGCACTCAACTATGGATTTTGCATAGCCTTCATATAAACAAAACTTTTCTTTCAAAGGTGTTCAAAGTACTTACAATAAGACATTCTCACACACCCATACAAAAATTGTTGCTGTTGGTCACTGAATCAAGTAGACATACAACTCTGAACAAATGCTTACGTAAACTAGATTAACGTTAACACGGAAAGAAGCTAAACATACAGAAATTTTAGATCCTGAGAGAAACTTCGTTTCACAATAAAATTAGGTTAATAACCAGACTTGTGACAGTAAAAATTAAATATAACCATCAAGTGAATTAAAAGCTCTAGAGCTATAATCCTGTGATCTTCTGGGCCTCAGTCTCTTCATCTATAAAATGGTGATTAAAAAATACTTGTATTATCTCCTAGGATTAAAGAATCTACGAGTTGGAAGAGACTTCAGAGACCATTTAGTCCAACTTGTACATGAAAAATAACCCCTGGGAATCTTTAGCAAGTCATTATTTGGCCTCTATATAAAGGCTTCCAATAGTGAAGAAACCTCCTAAGGAAGCTCGTTACCTTTTTGCACATCTCTATTTCAACAAAAATTTCTTTATATTAAGCCTAAATCTGTATCCATGAAATGTCTCCACATTACTCCAAGTTCTGTTTTTTGGAGCCAAACTAGAAGACTCTAATCTTTCTTATACTTGACAACCCATAAGGGACTCGAAGACACCTTTTGTTCATCCCTAACCCAAGTCTTTCTACTGCTATACATGCTTCCTAAGAGGTGGTAGCCTAAATGAAATATAACATTCTAGATGCTGCATAATTTGGGCAGAATGCAAAAAAACCACCACCTTCCTAGACTCATGCACTACAGTTCTCTTAATATAACCCAAGAAAACATTAGATTTCTTAGATTTGGCTTTATGTACTAGGGCCTGTCAAAACCTTTTTGGATCCTTTTTTGGTCATCCAACATGTCAGACATATTCCTCCAACCTTTTCCATAAACAGCAAATTTGATAAAACATGCCATAAAAAAGCTTAACAGAACCATGAAATGTTCTGACAATGTTGGCTCAGTGACCTCTGCTTCATTTTTTGGATGTTCACTAACCAACTGTTGAGTATTATGATCTAGAAATTTGACAAAATTTGAAACCGTACTCTTTTGTCTCCCTTTGCCAGCAACCTTTTGTGTCATTCTCCAGAGATTGTCAACAGTAGTGTAGCAATCCTACCTACTATTTCTTTCAGTACCCTAGGAAGCAGCAAAGTATCCCCTGGCCTGCCAACTGATCCCTACGTGCCTCTGTCCCACCTTCTTATCATCTTCATCACATTCTTCTGGATATACTTCAGCTCAAACACCCCGTGGTGTCCAGTATTCTACATATGCTTTTCTCAGAACAGAGTACAAAAAACTTCCACCTCCCTTACTCTGCACTCTGTATCTCTTACCCTAATTTAGGGCAGCATCAAGCTTTTGGGGGGATGTTACGTACTCTCTTTGGCTCCTCTTTCTCCATGTTTATTATGGCTACTCAGGGATAATGAGAGATCCCTAACACTAAAACTCTTCTTAGAGGTTTGACTCTACATATACAAAGTTATGGCAAGACAAAATCAGTTCTACTCTCTCATCTCTAGAGAATGCTCTTAAAAACAGTGGGATGCTCTTTGATGTTACCTATTTGATAATGTCAATATTATCCTCTAAAACAGTTAGCAATGATTTTCAATGGGTTGAGTGGTTTTAAAAAATAAATGCTTCTCCAAAAATGATTAAATATTTGTGTGTGGAGAACTATACCAGGTGCTGAAGATATTAGCTAAAACACAGTTCTTACCCATATATAACTCAGTCTATTATGTGATAAGGCAAAAAGCCAGATAACCATACTTTAGCAATGTCTGATTTTTATCAGCATTGAGTCAGAGCATCCTCTGACAAAGACAGCAACTTCTTGGCCAAGCCATGAAAATCCTAAAGATCCTTTTAAGAGTCTATATCTGGCTTATTATAACCCACACTTCATCTCCTGCCTCCTGGTCTCTTCCTAGACGGTCCCTTTATGTCTTGAATACAATTCATCCCTATCTGCACACTAACTTCTTTCTTTCTTTTTTTTTAAATTTATTTTTAATATGTTTAGTTTTCAGCATTGATTTTCACATGCGTTTGAATTACAGATTTTCTCCCC
>CM053625.1:231343068-231378618 GCA_028646595.1 Phalanger gymnotis
GGATCTATTTTCCAGGTCAGTGGTTTTTCCAATGAAATATTTCACATTGTCTTCCATTTTTTCATTCCTTTGGTTCTGTTTGATAATATCTTGATTTCTCATCAAGTCACTAGCTTCCACTTGCTCCAATCTCATTTTTAAGGTAGTATTTTCTTCAGTGGTCTTTTGGACCTCTTTTTCCATTTGGCTAATTCTGCCTTTCAAGGCATTCTTCTCATTGCCTTTTTGGAGCTCTTTTGCCATTTGATTTAGTCTATTTTTTAAGGACTTGTTTTTCATGGTTTTCTCTCATCCTTCTCATTTCTCTTCCCAATTTTTCCTCTACTTCTCTAACTTGCTTTTCCAAATCCTTTTTGAGCTCTTCCATGGCCTGAGACCAGTTCATGTTTTTCTTGGAGGCTTTTGTTGTAGGCTCTTTGACTTTGTTGGCTTCTTCGCTGTGTGTTTTGGTCTTCTTTGTCACCAAAGAAAGATTCCAAAGTCTGAGACTGAACCTGGGTACGTTTTTGCTGCCTGGCCATATTCTCAGCCAACTTACTTGACCCTTGAGTTTTTCAGCGGGGGTATGACTGTTTGTAGAGTTAAGAGAACTATATTCCAAGCTTGGGGAAGATGCGCCAGCTCTGCCACACCAGCACTCCTCCTTCCCCAAGAACCCCCAACCTGGACTGGACTTAAATCTTCAGCAGGCTCTGCACTCCTGCTCTGATCCGCCACTTAATTCCTCCCGCCAGGTGGGCCTGGGGCCAAAAGCAACTGCAGCTGGAGTTCTGTAGCTGCCCCCAGGGTGGTGGCCAAACCTGCAAACTCCTTCCATTCCTGCAGCTTTTCCCACTAACGTTCTCTGTTGTCTTTGGTGTTTATGGGTTGAGAAGTCTGGTAACTGCCACAGCTCACTGATTCAGGGCGCTAGGGCACGCTCCGCCTGGCTCCTGGTCTCATTGGTCCGCGCTGCCCATGCTGGGCTCTGCTCTGCTCAGCTCCACTCCCAGCTCTGTGTGGGACAGACCTTACCCAGAGACCATCCAGGCTGTCTTGAGCTACAACCCTGCTTCCCTATGGTATTTTGTGGGTTCTGCAGTTCTAGAATTGGTTCAGAGCCATTTTTTATAGGTTTTTGGACAGCCTCGGTGGGGAGCTCACACTAGTCTCTGCTTTCCAGCAGCCATCTTCGCTCCGCCCCCGACTGTACATTTTTAATATCCATTCTCACAACTTATGGCTTTCCCTATCAGAGAACCACATTCTTCTACCTACCAATGCCTTTTATACTATGTATAAGGTCTTCTACACTGAATCTATTCTTTGCTCCTCCTCTAATCATTCTACTCCCCACCCCACATTCTAGATAGGTGACCAAAAGTGGGTCATAGGGCTGAATTGTTTTGTCTCAAATTGTTTGTGTGGTGATAGGTTTTGAGCCTAAATTTTTATTGGGCATCTTGCCAAAAATTCAGGCTATCTTGCTGCTTGCAATGACATTTTGTAGCTACAAGTACTAGCCCAGCACTCTCTTAGCATAAGGACACATGGAGAACAAGCGGCTTGCTTGTTTCAACGTTCCCCTGGTGAAGCCTCAAGAGGATACGTAACCCCCCAAAAAATTCTAAAATGAAGACCAAGCTTGACAGAGGCTCAAGAGCAAGAATCAGCTTCAACATCAAGAATGTTTAGCCAATTATTTCAATAATACCTGCTAATCTAAATCATTGTCTATTACCAAGCTATCAAGGAAATATGCATAATTAATACTGTATCTGCCTGAAAATAATATGGAAGTGCTCAATCATTTAGGATAACATATTGGCCTCAAAGTATATATATATATATATACATACACACATAATTATGAAGTTAAGGATTCAAATCCTTGGGGATTAAAGTGTAAATACTTCTAATGGAATCATAGCTATTTCCCTGCCTTAGAAGGCAAGTTAACACCACCACCATCACCACTACCACTACCAACACCACAACAAAATGGCAGGAAATAGCACCACCTGTGGGAAAACTTGACTTGTATAGAAAATAAACACCCAATTTGAATTCAATTCATCAGAGGTTGATTATCCGTTCTCAGTTTCTTCTCCTTGCTAAACTTTAGGCCATTTCTCAGTTCAACTAAACTTCTAGGTTAGAAAGGGACACAAAATGAAATCTGAATCAGTTTGGTTACTGAGTAACAGCTCTGGTTACAGGTTTGTTAAATGAGGAGTCCCAAACTGTTGGCCACTATGAGGTCTGAGGATTACTAATGAGAGTGCTATTTTTCCCAATAGCTACATCTACTATTGCTTTGGTAGTTTACTTTTCTGTGGGGCAGCAGAGTGTAAATAACGAAAAGAAAAATGAATTTGAAGACCTGGATTCAAATCTTAGTTATGATACCTTACCAGAGGTGGGGAAGCTGTAGCCTCGAGGCCACATGTGGCCCTCTAAGTCCTCAAGTGCAAACCTTTGACTGAATCCAAACTTCACAGGACATATCCCTTTAATAAAAAAATTATTTTGTAAAACTTGGGCTCAGTCAAAAGGCCACACCCAAAGACACATGTGGCCTCCAGGTCCTTGGGTTCCCCACCCCTACCTCAGATAATTAAACCACTAAGCCTTAGTTTTCTCATCTCTAAAACAGGAATAATGTTTGTACAACCCTCTTTATGGGAAGATCAAATGAAATAAAGAATGCAAAATATTTTTTAACCATAAGGTACCATATAAATTTAACATATCAACACCAACACCCTTTGAACTGTAATAGCTAGACTTTTTATGACATTTTTTGAGCTAAAAGAGATCTTAAAGATTTAGTCCAATACTTTTGACAGATAAAGAAATGGAGCCCCAAATGTACCCCTTGTACAAGTGACTTGTACTAGGTCATCTGGAACTATGACCCTTTTCCAGCCTGTAAAAATTCCCATATTGAGGACATATTTACCACTTGGGCTTCTCCATTAAAATTTATAAATCGGCTCAAAAACTTAAAACTTTTGTTCAAAAACTGTGTAAGATAAATGATAAATATTTAAACAAGTTATGGTTATTTTCTACATAATATTTTAAAATTTTTTATAATCACTCTTTAACAACAGTGCTGAATTGTTTGATGTTTTCCTTAGTTGTTTCATTTGCTAGTCTTCTAATTTGCACAGTATCCCAGATGCTCTGCCTCCCTTTCTGAGTTTTTTCACAGGACTTTGATGCATTTGTCAATTGAAAACACCCTCTCTGTAAACTTCCACACGGTGGCAATGACATTCTGTAGTAGAAACATTTTTTGGCATTAAAAATTTAAATACCATATATTATCCATTTGGGGAAAATATATTAATAAAATACCCATTTAAAACTAATTGTGTACCAAGTAATATTTATAGCTAATGTACTTTATAGTATTGTCACAAATGTCTAAATATCATACTATAAAGGACATTACTGTTAACACACAGAACATACCACGAATTTTAGCTTTCTAAAATTATTTCAAGTAATCTTAATGCCATTTTTAAGATCCTTTTAGAAGCAGAGTTAAAATAGTCATAGCACAACACCGATGAACAAAAAATAAACACAAATCAAGTGTCTAGTATAGGTAAAGAAAGGTGAATATTAAAAAGGATAAAATGGTCCCTGTCTCATGAAGCTTATAAATGACATTTCTAATCCAAAAGCAGATAACAGTTTGAGTGCCATTATTTTGCATATTAAGGTATATTTTGCTTTATTAAAGATGAACTACATTCCTGAAAACTACATATATAATGAAATGTATGTAAAATAAACTTTCTAATTCACCAGGCAAGTTTCACTATTTGAAGGAATCCTGTGAAACCATGCTTTGCCTTAATTTCCTCTCTCACGCAAAATTAGATGAAATTTAGTCTTAGGGCAAGAACACATTGTTCTGAGAGACCTCAACCTCAGATAAAATGCTCACCGAAAATGCAATGTAAATTAACCACAACCCCAAAGTCACTTTGTTCTGGAGTTCAGTTAGCTACTAGCATTCTAATGATGCTGTAAGAAAATTTATTTTGTATGCTGATTAAGCCTTATCTCGGATACATGCTCATTTCCTCCCTAAGAAGTAACACCCCCCCCCCAAAGAAAAAAAGGCTGGAACTGTCAATCAAATGTATGCATTTATGTTTTATGTTTCTGAAATGATTACATATTTGAATGTGCATATGGACATATGTCTGGATGAGTAACACTGCAGGTGTACCACCTGCACTAAGTCTGAACTGAGAATTCACATTTGGTTTGAATAAACACAGCTGCATTTAGCTGAGTGCCCAATCAGCCATTTAAACACACACCAATGCACAAATCTGGGCCCACATTTGGGTACACCCAGATGTAGCATATGTTAAGAGAATCAAATATAAGAGTTAAAAATTAGTTCTAACTATTATGTACACATTAATACTCTTACTAATAACTTCATTCAAGAATAACACAGACTGAAAGACTTCAATTGTAGTCCAAGAGAAGAGAAGCCAAGAGATGCTATTCCAAGAGAGGCAGAGCAAAAGAAAGTGCACTGGACTTGGACTTAAGACTTGACGTATGATTCTGACTCTATTATCTGTACAACCTTGTCTCTGGGCCTTACTCACTGAGGCCCAAGAAGGGAAGTTTTCTTAACTTCCCAATAAGTTGCCAATTCTTGTCAATGCCACCGCTCCATTTAATGGGTATGCCATCTCCTTTTTCTGACTCTCAGGGCCACCACACAACTTTAATTTTGGTTCTCATCCCCTCTCCTGAACTTCCCTAATAAGCTCCTAATTGTTCCTCCTGAATCCTGCCTCTCCCCAATCCTACTCCAAGTTGGAGTGGATGATCTGACAAACTAACAAGCACCTAAACAGTCCTTTTGAAGTCTCAAAAAAGGAGCTAATTCAGTTAACATTTTAAAATCTCCTACCCCTTACACCATATCTGAAATTTTACATTATTATGTCTATTTTTCAACTAGTGTTCATATCACAAAACATTAAACTTTTTTCTTCATTCCCATTAGAATGGGAGGTCTTTTAAACCAACAGAAAAATACTTAAAATGGTATGGTTACATTCTCAATGATCAACCAACAAACACTTATTAAATGCTTACTATTTACTAGGCATGGGCAATTCAAAAACAAAAGTGAAATCTTCTTCAGGAGAAGGCAGAGGAGGAGGGCAAGAGTAAGGGAGATGAGGAAAAGTTGTCATATAGAAGGTGGCAGTGTAGTTGAGACTCAAAGTAAACTACGGATAGTAAGAGATGGAGAAGAGGAAGTACATTTCAGGTATGGGGGGACAGCCATAGAAAAATGTTCTTAATGAGAAACAGTAAATAGGACAATTTAATTGGAATGTAGAATAAGTCAAGAAGAATGATCTGTAATAACGCAGTGTTACTCATATCTGCTCCTTTCCGCTACTGAAATTGATTCCATAAACTAGTGTGACAATTTCTGGGAGATATGTGTTGACAGGTCTTTGGTATAAAAAAGCCACATTTGACTAAAATATGATTAATATGTGAGGTTTAAATTACTTAATAATTTGTTATTGTTGTTCAGTAGTGTAGGACTCCCTCTGACCCCCCTGGACCACAGCATTCCAGACCCTTATATCATCCTCCACTATCTCTCAAAGTCTGTCCAAGTTCATGTTTGTCGTTTCTATGACACTATCTATCTCATCTCCTACTGTCCCCTTTTCCTTTTGCCTTCGATCTTTCCAAACATCGGGGTCTTTTCCAATAAGTCCTGTCTTCTTATGTTATGTGGACCAAGTATTTAAGCTTCAGCTGACATTCCAATAAATAATCTGAATTAATTTCTTTAAGTATTGACTGATTTGAGTTTGCTGTCCAAAGGGCCCTCAAAAGTCTTCTCTAGCACCACAATGCGAATAAAAACACTGATTTCTGTGGCACTCAGCTTTCCTTGTAGTCTTTAACTCTCACAGCCATACATTGCCACTGCAAAAATCATAGCTTTGACTATAAGGACCTTTGTTAGGAATGTGATGTCTCTGCTTTTCAGCATGCTGTCCAGATTTGCTATCACTTTCCTTCCAAGGAGGAAGCATCTTTTAATTTCATGGCTGCAGAAGCTGCCTGTAGTAATCTTTGAGCCCAAGACAAATCTGACACTACTCTCATTTCTTCTCTATTTGCCAGGAAGTGATGGGTCCAGTTGCCAGGATCTTAGTTTTCCTGATGTTAAGCTTCAAGCCAGCTTTTACACTCTCCTCTTTTACCCTCATCAAGAGGCTTAATTCTTCACTTTCTGCCATCTTAATAGCCACTTCTGCCATCAGAATGATATTGTCTGAGATGGTTGATATTTCTCCTGGCAACCTTAATTCTGGCTTTTGACTTGTCTAGCCGGGCATTTAACATAATGTACTCTACATGTAAGTTAAGTAAATAAGGTGACAATATACAGCCCCATTGTACTCCTTTTCCAATTGGTTCCAATGGTGTTGTTCTGGTACTCTAAACAGTTCTAAGATCCTTTAATAAATGAAACACCCTATGCAGCAATATTTTCAGGGAAAAAAGTCAAGGAACATGTAGTACACTAATTCCTAAAGCAAAAATTTTAAACTATCCCATAAAATTTTACAACTATAGATCCAAACTGAAGAGAAGTCTTGGTAGGAGTCTGCCTCTGCTTTTCTCTTCCAGGCCTTGTTATCTAAGAATGTTATCAAAGACAAGCTCCTAACCCTAGAGATAACTACATTAAAGATATTTTATTTCTTATCGAAGGGTTTTTACACAGTTTGGTTTTTTAAAAATATTTTGATAACTATGTTTGGATATATTTGGATTCCTTTGTAATCCTTTGTATTTTATTGTATGCATTTAAAAACACTATTCAGAGAAGAGAGTCAGTGGCTTGACATCCACCCTAAAGTTGTTCATAGCACAAAAAAGATTAAGAACCAATCTGAACAATCCCTCAAATGATTTAGACCTCACATAAATGGGGTAAAAAAATCCTTTATAGAGAAGCCTATAACAGAAGACAAATTATAAGGAGAAACACTAAGTAAAAGAGAGCTTTTTCTATTAGTCTGGAAAACTATGAGACAATCTAAACTAATAAGAAAACGTGAATATGGGAACAGGAAAACTGAAATTTGAAAATAAAATATCAACAGTATACCTTTATACTTTATGCCAACATTTATACCTACTCCATGATAGTTATTTATAATCAAAAACATTCAAATTTTAAAAATGTAACTATTGGGCCATACTAAGTACTAATTGAAATTATTCTTCAGAGAAAGCTATTTTTAAGAGATCAGTAACATATGCAGGAAATCCAATTATGATCTTAACACAGCAAAGGATTAGAAATGACAGAAAAATGAAGAGAGAATCATATGGATAGTTTTTACAAAGCCTATGTATTTTTCCTTAGATAACACTACAGAAAATACCTGCCTACTTCATACTACATAAAATTTTGCTTTAGGAAAAAAGGCTGACTGAAAGTACTACCATGAAAGAATATATATACTAAGATTAGGAATGTGGCTAAAATTTCTGCTTTAACACTAATTAGCCATGTGACCTTGGGCAGTAAGTCATGTGATCACTCTAAGGCCCAAGTTTTCCATCTAAAAAGGAACTAGATGAACTCTAATCAAACGTTCCTTCCAACTCTATCCATCTGATTCTGTAGATCATTAAACAGGACACAATTATTATTCACAGCAACATAATCCTTATAAATAAGATTATAAATGACTGATTATAAATGAGATCAACAAAAAATTCAAATTCATATTAACAGTTTTAACCCACAAAGTTGCCTCTAAGTTAAATGCCTACAATTTAAAAAAAAAATGAAATTCCATATACTAGGTAAAATCATGGGTGTTCTCATCAATTGTGAAAGCACTATGAAAACTAATAATACTTAAGAAAATCACATCACAGAAAATCAGTAAAGTCACTGGCCTAGTTCACTTTCAACTAAACTAGCATAACAGGAGTAGTATTTCTAAATGGCACCTGGGCTAAAACTGCTGTCTTCCATTTTCATATCTTATATAAAAAAAATTATACAAATCTAACAGCTAAGGTTATGTTGGTCAAGTAGCTAAGGCGTATATTTAAAGTTTTGAAATTTTATTTGTAGTCAGTCCTTTCAGTTGACTAAGACTGCAATAGTTTAAATTCTCTTAATTCTGGCCTAAATTATTTTAAAATCTCGAAAGTTACACAAGTGTTATGGCACTGCAACCTTCTACAAATTTTTCACCAACCCCCGCCCCCAAAACCAACAAAAAAAACTATAACTATTCTGACGTAAATTTCTTGAATAATACTTTAAAACTATTGTTCATAAAAATAAAACTTGTCATCTCCAAATGTATTTAAAATATTGTTAATTAATTTAAATTCAATGATAGAATACGTACATAGGAGGAAATAAAGAAATAAAAGGGTGTACATTTAAGAAACAAGGCCATTAGGCAAAAAGAACAAAGAAAATTTAAGTTACCCTTCTTGGATAAGAAGCATTAAACTCATCACCAATACGTCGCAATTCTTGTGCAATCCAAATTTCTGGCCGCATATCTGCAGGTATTGATTGAGACTGCCTCATGGAAGCTGTTTCAGAACAAAAAAAAAAAGAAGTTTGACATTTTCTAAGATATGTATTAAAAAAGATACAAAAACAAAAGAGATTGCTAACATGCCATCTTATCCAAGGCCTTAAGACACCTAATATTAATGACCAGGGTGCCAGAAAGAAAAACTAGTATGTCACTACCTATTACATAACTTAGGTTCATACAGAAGGGCTATAGATCATCTGTTTTAATGTTTCACAACTCAGGTTTGAAATAACCAAAGTTCTTCTTACATTCTCACAGGCCTGTCATTTTAGAAAGACTATTATCGTCCAAAGTGTGTTACCACTTAATTATACTTGAACAACATTGAAAGATTTTAAAAGTCACTATAATATTGGCAAAGAAATAGTTTCCTGGGAATTTTTAAGTTTCATATAGATCTCTTCATTGGAATAAATCGCCATTCTATTTTAAAGTTCTATGAGTAATAATAATATTAATACATTCAAAACCCATTTTACAGATTTTAGTATACTTTCATTTATATTTTTTCATTAGAAATTTACAATAGTACTTTATCCCCATTTTATATCTGCAGTGTAATAACTAAGGCTCAGAAACTTAGAGTGATTTGCTCAGACAAATAATAAATAAGTCTGGGACTAGAACTGAGAAACCAATTTAGTATTCCTCTTCCACTTAGGAATACCATTCCTTTTTTTTTTTTTTAATGGTTTGAGTTCTGATAATAAATAGAATAAGTATGGGAGAATTGATATGGAATAAGATGACAGTATTGGTGCTTAGGTATAGAAAGCATATAGTCTTTGCCAATGCTACTGTGGACTCAATGACAACAATCTAATTTTATGTTTTGTCTACATAATTTAAAGAAGTTGATAAACATTCAGTTGTACAAAATACCATACACACTGGGTACAAGAGCAAAGTCATTTTTCAAAGGACAGAAAAGAGGGAAGTTAGACCTTTCATTAAGCTGTCACTGACATTTATACCAAGTAAATTTATTCATTTGTCAATGAAAACATTAAAAGCTACGTAGCAGCCAAAAAATGGGGAAGAACCCAAATGTGAGTCACTAACATATCCCCCTACACACAAGACATAATGCTCTTCTCATATAGCATAGATTTTTTAAAAAATGTTACAAGAAAATCTTATAACGAGTTTAGGCAAAAAAATTCAGGATTCCTGGTTTTTATTGCTTTTCTTGTCATGATCTACATAACTCACTTATAAAAAGAGACCAATTAGGAAACATTAGTTCTCATCACTGCAAAATATTCAAATCTTAAAAGTATTGACAAGAACAGTAACAGGATGATCTAGAATGTCATGTGTTGGCATTGATTTACATGGCATATAATTTCTAAAGAAAATCACTTCTACCTTTCCTTTCAATCTCCTTTACGGAGCATTCAAAATAAACACTGACTGAAAGCACAGACTCTGGAGTCAGAGAACCTGGGTCCAAACTCCACCTGACATTTACTACCCATAGCTTCCCTCACCTGTAAAATGAGAGAGTTGAACTAAATGGTCTCTAAGGCCCCTTTCTCACATTTAGAATCATGTTTAAAAAAAATATATAGAAAAAGATAATGCCAACATGACATCTAAGGTCTGAAGATATCTAACATTAATAGCCAGAATCCCAGAAAGTCTAACATACCACTACCCCCTATATCTAGATTGGAATACTGCCTACTAATTGTCAGTTTTAACTTCTCAAACTTCAGGGACTAAAATACCACAAGTTAAAAATACTCTTACACAATTCCTATTTCAGAAAGACCATGATTGTCCAAGGTGCATTACTATATAATTATACTTGAAAATATTAGGAGAAAAAGTGACAGTGAGTTAACATATATAAAGTGCTTCACAAACCTTAGAGCCCTATATAAATGCTAGCTATCATGACTATAAGAAACACTGGGGGGAAATGAACTTATCTCAGGAATTTTTATGTTTCATGTAAAAATATAGCTATCTTATTTCAAAGTGCTATATATAACATTCAAAATCTATTTTTATCATTATGTTCAGGCTTGCTAAGACTTATTATGATTACTATATAATGGTAATATCCAAAGTAGGAGAAAATACATGACTATTGGGTGAACTATAATATAGGAATATTGGTCTAAAATAGCATCAAGCAGGTTAAAGACTTGGGAAAGCCTTCTAAAATAGCTCCTTTGGGTAGATTATTTTGTTTTTGCCTTTGCACCTCCAGTGTTGAGAAGTGCCAAAAACAGAGCAGGCACTTAATGGATGCTTACTCAATTAAGTTGATTTATAGGAGGATATGAGTGAGAAATATACTGGATAAAGAGGCTGGAAAGGTTGTGATCTGTACAAATGGATAGGATATCTACCCTGAGATAACAAATACATTCAAAAACAGAGATAAAAGACAAATCAAAATAAAACCACTCACATATATTTGCAGAAAATTTTTAAAAAAAAACAATAGAAAAAAAATCCTTAAGGAAATTTTGGCATGTCAATAAGATTTAAGGAAGGAAACATTTTTTTTTTTGGTGGGGGAAAGGCAGGGCAATTGGGGTTAAGTGACTTGCCCAAGGTCACACAGCTAGTAAATGTGTCAAGTGTCTGAGGCCAGATTTGAACTCAGGTCCTCTTGACTCCAAGGCTGGTGCTTGACTCACTACACTACCTAGCTGCCTCGAAGGAAACATTTAGATTGAAGTCATTTGGGTTGTGCTAAATTCAAGTAAATTAAAAGTCATTTATTATCATAAAGTACACCTTATAAACATAAAGATATTAACTTTTATTTGCAAAGACCAGTTACCACTAAAAAAGACACCTGACAGAAAACTTCATAACAGAAATATAAACCAAATGACCTGACAGGTTCACTTCCTTTCCAGGTGTTCAAACCCTTTATAAATATAGCAAAAATACTGCTATGCCAAAATCATTACTGTTCTTTCTAGAATTCTTAAGTCAGTCAACCACTGGTTCCTCCACATTACATGCTACAAAATATCTCTCTTAATATTGTTACTTACATTGCCTGTAAAAGACTGCGCCACAGTACTAAGGAAAAAGTATGCTAACAAAATTTGTAAAATAGGTATGAAAGAGCAAAACTCACGGGCTGGTTTGACAAATGTTTAACATGCATAAGCATTAAACCCTTTTTTTGAAAAGTCTTTTTATTTTTTCTTTAAAAAAAATTAATTTGCCCTCATTTCCATCCCACCAGCAAAAAAAGCCCTCAATGTACAGTTGCCTAGACCAGTGAAACCAATTCCCGCAGTAGCCATACCTGAAACTGTACATCTTTTTCTGCACTTTAAATACAACCCCTTGGGTCAGGAGGTGAGTGGCGTGTTTGATCTTTATTCCTTTAGACTTGTGGCTTATCATTGTGTGGATAAGAGCTCAAGTCTGTCAAAGTTGTGTTTCTCTATGATATTGTGATTACTGCATATATTGTTCTATTAAGTTCTATTCACTTTTGCTCTGCATCAGTTCATAGAAATCTTCCCAGTTTCCTCTGAAACTGTTCATTTCATCATTTTTTAATGGTACAGTAAGATTCCATTCACACTATACAGTTTGTTTAGCTATTGTTACATCCCCTGGTATCCAATTTTTGACCACCATGAAAAGAATTGTTATATACATTTTTGTACATATGTATCTTTTTCTTCCTTCTGGCATTCATTATGTTTAAATTATAAACTCCATGTGGGCACAGATAGGGAAGGTACTGCCTAGTCTGCTTCTCTAGACCCTAGTGAAACCATTTTGAATTTCTATTCAAAAATGTTATTTAAATGTGTTGTTTTGTGAAGACTAGTCTAATTTATAATTGGAAACATCATAAAATCAGGCAGTTAATATCACAAGTTAGTTTATTAAAAGTTGCACATAACCAGGGAGTCACTATGTATAAATTTTAAGAAGTATCCACATCCAACAATAATAGGACCTAAATTCAAATTTGAGTTCTGTTATTTGTACCTGACCTTTGGCCAAAACACTGACTCTCTCTCTGGGCCTAAGTTTCTTCAATTATAAAAAGTAAGTGAATTGAACTAGATTGAACTCTAAGGTTCCTTACAGATTTATAAACTATTTTTTATAACCTAAAACAGAGCTGTCCAAAATGCAGCCCGCAGTGTGATTTATGTGGTCCGCCTACAAAGCATAGAAATTTACATAAATGCTTTAGTAAATGAAGCCAAGCTACCGCAGAGCCCTTGCTAAAATGGCAAATCAAAACATATTGACTATTGTTTCAACAAAAACCTAAAGTTAGACAGCCCTGACCTAAAAGATGAATACTGGAAGGGGGACTTAGGGATCATCCAGGCCCGACTTGCCCAATCTGGTAAATAAGGAAATTTTGGGAAAGTGTAAAGTACATTAAAGTAGAAAGTGACGTTTAGGAAAATTAGCCATAGGTTTTTCATGTGCTCATGAACTCTTTAAGTTCAAACTTACAAACTCTGTAAGATTGTCATAAGAAACAAAAACAGGAGACCCAGGAATAAGAAAAGGAAAATAGATGCTATATCTTTAATTTCCATAACTCTCTTTGTGATAGCTGGCAAACAGGATGAAGAGAAAAGGAGACATTAATAGCCATGAAAAGCTAGAAGGACTTTGTTTTTAATTCTGCCCTGATCTGAAGGGAGAAGTTAAAGTACAAACCACCCCAAAAGTGCTATCTTCCAAGGGATGAGACTTGAGTTGAGTCAGGTTTGACTGTTATCACTAATATTTATGGATTAGTTTAAAAGGTACCAAAGTGTTTGCCTCTTTTAAAACACACTTTACAGAATAACCTACTTTACCATGCAATATATAAACTGTCAGACCAAGCAGGTTAGTAGATAGAGGGCTAGGGTTGGAATCACAGACACCTAAATTCAAATCTCAATTCAGTCACTTAGTAGCAGTGTGACCCTAGGTAAGCCACTTAACCTCTAGGTGTCTAAGGTGACTTCCTAGCACTTATCTACTAAATCATGAACAATATATGATTTTGGATACAAGGAATTTCTCATAGAGGAATTCCCTATGCTGAATCACAGTTTATTCATATTTTCATTAATTATTAACTCTTAGTTATTTGAAGAAAGCTTTATTTTGATAGAAAGCAGAGACATATGTTAACCTATCACAACTAACCACATTTATGGCATAGGCCAGTTAGTTTGGACTAACAAGACAAGCAACACACCTGACACCATCTGGTGGTAGCATACCCTAAGTGCAGTTCCATTCTTCTGAATATTAAATAAATCTTATTAAACTTGAATGTACAAGTTTATAAAGTGATACCAAATGTTACATTCCTGCTGAATTAAAGATACCAATGTTTGAAAATAATTTTTAAAAAATCAGTATCAAAATTAATATAGCACATACTTCAAAAACTAGCTCTTCTGAATAAAAGATGTCATAAACAAAAAAGAAATTGTCCATATTATACAATTGATACCACTTTGGTACATTCTTAAGGCAAAAAAACCCTTTTTTCCTAACCCCATTTAAGACAGTTAAATTCAAGTAATAGTACACATCTGTAGTAAAGAGAATAAATTTTAAAAGAAAGAGAATGGATCAAGCTAGAAGACTAGCCTAATTGCTCAAATGGTTAGAACAAGATGCCAATATTAAAAGCATCCTCTTAAAGTTTATTTTTATTCTATTACAGAGTTACATATAGCCATTAGACTCTGGACCTGGGAGAGAGGTCTAGTTTAAATCACCAATACTGAAAAAAAAAATTCACATCAATGAGTCAGTATTTTCTTTGTATAGTATCTTTCACTCAATTTCCCTTTTTTAGCCAAAAATCTGGTCATATCATCTCTTTGTTCAAAATTCTTCAATGGGTCCCTATTAGTCTACTGAGGCAAGTTCAAATCACTTTACTTGGTATTCCAGGTCCTCTACAATCTAGTTCCACTAAACCACTCCAGCCTTTCCCCACTACTTACTTCCATGCATGCTACATACTCTGTATTTTCCTGCCTTTTTCTTAGAATGCTCCCTTATCCTCCACCTCCAACTACAGAATTCCTACCTATCATTTAAAGTCTCATTAAGACTGTACCCTTCTTCCTGAAACTTTCCCTTCTTCCTCTTGTTAAGATGATCTTTCCTTCTTAGACCTCACGTAGCACCTTACACCTCTATTTAACTTTGTATTACAGGAGTCAAAAAGTTATGTCTATAAAAGCATGAATCTAGTAACCATACCTTTGGATTCATATTTCAACAAATTTGCAAAGCATGCATATATTTGACACCAATCCAGAATTTCAGTGAATTTAATATTAGTTTTATTCAAAATAGTTTATGTCCCCCCACACCTTCTACATAAAAGAGAAAATCCTATTGGCAAAGGGAATGTTAGGTCCATTTTTGCTTATGGAAAATATGACCCTACTATTTTAAGACATTTTGTTCCACCAATCTACCTCATAAACTTCTTAAATGAATTTTTATTTCTTTTGTTTTAAACACCACTTACATTTCACAATGCATCAAACCTTTCCCTGTCCCCTCCTAGAGAGTATTCCCTTACAAGAAAGAAAAACAATTTAGCAAAACTAAGTAACATATTGAAGAAGTCTGACATCTGTAATGTTCTATTGTCTCCTACCACTGCATAGAAGGGAGCAGAGTAACTTCTCCTACCTATCTCTTGATAGTTTCATAGCATTCCATTTTAATGTTTTTGTTGTTCTTTCCTTTTACATCATTTTTAGCCATATATTTTTTCCTAGTTCTACTTACTTCACTTAGCATTCATTCACGTAAGTCTTTCCATGTTTCTCTGTATACATCATTTCTTAAGAGTACATTAATATGTCATCACATTCTCTGCTACTTCAAAAAGTGATGCTATAAATATCTGTGTGTATACATAATCTTCCTTTCTGTAGCTAATTTATTTGGATATGCCTAGCAGTAGAAACTCTGGGTCAAAAGGGTATGGTCATTTTTAGTCACTTTCTTCAAATAATTCCAAATCACTTTCCACAAGTTTTGGACTACTTCACAGCTCCAGCAAGTGAACCAATCTGACCATCTTTCGGAGTTTTTAATTCGGGCCATACGCCATTTAAGTTTTTGTTTTTTTTTTTAAATATAGTGTATAAAATGTTGGCCTAAATTTAATTTATACCAAATTTTTTTTTCTAATTTTCTCATTTACTCTTTTCAAATAAATACCTTATGTTTTCAAGTGTATTACATGCTGGATGACTTAGTCCAAATATTTCTGATTTTTCCTTATCTTGGGACACTACTGGTTTTTTTTTTTTAATACCAGTACTAAACAGTTTCTATAATTATTGATTCACAATATATAACAATTATAGTTAATGACATATAATATAAAGTATATTCCCTTCCATTTCTACTTTTCTTCAATTCTCTTGATAAAAAAATATTGCTTTTCCAAATAAATCACCTTCTATTTCCTAGCTCTGTAAAGTATCCCTTTGGTTATTTAGTACAGTCCTAAGTCTGTAAATGAACTTCAGTAGTGTTATTATACTGGCATAGCTGAACAGTGAACATTGAATATCCAAACAATTATTCATGTTTTATCTATCTATATAGGTATCAAGTGGCACCAAGAGATTTTAAAGAATGCAACATAAGCCATTATTAACATAAAACTATTCCAAAGATTAAATGGACAGTGAAAATTTTAAGTAGTTATGTGCCTGTGTTTAATCCTGATGGAAAAATTTATTGTGAAGCCAAAATGCTATTTGGCTAAGGATGTCTTCCTTTTCCCCAGAGCGAATAATATCAATCACAATATAAGGTACTGGTTTTAGGCATGTGACTTGTTAGAAACCTTTTCTTTTTTAAAGAAATGTAATTGGGCAGTTTTCTATCACTTATGGAATGATATTTCTCTAAGGCAAAAAAGCTGTTTTGTTGCCCAATATAAAATCCATTAATTATACATACACATTTCTGAGCAAGTCAGTGTTCCCACTCATAAGTTAATTTCAAATCATAAAAGCTCTTCAATGCAGGAAATTAATATCGTGGTTAAGTGGTTGATAGTGAAATCAATCTGGCACTTTCAGAAAGGACTTTCTCTAGTGCTGTCAGCAAGTGCAGGAAGATCAAAAATCGAGAGTGTCATCACAATTAGCTGAAGCAACAAAGATAAACTTTTCAAGTTCATTTCAACATTTGATAGCTTTCACAAACCACTCATGCACTAAGTATTTTAGTCATAGCATTACACAAACTGCAACTGTTTGTAAGGAATGTAGTGCTGTGTCAAAAATACTGGGGAGGAGGGAAAAAAAGGGGGATGAAGATAATTATATAAGAAGAAAAATTTTTAGAAATAATTTTTTAAAGTTTTATTAATGCATTTCTACCCCTCACCACTCTGCCAAAAGGAGAGAAGTATGCTTTATTATCTGTTCTCCAAGACCCTTATTGGTTTTTTTAATTATGCAAGAATTCAGCTTCCTTTTTAATGTTCTTCTCATTTCCTTTATTGTATTGTTTCTTTTTTGCTTATTTCACTGTTTCAGTTCATTCGAATCAAATCCTCCCATATTTTTCTGAATTTCTCATATTCTCCAGATATAACATAACATTTAAAATAGATAATCTCTATGTATAACTAATATTATTTGCATGAAATCAAGATTACTACTTGAAAGTCATCTGCCATGTTACATATGCTACACAACTCAATCTGACATAACTGAAAATAGAAAAAATGATTGGCATGTTCCTAGCACAAGATTCCACATTTAAGGTTATAAAATAGGAGAACAGTAATTAAAAATGAAAATCTCATTACAAACTAATTTTACTGCAGTAACTATGTGGCTGCCTTCTAAAAATCAGGGCTTCAAATCTGGTGCTTTTTGATAACAGAAATTTTCTTTTGAGAAAATGCTTCTGATGAAAAAATGCTATTTGCCTCCAGAAAGAGAACTTATGAACTCTGTAGACAAGGTGAAGTATAATTTTCTCACTTTATTTCTCTCACTGTTTTACATGATTTCACATGTATACTTGATATACTATCACTTGCCTTCTCAGTAGGTGGAGGAAAATTAGAAAAGGGTCAGAATTTGAAACTCAAAACAAAAAAATGTTAAGCATAAAAATAAATTTTTTAAAATAAAAGAAATTGCTTTCATAAACCAATTAGAATATTATTTATTTAATATAATTTATATTATGTGTAAGTATATATCTTAATACTATAATATTTAATATTTAAAATTTTATAAACCAATTAGAATCAAATATTTTTAAGTATTTTTTTCTAGACTTAGAAGTCCCTACCTGTACTGATTATAATAGACTACTAGACAATGAATGAAAAGTATTAGAAACAATAAATATTTCTCAACTGCTACAGTTATTTTACTGGGGTGTGTGACAAACCCAGACAGTCATATGAATTTAGAACAGTAGTTTAAAAATACATTGTAAAAAGAAAAAAAAACTTATGGAAAATAGCCTGTATTTTTATCCAATTGTAGAATAGGAAACCTAAAACAAGCTGCCTTCATCAAATTCCAGAATGACCATTTATAAACTGCCAAACTAAAAGACTATAAAAGCTGGACAGAAGCCTAGAAAATATTTTCGTGTTCTAATTCTATTCCACCCTTCTACATTCTTTGTCTCAAATACTAATGGTATGTTGGGTTGTTTCATTAGTCAACACATACTTTTTTTAAATTCCAAGATTTTTCTTTTACATGAGCAGGATGACCTTTAGGGGCTAGCACAGCCTAGCAGTTAAATTTCATCGATGAAGACAGAGGTCCACTCAGAAGAAACACTACCAACACAAGCAATTTTAATCTGGTACTTATAGACTTTAAGGGGTACTGAGGGGCTTAATGCTTTGCCCAGGATCACAAAGCCTATGTAAGTTAAAGGTACAATTTGATTTTAGGTCAAGACTTGCTATCTATCCCAAACTACGTGAAGAATTTATCATTTGTCACTAATCCCCCATCCAGTCTAGAACTCAAAACTACCACTTGTATTTAGATGGTCAATAAAAACTAAAATTCTACCTTCTTAGCCGAGGGCTCTATCCACTACACTACCAAGTGCCCAATGCGATCCTAGGCAAGTCATTTAAACCCTCAGTGCACCCCAGGCAACTCTGTAAATTGCAAAGCAAATGCATATCTGCATTGGTAGAGGGAAGTCCCTCAACCAATGGAATCAAAAGTGAGACCAAAAACAAAAAAAGAAACTTTATTTAAAAACCGTAAACCAAAATATTTTAGTGTGTCTTTTAAGAGCTTCCAATTAAAGAAAACTGTGAACGAGGGTTTTTAATTTTCTCTACAAAAAACGAAAAAATAAATGAGTATGTTGACGCCAAGGTGTTAAAGTTGATTATGTAAACATCTGGTTTCATTAGTTCCACCTTCAGTTTAAAAAGCAGATGACTTTTCAGATGAAAATGACCTGAGTTTATATGCTTATGATTAAAAGACTATACTTTAACTTATAAAATCCTAATTGACCTACAGCATTTTTTTTTTAACTTATAAGATCAAAGCGTTGAAGTTTATCCCTCTCAAAGATGAGATGTTCCCTTCTATGTGAAGATCTTTCTCATGGTCGCTTGAAGAATTTGTTGTTTTTCATCAAAACTGTTAAATTCAACCACTATGTGTCTTGGGAGTTAGCAGCTTCACTTTTTTTTTAATTCCCCTGGAGGTGATCTGTGGAATCATTTGAATAGTAATTTGTTTTCTGTGTTCAAAAGTTATGGGGAATTTTCTTCCATTATTTTTTTCTTTATAGTGCTCAGGTTTTTTGACTGTCTTATTCTCTCAGGAGACCTATAACTTTGTCTCCCTACAAATCATGTCTTCAAGATCAATGGTTTTTGTTTTTTTTTTTTGGTTTGGAGATCATATTTTTGTTTACCATTATTGCTTTTTTTCTTTCAGATTGTCCTTCACTTCTGTAGATTTGTATTCCCAATTATTTATTCTCTTTTGTTTTTTTCGTAATGCTTGCCACAATAGATTCAAGTTTTTTTATTCTGCCAATTATTTCTGCTGTTCAGACCATTAATTGTGCTTTCATAGTTTTTACTTTTCTTTTAATCCATATAGAAACATTCCATGCTCTCTTGGGAATCCACAGGATCCTCTGCTTCATCAGGTGTTGGGGCTCATTTCCCCTTTGTTTTTCAATATTTATTCCTATATTTCTGGACTTTTTTAGATGATCTGGTAGCCATATTCTCTTTTGTTATTAATATCTTCCTTGTTGCTTCATCTGCTTAGGATCAAAGGTTTTAAATTGTTTTCTTCTTCCTGAGATCTTAGGTAATTTTAGTTTAGTTTTTCCTTACGTACCCCTTATTTCACTTTCTCACTCTTGTTCCTTTAATGCTTATTTCCCTAGGGGCTGGACCTCAAAGCTATCTCAGCCTCTACTAAGGACACAGGATTCCAGGTGTGCCACAAATTACTTCTGCGTAGACAGAACTGGACTTGGCTAGATGCTGGGCCCTTTCCCTTCAGCATAGGGGAATGTCCCTCCCCCCAGTTCTCACCGTTCTTCAGTTCTGTTACAACACAGAATACTGTCATGCTACTATCCCAGTCCAAGCTAGCTTCTGCCTTTTGAAGCACTTGGAGAAGAGGGGCATAGAGTTGAGTTCTGTTGCAAACCTAAAGGCTGGCTTGTGCACATTATCTGTGACCTCTCAAACATTTACTTTTAAACTAAACTTTACATACTAATTCTAACATATACTTGCCTGAAAATTATTCTAAAAATAAAGTGTTTTGAATTTGAAAATACAAAGTTGTATACTTCATAACTTCAAAGATGTGATTTCACTGATTTGGCTATTACTTTCCCCAACACTGATTATGACTCCTTTTCACTTTAGTAAATTGTTAGTCAGAAAGAAATTTATCTGGTTGCTAACTTCCTGGATGATGACTCTCTTCAAATTTAGCTAACCTGATCCTCAATCAATTATTAAGACTGCATTAAGAGCTATGGTACTGCGGATCTTCAGGTGATGTCCACTACCAGGCTCATACTCAAAGCTTGGTGTAGTACTTGCCAAAACAACTTAAGTGTCAATTACAGGTTGTTCCTGAGGAGAAATCAGCATTTCTCTTTAATCCCCCTCCCCCAGAATAATGGTAACAAGACTAGTTATACAGAAACATAAAAATAACGGAGTCAATATGACAGAGCAGAAAGAAATCTAGCATGGGTGAAGAAGAACCAGGATAAACACAGCCTCTGACATGTACTGGCCCTGGGCAACAAAATCCCTTAGTCTCCTTGTGCCCCAGACAACTCTTGAGTTGCAGGACAGGTGTCAATATGCACTGCTAGAAGGTATTTATTTCCTCACAGGGAGTTCCCCAGAGCTCTGAAATCGCAGATATGGATCAAAAAAAAAAAAAAAAAAAAAAAAGTAAAAATAAATGGGAAAAAGACAACATTTGAATTGCATTATCTTCTCCTTGAAGTATGCTCTAGGCATTAGTATATTAATACTGAATAGAATTTCAGTAAGAATGTCATATCTAACCTATTGTTTCAAGGATAAGTGCTAGATCTTGATGGCTATAAGGACAAGTTATATAAAACAGCTCAAAAATAGTAACAGAATTTGGAGCTCAAAAAGCTGCCAAGTTTGAACTATTTTAATTGTGAATACATCTACTATAAGAGATCAATTGTGCTTATGCACTTAAGATTTATAATAACTATACAAAAAAGCAAAAGTAGTATTTTTTTTAACACACACAGCTAACCATTAAGTTCAACATAAATTTTCTACAAAAGACAAAATCATTCTAATTTCACAAGAGTTGTAGAAGGTAGATTTTATCCTTCCTCTCCAGGTAGGAATAAACCAAAGCACCACTAGGCACATTCAGAAATATTTAAGTCCTTAAACTTGGGACAACTAATGGATAGTAGTTCTACTCCTGACAGAATTGAGTTGTATGTCTCATCTAGTCTTATCATCTAATGAGTTGATGTGTATTTGTTTCCCTACAGATGAATACTTCTTCTACTGAAGAAGGAAAAAGGTCCTGCAATAGGTTCCAACCAAAATGCCCAAAGTATATGACCAAAAAGGCTGAAAATAAAGATTTTTCAAATTCCAAATCAACCTTTTTTGAATATTGATTTATACTTCTTCTAAACTCATACATGTTCTAATATTGTTCATATGCCATTTCTCACGTTATTTAATTTTTTGTTAAAGATTTATGACTAAAAAAACCCACAAAGTTTCTCACTAGACATTCAATAACAATGGCTTTTACCATCTTTGATAAGGCTACTTATTCTAAACACACTTACTAAGGAGAAAAGTTGCCTATTGCAGTCATTTGAACCTGACCCTCTTCCAATAAGCTATGCCAATGCATGTTTTTGGAGTTGACTTGAACTCTTCAGAGGCATGAAGCAAACATATATACAAGAACTTGAGTGTTAATGGACTCATTCCTCCTGACCTCAAGACCACTATGCCTGAGATTTCCAAGCAACATTCTTTGTATTTCTTCCCAGTCCTATTTTGAAAGTTCTAGATCTTGACTCAGTATGAAGAAATTGGTAGAATGCCCTAATCTGGACATATCAGTATTATTCGAGGAAGAGGGTTGTGGTATCCCTTGAGCTGCCCAAGCACCCCTTCCTTGTCATCCCTGCCTCCTGTTGCATTGGGTGTCTCCAGTTAAGTAGAGTGAACTTCTCTTGATTATGTCAAATAAAAGAGCCTACTGCTCTCAGCATTTACTGGTGCATCCAATTCTTTTGGAAGCCGTTGAAATCCTAGCAATGGACCTGCCAGTAGCACGTATGTATGTATTTATGAACAATTTTAGCTATTTGCTCTCAAAGGTGTCATCTCTAAATCAATTGTACCATTACTTAGATATTTGTTAACTATCGCCAGAATCTTCAAGCCAGGAGAAAATGTGAAGCTCTGACGTGAATGGGGGGGGGGGGGGGGATAAGCACTCTCTAAGTTTGCAGACCCTTTGAATATACTGCAGGAATTTATTTTAGGCAATTTTGGTAGGTAAAACCCCTCAATATAGAACCTCACTGTGGTATTGACAAATATTTAGCTTTCAGACATACTTGGTCCACACTACTAAAAGTGGAATCAATTTTAATACTTGGGACTGCTCCAGCAAGCCAGTTCCAGACTATCTACTTCTATCCAAAGAGCCTAGGGAAGGATTGGTTTCTAAGCTCTTATCCATAATTTACCTTATACCTAAGATTCTATGTACCTCCCCAGAATTGGATTGTACTTCTTTTAACAGTCTATTTCAATTTGACATACTAACAAGAATTTCCTTAGATAAACATTTGACTTTATATAAGAAAGGTTTCACTTTTAATCACATATAAATGGGTAGTAAAAGAAAAATGGGTCAGTGGATTATAGATGTAGAACTAGAAGGTAGTCAAAGAAAGGAAAGAGAGTACTTTTAGCATCTTTTTAATCAAGTCCTTTGCTTCCTCTACACAACATTTTAAGTATATCACAATAGTACTTTTACTGATGATTCTGAATGAAGTAATGAACCTGGTCTTCATGTGACAGGAGAGTTGCATCACTAACTGAATCTGAGAATAATTTATAAATCCTGAATTCCTAATATCTCAAGGAACTGGAACTAAATACAAGATAAATTCTATTTCTTGACTTAACATCACACCTGTCATTACCACGTATCCTTTAAGGTAGAAATATTTTTAAAACTATTAACTTAGTCATTCATTTAAAAATCTGAATCAAATTTTTTTGTAATGTTTTGCACAGGGAGGTGAATTTTTCTCCCCATGAAACTTCTATATCCCCTGAAGTACTCCAATAATTATAGTCACAGACTCTTTCCAAGAGAAAGCAAGAGGTATATTTTCCCTATCGTGCCTAATAATCTTTTCGGTTGCCATCATAGCTCACTGGCTAGACAAAAGGGAAGTGATAAAACAAGCGGAGATCATGGAACAACGGCATCAGAGCTTAGATGACAAAATCATGGCCCAAAGGGCAGAAGTGACTTGCTCAAGGTTACAAGAATGGACAGATCTCTAAGTTCCATTCATCTATCAGTGCCTCTGAGCAGCCAGGGTCCTTTTTCAACATAGTAACTCACATTAAACTTTAGTGCTTATATTTGTCAATAGGAACTAAACTATTCAAATTGAATAATTACGTATACCAAATGTAAAGAATGGCTTGGACGAGATATCAGTATCAACCTAAAGTAATGGTAGTATATATAGTTCCAGGCTTAGTTCTTGGCACTGTCTGGGCTAACTTTTTAAATCAACAGGCAGGAGGAAGATTCAGTTAGCACACTTTTCAAATCTGCAGATAACATTAACCTGAGAGGGATGGCTTAGTGGTATAATGAATAACAGAAGTGAAATTCAAAAATCTTGACAGACTGAGTCTATTGCTCCATCTTAATAAAATGCAACAATGAAAAGAAATACAAATTCTTGTAGTTTAAGTTTTCTAAAAAAATAAACCGGACAAGTATAAGACAGAGGAGACCCAGCATAGTAACCAGTAACTTAGATTTAAAATCTTTAGGAGTTCTGGCCCAAGATAGGGTAATAATATGATATAGCTTTTAAAAAGGTGCATGCATTCTTATAATGCAATAATAGAAATATAATATCCAGAACGAGGACATTAACAGTCCAAATGCATTCTGTCCTGGTTAGAACACATATGGAGCATCACATTCCATTCTTTATCACAATTAAGGCAGACACTGACAAACAGAGGACCAAGTCCAGACAACAGCAACCAAGAAAGTGTGAAGGCCAGATATCATGTCCTATGAGGAATATCTGAAGGGACTGAGAAGAGATATAGCACGATCACTGTCCTCAGATGTATTAAAGGCTGCATGAAGAAAAGGAATTAAGGCTTACACTTAGAACTTCCAAAGAAGAGAAACAAGATCGATGGTTAGAGATTGTTTCTATGATGATTCTTAGTATTTACCTATGCCCAACCTCTCTGGTGACCTCCAGTCTCACATCTCCAACTGCCTATTAGACAACATGAATTGGATGTTCTACAGACATCTTAAACTCAACACATCCAAAACTGAATTCATTATCTTTCCCCCCAAACCCTCTTCCCTTCCAAACTTCCCTGTTACTGTCAAGGGCACCGCCATCCTCACTGTAGCCAGGGCACAAGGATTAGGTATCATTCTTGACTCCTAAGTCTTTCTTATTCCTCATATCCAATCAGCTGCCAAATCCTGTGCTTCTGTCCTTCTCTCCTCTGACACTACCTTCATTCTGGTATAGGCCTTCTTCACCTCATGCTGGGGTTACTGCAACAGCCTTCTGTATGATCTCCTTTTCTCCACTCAAGTCCACCCTCCGAAAACATGCCAAAGTTCAAATTTGACCATGTTAACCCTCCTCCTTTCAAACACTCTAACATCTCCCGATTACTTCTAGGATTAAATATAAAATTCTCTGTTTGGGTTTTAAAGCACTACAACCTGCCCCCCACACACACTTTTCAAGTTTTCTTATACCCTTTCCCCTCTCCCCTGCGCCCCACCCCCCCAAATAATCCAGGAACAATGGCCACTTTTCCATTCCTGGAACACAATACTCCATCTCCCAATGGTGCATTCTCACTTTATGCCTGCAATTCTCTCCTTCCTGGCTTCCCTCAAACTTCAGCTAAAACTCCATCTTCTGAAAGAAGCCTTTCCTGATCTCCTTGAATGCTAGTGCCTTCCCTGTGATATTATCTCTGCTAATACATAGTTGTTCCCATGTTACCTCTTCCTTGTGGTACTGTTTTTTTCCTCTCTTTGCATTCTCAGCACTTAGCACAGTGCCTGGCACATAGGAGGCACTTAATAAATGCTTGTTCATTTGACTTAACTTGACAAATTTCTATTCAACATAGGAAAAACATTCTAACTTGGAATAGTCCAAAAGTAGAATGGATTGTCTTGCAAAATAATGAACTCCTTATTACTAGAAGTCTTCAAGAGCTTCATGATCATCAAACAAGAATGCCATAAAGGGGAAGATTCCTGACTTAGGTGGGAATTTTTAGATGAAACAACTTCTAACAGACCCTTTTAATTCTACATTTTGCCTTATGGATCAAGAAGCACATTTATCAGATTATCTTATAGAACATAAGCACCTTCATGGGAGGGGACTGTTTCATCTTTGTCTTTGCAAGCCTGATGCCTGGCACATTGTAGGTGCTTAATAAATAGCTTTGACTAATTCAAAGTTTTCAAACAGAAAAAGTTATGTTATACTTTAACAAAACTCAACATACAAAAATTACTAATGGTAAAACTCATAAATTGGAAGGTAATGTTCACACTGCAAAAAAATTCTCTGCTTCATAAAATAATTTATCATGGTCTTCCTTTAAATAGTAAACTATCCACATATATTTAAAACCTGAATTGATTTTTACAAACACTTGATTCATAGACCTTCTTTTAGGAACACATCACTGCATAAACACTCATGAATAATCAATACATTTTATTTCAACTTTTTTGTCTAATACTGCATATATGAGTAGGTTCTCATTTACTGGTTTTACTCACTGAAAATAAGCATTTACAGAAGACTCAATGAACTTAAAAAAACAATGCTAAATAATCTCAAAGATATCAGAGGGAGAATGACTGGACCTGTGGCTTCATTGGTAAAGGAAACTTCCTCTATCAATAAGAGAATGGCACCTTCTTTGCAACTCAAGAGTCTGAGAGAGTTGCCCAGAGCAGTTGCCCAGAGCACGCAGATCTCTCAGTGACTTGGTCAGCATCACACAGTGAACATTAGGGTCAGGTCTAGAATCTAGACTTTTTGAGTCTCAAAAGGCAGCTCTGTCCACATTGCCCTGCTCTATTTCTAAAATGCTACACTTCTATGCAAAGTATACAGGTAGATTAGGGGGAAGAAGAATAATTTCTACAATTTTTAATTACCCTGATAGTCAGAAATGCAACTAATATTAATTGCATTTATCTGCTTATATAAAAAAGTAGGGTCACTTATGAATCACAGCAACGAATCTGCTTTCCTTTGATTTTCCTGGGTGAAAAACACTTCCCAGTGGTTAAGAATGTGATTATAAGTGAAAAAATTTTACTATTTTCCCTCTGATTAAGACATAGAAAAAATGAATCTGACTCTTTCAGTGTCTATTGCAATGAACATTTTAAGAAAGATGAGAACTATCATAATAGAACAGGGATTATATGCCAAAGTATTTTTCAAAGCAAATTTGCCCCAGCAGGTAGTTCATAATAGATAAGATAAAAAATGATAAATGACATCTCAGATAATATGGCTAATTCTGCAAAGCTTATTTAATTTTAAAGGATCTTGACCTACAAAAATATCTGAAGAAAAAAGGAACATATGGAAAAAAATACCAGAACAGACCAATTGTTAATCATTTAACTTGTTATAAATCAATCACAAAATGCGCAAGATTATATTCACCAAACACCTCTTTGAAGTAATTCAGATGGAACAGTTCCAACTTGTACATTAGTTATACAAGAAGTAACTACCACTGGATAGTGGTTCGTTTATTTTATTACATTCTACAGATGTAATTTAATTTCCACGAGTTGAGTATGGGATTCCTATCCTCTATTCTTCATTCACAATAGTACCACTGTAGATTGTTTTATTACCTAAGCTATTGATTAGGTGGCAGAGAAGACATTTTATGCACTGGACCTTGTAAGATGTCCCAATCAGTACAAAATAAATGATATTAAGTTGTCTTGGAGAGTATGCGTTAAGTACTAAAATTCTGTACTGTTTTTAATTAAACTTGTTCATGTGCTAATTGGGGGAAAATTCATATATGAAGGAAATAGAAATATTTTTTTGCTTAAAGTTGATGAAGATATATAAATTCAAAATTTTGCCATTTAAACAGTCATTACTTAAGAGAGCATTGGGAAAGACCAAATTCCAAACTAGTTATTTTTCGATTTCTGAACCTTACTCTTTTGCAACTTGTTTTATGGTATATTAGGAAGAGCAACTAGTAATCAGAAGGTCTGGGGTTTTTGTGATGCTCAGATGTGAGAAGGTACATAAGTGCTTTACAAACTTTAAAGCATACATAAGTGTCAGTTATTATTGAGTTTCAAATCTACCACTTACGAGCGGTGTGACCTCAAGAGTCACTCAGTATCTCCTCAGCCTCAGTTCCCTCACCTCTGAAACGCAGATCTCCACTGATATTTATATAATGCTTAACGTTCTGCAAAGTACTTTCTATATATCATCTCATTTAAGCTTCCTGTGACTTAGAAAGCAAAAGTACTATACTCATTTTGGCAGTAAGGAAAGTGAGGCTTATCTGAGTGAAGATATTTACCCAAAGTAATACAACTAGTAAATGTGAGAAGCAAGAGATGAAGCACGTGATCCACATCACTGAAAATGCTGCATACCACCACCAGACAAGGTTGTTATGGGGAACCAAGAAATCATACATGTAACGCCTTTTCTTGAATGTGATATAATGTGGCTATCTTTTAAAAAGCAAATGGTTCAAGTTTCTAACCTAAGTAAAAGCAGGAGAACTGAGATGTTTTGTTGACTAAAATAAATAATGAATTAAGGTAGGAAGCCATTACTGCCCCTAAAATATAAGAATCGCTAAAATAATTAAAAAACTGTAAAAAAAATTGTATATGTATACCTTACTTACGGTCAAATGATATTCAATATGAACACAGTAATGACTTCATTCTAAAGAGGTATATTGCGAGGGTAAGAAAAGTAATCAAGATATATTCTTTTTAAACAAATAGTAAACTATAATCAGCTCCTGACAGAAACTTACCGTTTGGCTAGAAATATTCAAGTACTGATGACTTCTACAAGACATATAGAGTGTATATGATATCATTTAGAAAATTTCTTTATGGAAGAAGTCTATAGCCTCACGTTTTTGTTGTATTTCTATATACATAAATTAGCTATATAAAGACTTCTTTGTGAAGAAACATGTTTGTAATACATTATCAAAGACTTTGAAAGCCCTAAAAAACAGCGTCAAATAGGGAACACTGAACATAGTCCAAAAGCCTAAGAGAATACATTTTTGGATAACATTTCAGCATCTGTTAGAAGTTTCCTAAAACAGTGAAGAGTATTAGCTGTGGTCTGAAAAAAGCAAGTTTGCAGGTTTAACCCTTAATAAAGGATTATAAGATCAACAATTACTGAAAAGTAAAATTTTAACTCTAATAACAATTTTTACAAATGACTAACAAAAAGTTATGTGATTCATAATTATTTTTCTTATATTTAATAACTTTAGGAGACATGGCATGGTACCTAGAGATCATAGAATCATGGACTTAGAGCTACGAGAAGGGAAAGAAAAGGAGTAAGTACAAATGCTTTGTGCCAGCCACTGTGATAAGAACCTTATTTGATCCTCACAATAACACTTTAACAGTAGAGGAAACTGAGGCAAACAGATGTTTCCCAGCTAGCAGGAACCTTAGCCCAACCCTCCATTTTACAAATGAGGAAATAACAGCATCTACCTCCCAGAGTTGTTGTGTGAATTAATGAGATAATATTCGTAAAGCGTTTAGCATAGCTCCTAGCACATAGTAACCACTATATAATTAGAATTATTATCATCATTACTACTTATTTTACTGGTAGCCAACAGTAACAATGACACAGTGCAGAGGCAGACCTCAGAGTAAGGATGACTTTGGTTCAAGTCCTATCTCTGACACGTACTAGTTGTATGACCCTGGATAAAGTCATGTAACCTATCAGGTATCTCTCTAAGTTATATAACAACTGCACTATACATTCTCACAAAGAGCTTCCCTAACCACCAAAACTGAAGCCTATTTTCCATTCTACTCACTCCCCAGCACCAATCTGATTTATTCACATGCTCATACCACCCCCACCACTCACTACTAGAACACTGCTTTTATGCATTTTCTTTAAACTCTAACAAATTCCTTATAAGTCTGTCTTCTAAACCAATTTCAACTATAATTACCAAACATCAAGTTAGAAAGTAACTTAACCTTAAAGGACTACATACATAGGAGGTATTACTATTACTACATAGTAATTATATTATATAGCATATATATAAATAATATATAGTACATTACTATATTACTGTTATTGAAATCTAAATAAATACCCAACAAATATCCTTTGGGATAATTACTTTGCAAGAGCACTCCTCTAATAATACAGATTATGATCTTGTAAATTAGATATTTGTCCTTTCAAACATAGTATTTCAAAGGAATTTACATATCTGGGGATATACTACCACCTGCTAGCTCAAAAAAGAAAAAAAAAAGGCTTGACATTTCTGCATGTCTCTGGACCAAAGAATAGCTGAATCTTCTTGCTGTTCATTTAGTAGAAAGTGACTAATTTAGTTTTTAACTGAATTCAGTTTCGACTACAAATAAAATTTGGCAGTCTTTTTCCCTATAGAGAATAAGATGGATCTTACATTAAATAACAAGATTTAACAGCTTTAGTATGGTCTTTCAAGTAACTGTTTTTACTTAATATACATACTTTAAACCCATTAAGTTGTTTAGTACCACTGAGAGAGAGAGATAGGTGGTTTGATTGAAAAAATGTTGGACATAGAGTCAATGCAGACCCTAGCTTCCAATCTCACGACTCTCATCCACACGGCTTTATGACTTTGGGAAAGCCTTAGCTTAACTGCCTCTGTATTGTCCTCTGTAAAGTGGAGACAGCAGTATCTATCTCAAAGGTCTGTGAGTCTCAAACAACCTAATAAATGCAAATTGCTTTGCAAACCTAAAATGCTACATTAATATCTGTGGGAGAATGTTAAGCTGAGACCATCATGTGGACATAGTTTGAAACTAAAATATTCATTATATGTATTGTACACATATATACATATGTTACATGTATTATATGTGAGTATATTTTCAAGATCAGTGATTTTCTAGGCATAAATAAGCAAATGGTGAAGAGTTACTTCAACAGGCATCAAGGAATAGTGATAAAGCACTGGCCGTGGGAGTCAGGAAGATCTGAATCTTGACTCAGACAGTGAGTGATGTGACCTAAAGCAATTCACTTAACCAAATGTGGCCTCAGTTTATTCTTCTGACCTCAGGTCCTTTCTAACTGTAAATTTATGATCCTATAAAGTTACTTCCAGCATATACAGAAACTTCCTTTTCAAGAAAAATGTTAAGACAGAATCTTTGGCACACAGTCAATATTAAGAACTCATTAAATTCTGTAGATATTTATGATGACAGTAAGAATATAAAGGTGGTCTCCAATTCCAAATTCAGGTTTTTCTGGAGAGCATGTGTGAAACATTTTTAGTTTCTTGTTTCCTTATGGAAAAATTTCAAAATAAAAATATATTGTGTTCTAAGCACCTAGTACAGTACATAGTAGGAAAGAAGGAAATAAACATTTATTAAGAGCATACTATATGCCAGGCATGTGCTAAACACTTTATAAATATTATCTCATTTGATCCTTACCCTGGGAGGTAGGTGCTATTTTTACTCCCATTTTGCTGTTGAGAAATTGAGGCAAACACAAGTTAAGTGACTTGCTTAGTTAAGTGTCTGATGCCTTCTTTGAATTCAGATCTTCCTGACTCCAGAACCAGTGCTCTATCTACTCTACCACTTAGCTGCCTCTTGGCAGACACTTAATAAATGCCTAATTAATTCAACTGAAGCCAAGTACGAGACCCATGTCTTTTGGAAAAGTGTTTTTTTTAAAAGAGCTAAAACTTTAAATGCTTTAATGTAAGCTCCACATAAAATGATCACTTTCCTGGGCAAAACTGGGTAAGAATAATTCTGATACAGATTACACTTTACTATGGAAAATCCCCTGCCTTTAAACAAATCTATCCTTTTTTCTTTTTTTTTAAATTTAATATATTTAGTTTCCAGCATTGATTTTCACAAGAGTTTGAATTACAAATTTTCTCCCCATTTCTACCCCCCCCACTCCAAGATGGTGTATATTCTGGTTGCCCTGTTCCCTAGTCAGCCCTCCCCTGTGTCACCCAAATCTTTCCTTTTTTAACCAGTATTTTAAATCATAAAACACTTGAAGTTTCTCTTGTTACAAACTTAGCATTTTCTTGAAACTATCCACAAATAATGTTTTCCTCATATATAAATCAAGCAAGATTTACCTCTGACATCTATGGTTAGTATCAGTACAAAAGTAAACTTTTACAGTTTTATGGCCCAGATTATTTATTTACTTTTATCTAATGCTGCCAAAATGTTTTGAAAAAAGATAGCTACCTTTGATTTCCCATTGTCATACAACTAGTTATAGATGCCCAGCTCCAGACTCCTAGTATCGAACACACTTTTTAAGACTCAATGAAAACGATCATGTAAAATAGCTTAACTATTTATTTGGGTATAGCAAATATCATGTATTCTCATTCTAAGTATATATTTTAACTATGCTAGATATTTTAAGTTAAATTTTTTGTATGACTAACAAGCTAAATTTGACCATCAGAAGTGTTATTTGCCTTTTGTGACATATTTCTAGCAGTAGCAATCAATCAGTAAGCATTTATTAACTGTCTATTTTGTGCCAGATACTGTGCTAAGCAATGGAAATACTAAGAAAAAAAAGTTGAAAAAAAATCAATCCCTACTCTCAAGGAGAAGCCTAATGAGGGAGTTAACATGCAAATGACAACATCCAAACAAAATACATACAAGAAAAATTGGAGATAACTTCAGAGAGAAATTACTAAGATTAAGGAGAATTGAGAGGGGCTTTCTCTAGAAGGTAAGACTTTAAGCTGAAACCTGAATGAAGCTAGAGAAGTAAAGAGCTAAAGACAGTTCCAGGTGTGGCGGCCAGTCAATGAAAATGCCTAATCAGGGGTCATGTTCAAGAAACAGGAAAGAGCACAGTGAGTTTGATGAGCCATCCAACCTCTCAACCTGGCTTTCCTAGTGATGAATTAGCCCACAACTGCAAGTTATCAGCAAGGGTTAAGAAATATTATTTTCCTCTTTGTAAAACCTTAAATGGCCGTGCAGGAATCAGATCCATCACCTGAGACTAATTATCACTGAACAAAATGAACTAAGGAACTCAAGCAAAGTCTAATTTGAATGGAAAACCAGATTAACTATTTCCATAGGATGATATGATGTTAAAAAGCAATACCTAGGCAAAATGGCTTAATGAGTTTTTCAATTTTTAAATGGTAAATACCTCATCTTATTAAATATATAGTTTTATCTTAAACCAGTTTGATACACACACACACACACACACACAAATGTTTACATACTTCAACTTAGGATAGAGGCTCTACTACTAGCACTTTGGAGGTGCAAGAAAATGTTCACACCAGACACTAGAATCTCACTCAACCAGTTCCAACTGATAATAAAAATTTGAGAACAAGCTTTTAAAACATCAGTCTGATGTTAGTTTGACATGTGGTCTATTCTCACTAAAACCAGCACTATGTGAGAAAAGTCATACCCAAAAGAGCATTTTTAAATGTTACACACATCTTGTCAAAATGAATAAAACAAGCCAAAACATGTCTTACCATGATCTTGCTTACCCATTGCACTTAGATAATGATTGAAGGCTTGACAAGGAGGGCTTGGAGTTTGTGTAGATTTGTCACAACTCATAGGCGCTGGACTCCTGTCTGTGTCAAAAGAGAAATACCCACTGGAAGATCGAGGCAGCAGTGGGGATCTTCTCACAAAGATGAAAAGTGGAGATCTGGTAGCAAACGGACTAGGGCTAGTGGGTGGTGCAAACGGTCCCTGAGGGCTGCTGGGTGAGCAGCTGTCCCCTTCACCTGAATTACCTTGATACTGTGTTTGTATAGAGGTAGGAGCCCCTGGTCTGAGTTGCTGAGGCTGAGTAGGCCTTTCTGTAGGCTGCAATTGTCCACCTTCTCTGTCGCACTCAGAATTTAGATCTGACGGTTGCTTTGCCATTTGGTCTTTTTTTCTGTAAGAAAAAAAGGTACAGTTAAGATTATATTTCATAACAATACCTATTACTTTTTCACATACATTACATAATGATTCCATAAATTAATCCAGCATAGGTAGATTCTGATTCTTCTTACTCCACTGCTTTCTTAAACTTCTGCTCATCTTCCAAGTAAAAATACTTGAGACTGCCAGAAGTTTGTGGTTACACTTCCTCCCTTTAAATAGAATGCTAATAACTTAAAACTTAATTTTAAAGCACTAACGGCCCAAGTCATGAACATATCTTCAAATCCATCCACATACACCAAATACTAAGAACGGGTTTGGCTAATTAAAGGAAAAAAAAACACCCAACAGGAGGCTCTGATTTCCCATGGATCAGATACTGTGTTGAAATGTAGCAGTGAAGAGTAAGTAGATGCAGTGATTGTGCAGCTTCTGGCCAAGTTCCCTGTTCTAGCCCCATTGTTCTACCGAATGTGCTGATCACAGCAAGTCTCGGGAAGGTTTGGCAGCAGCCATCAGTTGTAGTAAATGCGTCACAATAGTTTGTCCATAGCAAAGTGCCTCTTCAGTTCCCTCTACTACCAACTCCACCCCCTGTTCCCTCCTCCCTTCTTTTTCCCTCTTCTAACTTAATGCGAACTCAACAAGTCTTCAACTCCTCCTGCAAGAAAGCCAGCCTCTCCAGCACAAGCGGACGAAGAGCTCACTTTCTTTTAAAACACCCCGGTTCCTTCAAATGTTGGGCACACACGTACGTTCACAAAGAAAAAAAAACACATACAAAAAAAAAAAAATCAAGCTCAGGGAAGCTTTCTCTTTGGGCATGCTCCCTGCGGTGCATGAGCCCCAGCTACACACACACTTCCAGCCACAAGCCAAGAGGCACCTTAACCAGTCTCACCTCGGGGGGGACAAACAGGCAATATAGGAATAATTACAAACCGGTCTCTTTTAAACACAAATTCTGTTAAGGAAAATCCGGGAGAAAGGAAAAGATCCTCCACACACACTCACGCCCCCCCCCCGGGCACCTTTTTTCCCCGGGATGTCCCCGGGTATGCGCGCGACCTCACCCCCGCCCGGGCTGCAGCTCCCCGCCGAATTGAGTGTCCCCAACAAAGGGGAGCAAGAGGGAGAAACAAAAGCCTCGGAACTTACGCTCAGGGCTCTCGATTCATCCCCAGAGAAACAAAACAAGTTCTCAACTTGACACTCTCACAAGCCGGAGCCGAGGGCCCGCACTCGGATCCCGGCTCGATGCCTTCGCCTCCTCAGCAGAAGCCGCCGCCGGAGCCGCCGCCGCCGCCGTCTCCTCCTCCTTCGGCAGCCGCCGCCGCCGCCAGGGAACATCCTCCGCCTCCGCCTCCTCCCCCCACGAACTCTACAGCCAGACTGCAGAGAACCGCTGACCTCCCCCTGGCCGCCGGGCTCGCGGCGCCCGCTCTCCCCATTGGCCGAAGCGCGGTCGCTCGGTCGAGCCTCAGCCAATCCGGAGCGGGCAAAGGCGGCCCCATGGCGGGTCAGCCTGCCAGAAGGCAAGGCGATTGTTGACAAACTTGCCTCCCGAGTGGCGCTCCCGCCGAAGAGCGGCGGCGGCTGCAGCTGCAGCGAGGACTGCAGCGAACTGCTCGCGCGCGCCCTCCCTCTCCCCGCCGCTCCCTCCCCCCCAGCCACCCTCGCCACACAAACACCCGGAGCCTCCTCGGGTCACGTGCGGCTCGGGGCTGCGGCGCCAGCGCTCAGCGCCTGCCTACCCAGTATCAAGATACAGGGCTGCACTCTCTGCGCCCCTCTTGCTTCACCAACTGCTGCGGGCGGGGGGGGGGGGG
>CM053625.1:231379118-231399989 GCA_028646595.1 Phalanger gymnotis
CGGCGGACATGCCCGCAGCCACAGCCACCACACTTCACTGACCCACCACATTAAACCATCTTCGTCCCCGCCCAACATACCCGGCGTAGAGGACACAGCCAAAAGCGTCCATCTCCCTCAATTTCTCCAAACCACTCTGGCCCCAAACTCAGAGACATCCACTCCAAGGTGACAATCACACGCGACAGGTAGTGGAAAAGGACCAGGGCACCTCACGTGGTAGGCGCCAGCACATGCATTCACAGAGGAGGGATACATGCACACTGAGGTCGAAGCTGGGCATAGAAAAACCCCAACCTGACAATCGGGGACACAATCGGCCGCGTCCCACCAAGTTCCACCCAAAGGGTCCGTTCCCAGTTTCTCGTCACTCCCGCTCTCCCTTCGGTGCAGGTCCGCGCCTCCCCCGAAACTGTTTAAAGAGCCAGGTCGGTGTCTGCGCCTCCAGCGAGCCCTGCTTTCCGCCGCTTCCCGACACACAGCACGGCTGGGCGGGAACTCCCCAGTTCAGTCCACCGCGCTGCCACCCTGGGCGGAAGAACTCGCTCACCCTCTGACCATCATCCACAGATCCTGGTCCAGTTAACACCAACAAAAAAAAAGTGTAAGCGCCTACCCAGTATCAAGATACAGGGCTGTACTCCCAGTCCACAGAGCCCTCCAAAAATAAGGCTTGTCCAGTACATGCCCAGCACCAATCCCGCGAGGGCTCGGGCTGCGGACACGGTCTTGAGCCCGCAGCGGCGCGACCGAAGAAAAATGGGGAGGAGGACTCTTGCAAGACCTCAGAGCCGGGGGCCTGGGATATCTGCAGGGCAGTAAAGACTGAAGCGGCAACTGCGGAGTGTAGCCTTCCTGGCCTGAGCAAGGGTTATCGCTGGCATCTCTGCTTAAACCTCGGCCTAAAGAGCAAGAGTGCTGTCACTAACGTCACTTCGGTGCTATTGCACAGTTCCTCAAACCCTCCGGAGCATTGCCAACACACAGCCGGAGCAGAAAACCCTAAGCCACAAGGTGAACTACCTAGATCCTTACTAGGGTGACTAAAGCCCCCACCGGGTCCTGCGCCAAAAGACTCCGAGAAAGAAGACGGACCTCTCCGTCCCCTTGCTCCAAGAAAAGTGCCCAGTCGGACAACCTCCCCCCATCTGCTTCTTAATCTCCCTGCATACCCTCAAAGAAATACACAGCTAATACAGTCTCCGGGACTCGGCCAGAGTGGTCTCCACCTCAACTCCACTCGCTCTCAGGATGCACGTATTTTAAGAGCCCAAATCCCTCAACTTTGGTAAACTTCGCCAGCAACCCAAGGGCTCAGACGAACCACCTCCCCTCGCCGAGCACCACCTCTACCCTTACCCCCAGTTCCGGGCAGCAATGATTCTCTCCGGCACGTGGGCGCCGGCGCGGGAAGGCCGAAAGGCTGGGGAGCCACTCAGACTTAGGCACATTAAGGTCTATGTCTCCCGGGGACACAGAGAGCGCCTGCCCGCCCTCTTTTACCCACCGGCGAGCTAGACTAGCTAGGAGGCCTTCCAGGATCTAGTCTCCTGGTTCCCTTCTGTTTTCACTCTGGTCCAGGTATTCTGGGCTTACCTTGCGCTTCTCAGTCCGAGAGTCAGAGTCAGACATTGGGGGCGAGCGGGCCGGGGAAAGGGGGAAGGTGGAGGGCGATCAGATAGATGGTGGTCGCTCTTGTTGGGAGCTCGGTGGAGTGGCGGCGATGGCAATGGCTAAGGGTGCGCGGCACCGGTGGCGGCGGCTACGATGCTAAGGCTCCGGCTGCGGCTGCTGTTGTTGCTGTGTTGGCTGCGGCGGAGGCGGCGCCGAGACTGCTGCGCTTCTGGGAACAGTCAGCTGCAAAAAGAGCAGGACACCAGGCAGCAGCGAGCTAAGAAGTGAAACCTGCGTAGCGCAGCAGCTGCGCCCAGCCTCGGCGCCCCAGAACTGGCCATCCAATCACCGCGGGGTCCGCCCCCTCGTGGCCCCGCCCCTCAGGGGCTGACCTCGCCCACTCCGAGCCCCGAGCAGGCAAGTCCCGACAGGTAAAGGCGGGGGTGGGGGCAGGGTGAGCCCCACCCGGTCCCGTCCCCTCTGGCCGCCCCTCCCCCTAGCACAGACACGTTCCATTCCTGTAGCTGAGGCGGCTAAGTCGAGGTCCAGTTCTCAGCGGGCGGAGCAAGCCTGGTCACGGGTTCTCTGTGTTTACTAGAGTGATTCTGACTGCTCCCGCCGAGATGTTTCCCCCTCCCCACAAAACCTACTCTTCCTTTCTAGCAAACCCGCGGGGAGACGCTAGGGGCGAGGACAGGGGGCGCTCTAGGACTGAGTCACGTTCTGCCCGAAGCCGGGCAGCGGGAGAGGGCATCGGCCTCCGAGGCCAGAGATGTCTCTTGGCCCGCGCGCTTTTCTGGATTTCCTAGGACTTTCTCCTTGACGTTCCAGGCAAATCTATTAGTTCTTGGCAAATCGTCTTGCGCCTTAGTCACTGGACCCATCTGCCCTTCAGAGAGCGCTGGGTCTCGAAAGTGAAGGGAGGGGAAAAAGTATAAGTTACCACTAGACGGTAGTTAGGGTCGGGGCTAGGGAGCTCAGCAAAGAAGGCTGCCCATTTTTTATCGGACACTTTGTGTCACCAACGCAAAACGAGACGTGTCTCCTAGGAATCCGGGATGACCCGTAGGTTTCTCCCTAAACTGTGCCATTTTCGGAACATGAACGCCATTAATTAGGAGTTAAGAACAAGAGGCGCAAAGGAGAGGCAGGGAGGAAGGAGGTAGACAAATTCTAGATCGTGGGTTGGAAAACGTGAATGAGGCATGGCTTGATGGAAGAAAAGTGAATAGGATGAAGGGAAAACGTGAAAAGAAACAAAGTTCGCAACTGAAATTTCTAAAGAAAGCTTTGGAGATACCAAGAAAAGAAATTGCTGCCTTTCCCTGTGCTGTGCCTCCGGATTGAGAAGGGCTTGCTTTTCAGTGAAGATCACGATTTAAAGGCTTAAGTCTATGGAGAGCTCTCCAGCTTTCAGATTTGCTGCTTCGTGTTTGCTGGACTCACGCAGAGTGGGTTGAGTGATCCCGGCCCTTTTTGGGCAAAGGCATGTAGTATATAGCGTGTGTCAGTGTTTTGTCTTTGTCCGTAGGAGTTGCCGGGGTTTGCTTTGAGGACAAGGAAAAGCAGGAACATAGTTTATTATTTATGCGGGCTGAGGCTGCAAAGAGAGCATTTTGACCAGTGCTGCAGGACCCCTCCTCCTCCTCCTCTTCCACTCCCTCTCCACCCTAGCTACCCGCCCAGCTTACCCGGGATGAGATCATCTGACTTGAGGCTGCGCTTCCACCACCTGTTCTGCCCGCGCGATTCAAGCCACGTCTCCCTGCCTCCCTCCTTTTGCGTCTTAACAAAGGGCATCAAGATAAGGGAGGGATAACGGAAAAAGCAAAGACTCATAACCTAACCAAGTTGGGGGGCGGGGTGGGGGGGGGGAGAAGAGGAAGGGACCAGGGAGGTAGAGAAGGAAAGGGACAGCCGTGAGAACGATACTGCTAATAATCTTAAGGTAAGAAGGTATTTTCCAAAATCTAAGAAAGGTGTAGGAACGTACATGTGGAAGAATAGGGAAATCATTTTCCGGGTTTCAAAGTCCAATTTAAAAAAAAATGTTTTTACTTTGGAGACTATATAACATCATCATGACACAGCAAAATAAAAGTATATACAATAGCGAATCTGGCACCAAAAAAAAGTAAAAGAGAGAAAAAGAAAATTAGTCTGAATGAGGGGAACTTTTGAAGGATTTCACTACTGTAGGAAATAGAGTAGTAAATGACTTCAGAGGCAAAGGCAAAACATTCATTGTAAAGACTCATCTCGTCTCTCCCACACTTCGCTTACAAAGCTACTGGAGCCTTTACAAACGCTCCTGCCCACAGACTAACAGTGATTTGGAAAAGTGGCCAAGGATAAGACTGAATGGATGGTTATGTCTCCAGTGAAATCTCCAAAATCATTCCCCAACCGAAAGAAAAAGTTAATTGGACAATTCTGTTTTTTTGGGGGGGGGCGGGGTCGGAGACACACACACGGGGTGGGAGGAGGGAGAGAGAGAGAGAGAATCGAAAGGAAGAGAAAGAAAAGAGGGAAGAGAGAAGCCAGATGGAGTCAAGAAAGTGGAAAAGATAAAAGTTAAAGAAAATGAACAAAATGGGAAGAGAAAAAAAATTTGTTTAAATCTAGTTTAAATCTAGTTATAAAAACCAAAATTCTTTAAGCTAGCCTCTGTAGCTAGCAAACTATTTTATGTGTAGGGAAATCTTTGCTCTATTTAAGGAGATAGTTACGTGGAAAACAAGAAGGCGGGGTGAGGTAGAGAAAAAAGCAAACCTCCAAAAAAAAAAAAATACTAGGGTTTCTGTACTCTCCATTTAGAAGGAGAATATGTAAAACCGCTCCCTTTGCACAGTGGTTAGGGTGGAAAGAAAAACATCACGCATTTCATTAGAAGTGGGTGTCAGAAAACCGGAAAGCTCTCTGCACAGAGGAATTGTCAGAGAAATAAACCAGGTGCACCCGGGGGGCAGGCAGCTTGTCGATGAAAGACAGTGAATAGTGACAAAGAAATGGGGGTGGGGAAGAGAAAAGAGAAGGATTGCGAAAAAACACAAATAATGCATTTTTACAATGAAATACCCTTGCTCACCTCGCTCCCCCAAGTCCCCAAGTTGAAACATAATCATTTGCACTTTAAAAATCTGGAGTAATTCGAATACGTATTCCACGATGACTTGGATGTAATCAAAGGAAGATCTACAATTTTGGTTAACACCCCATGTTACTGATACAGTGATGGTTGCGGGCATAACTTCAGTAACTTCTGTAGAACTAATGATCCGGAGACAAAGCTTTTCCTGTGTGTCGCCCCCGAGGTGACGAAAGCCCGCAGTCCTGTCCTTTTCTCCATCCCTGCCCCCTTTATGTTTGCTGGAATTCCAGGACTTAGTAGCCTAGTTGGACTGTAATTTCTGACTGTGAAAGTTTCCCTGGAAACTTTCTTTGGGAGGGCCCTCGGGTGGGAAAAATCAAAGAAAACCACTGGTTTCTTTTTTTTCTTGACCCCGGAACCTGGAAGGTCATTCAAAATGATTTTACTCAGACAAGCTCTTTCTACTGGCGTTTTGTTTGTTTGGCTTGGTTGTTGAGGACATGAGAGCACATGGCAGAAAGAGTAGAAGGTGGATATTTTGTCCGTTGAATAAAAAAAAAAATCACAATCCTTCTGCTAGAATTTTTGAGTGCAAATATTCTTGTGTTTCAGGATCCCAACTGAATTTTGCTGATCTTTTTAGATTAAATCATAATAAAAGCCGACTTCTATTCTCTAATTTGACTTCTAAAGAGACAAAGAACACTGTTCCTTTTTTTATTTCTTTATTAAACTTCCTACATATTTTTCTACTCGACAGATAAAAACGTTATATGGTAAAAATGATTTAAAATGTTTCTAAATACCACCCCGCCCCCCACCCCCAATACCTCCATCCTTTTCAGAAGTTGTTTGCATTGGTTGGTAGTTATGAGGACTGGTCTGGCTTTTCTCGCAGTCCTCCAGAGCATTTTTGCTTTGAGATCTTCTCTGAGTAAAATTCCAAAAGGTATTATCAGTCTGTCATCTTCGGGGCATTTCCTTTAAGAAGCTAAGTGGGTCTGACTCATCAGCAAACTGCCAAGGCTAGCTGGGGCAGGGGCTGGGAAGGGAGGAGAGTCCGGTGGGTTTGTTTACATTTTATCAGCTTTCCTGGAATCCCTCAGAATCTGACTTACTCTTTCCAGAGGGAGTCTCATCCATAAGGATGGAATCTCTTTGGATTTAAACCTGAAGAAGCCGGAGAGGACAGCTTATCTCCTGGCTTTGGACGATCCCTCCGAAGTCAGTGAGACCGAGCGAATTGGACCCCAGTGTGAACTCTCCAGCAGAGACAAGACTGGAAGTCCTTTCCCACATAGCACTTTCCACCCCCACACCTACCCCACTCAAACTCACTTCTCTCACTCCCTCTCGACTTTAGTCCAGACCCATCTGCAATCAGGCTCGCGCTTCTTAAAGTCCGCCTTGGCCTCCCTGACCCCGTTGATAGACAACTATGGTCTCGTGGCCACATGCTTTCATTGCCTGGCCCCAGTTTGTGCCCCTTCTTTTTCAGCAGGGGCCAAGTGATTAAGCATGGACCTAAATGGGATAGTTTTCCAGACACACATCAAGGGTGAGCTTCCTGATTCTGTGAAATGAACCACCGTGGAGACTGCAAACACAACACCGAAAACAAGACGTTTATAACTTGGCCCCAAATTTGAATCGCTGGTGGCGCATTCCTTCCCCCGGCGACTTCGGCTGTTCTTGAGGCTGGGGTGGAGGGTAAAACGCCCAGGCTGCTCGGGGATTGGGAATGCCAGCAATTGGCGCGTGGATGGAGCTGTGAGGGATGTTAAAGGCTGAAATCACTTTCAGTGCATCCTCCTTCACCGAATCACATAAATTCAGCAACTGCAAGACAAGACACAATGAGAGGTCAAGCTTTGTTGCTTCTTCGCTTTGGGTGCAGGGTATCTTTCACCCTCCTCATCCCACTCCCTTCAATGCTCACTCTGTCTCTGATTCTCTGTGTATCTCTGTCTCTCTGTCCCTCTGCCTCTCTGTCTGTCTGTCTGTCTCTCTCTCAAAGGCAGGTTCTAGGATCACGAAAAAGTATCCCTTTTCCCCTCCTAGAAACTCGACCCTAAATCTAGGAACTACGCCAAGCTTCCTAGATTCGCTCTAGGTGTCACAACTTCGGTGTCACACCTCCCCGCTACCCCTAAGTTTAAAAAAAAAAAGTGACTGAAAGAGGGAAAAATTGATCGGGAGGAATCAACAAAACCCTATACCACCTGCCCAGGGTCCTTCCACAAACAATGTCCCCTGACATCGAATTAGCTACTGTGGTTTGTTGCAGCTCACAAGTTTTGTAATGCCAACATTGTCTAGAAAGGGAGCTAGGTTGTATGTAAATACACTATACTACACCTTTCTATCTGATCAGAAATACCTCTGAAAATTGGAAACATAGAAGACAAACAAAAGTAGCTTCCTGCTGGCACATCCCAGTACATAGTCTGCAGGCTGCTGCTGACAATTTTCTTTGGGGGTAAGGCAATTGCCCAGGTGTATACACACACACACACACACACACACACACACACACACACAAGCTATTGATGTTTTCCCAGTGGAGACCTGTACAACCAATGGAAGCATCTCTGTTTTTCTACACCTTAGCAAAAAACGGACAAAAGAACTTCCTGCCTTTCCCAATCTTCACTCCCATTTCTCAAAGCTCCTCCAGTTCCTTTTCCTTAACTCCACTCAATAAAGAAAATCTTAAGAAAGCCTCATGGGCTTTTTTTTTCTCCCACAGCTTTAAAAATCATGATTTATACAAATGCAAGCTTTACGCTCTCATGTGGTAGGAGTTTTAAAACTTGAACTGATGATGTGAAGACCACAGTTTCCTTTAAAACATGATATGGCCAGCACCCCCTTTCTGGTTTGCTCAAGCAGAGGATGCATGCGACAAATGGATGAAGGGGGAAAAATGCCATTCGATGCATAGTGGTAAAAAGAATCTCTCAAGAGAGTTTATCTTTCTTCCAAATTTGCTATTCCAGATGTGTTGTTTTCAATGAACACTAAATAGTGCAGCTTGTGGTAAAGAATCAGATCGGTACTGAAATCCTTTTGATCATTTTGGGGATGTGTTCAAAGTTCAACTTTCTGTGACTCACTTTCGTTTGCTAAGAGTTCCATGTTAGTAAATAACATTGCTGACTAATCACTGGTTACTGTAATTATAAAATGTACCTAATATAAACCTAAAATACAACAGGAATAGGATTTCAGAGGTGGAAAGGATCTTAAGAGATCACCTAGCCCAACATTTTATAAATTAGGACACTGAAATCCAGGAAATTTTAAGATCCTCCTGAGGATTTCATTTTTACATTTTGTCTCTCTTTTTCTCTCCAACACTATGCACAATGCCTGGTACATAGTGAGCTCCTAATAAATGCTTGTTGATTAAGACAACATCTACATATATAGATATAGAAAAAAAATAGATATAATACGAGGTGAAAAGAAGGCCCTAGTGACAGGGTATCAAGAAAAGCTTCATGTAGAAGGTAGTGTTTAAGTTGAGCCTTGCACAAAAGTAAGGATTTTAAGAGGGAATGCATTCCAGTTACAGCAAATGCCCTGGGACTACCATCCCAAATCCTCATTCACATTAGGGGATTGGGGCCTATTCTTGTCCTTTCAGGGTTCTAGGGGACCCTGGGGGACTGTCATGAGCCCCCATCAGTGTGCTTTAAGCCCCACTTAATAATAGTTTACATCATTTGGGTCAACATAATTAGCTTTTAGAGAAGAATATTTACTAAGCTGGTATAGTAAGAACAAATGGTCCAAAATATTCCCCAAACATCTATGATACACTTTGCAACAAGTACATACAGAATCCAGGGAAAAGTGAGCACAAGCTTTGAACATATAATGTGGCAAGAGATAACACAGCTTCTGGTTGGTAGAAGTCTTTTTATCCCTTCATGGGGGCTTCATGAAGTTATCTTTAGTCATGGTATAGCTTTCTTCTGGCATCCTCATAGAAACCTTCAGTAAGAAGTTTAGCTGACCTGTATTAAATGTCAATGGTCACATTTTGTCACAGTTACTGGCAAAATGAGTACAGGACTCAGGTTTCTAGACTCCCAACCTTAATAAAAAATATACAAGTTTATAGCTCCACACTTCAACACTTCAAAGATACTTTATTTCATAGGTTTCTATATTCCCTTTATAATTCTTGTACTCTTTTCTAGATAGTGTTGTAAAGTTATATAATGCTTTCAGGTTTGCAAAATGCTTTATATACATTATCTCATTAAACCTCATAACAACCCTGTGAGGCAGATAACAATGAATTATGTCCATTTTATTGGTGAGGAAATTGAGGTTCAGGAGGTTACATCATTTTTCAAAGGCCACATAGCCTCGATTGGCAGGATTTGAACCCTGGATTCTGACTCCCAAGTATAATTGTCTACAACTACACCACACTTCAGTCTCTTTTTTGTCCTATAATTCCCCCATATCATAATCACACATGCAAATAAACAAATTCTTAGGAAGAAGACGATTTGCTTTGTCCCATAAAATCCAATCAACTTCATGAATAATATACAAATTGAGGGGCCAGCTTATTTCCTACTGTTTATGTTCCTCATTGGCTGTACAGTGGTGGATCTTAGTTTGAAGGATTAAGAACCATGAGTTTTGGGTTGCTCTGCTTAGTCAAAATTATCAATACAGTTAGTGGCTATAATTTAAAAGGAAGGAAGGAAGGAAGGAAGGAAGGAAGGAAGGAAGGAAGGAAGGAAGGAAGGAAGGAAGGAAGGAAGGAAGGAAGGAAGAAGGAAGGAAGGATGAAGGAAGGAAGGAAGGAAGGAGGGAGGGAGGGAGGAAGGAAGGAAGGAAGGAAGGAAGGAAGGAAGGAAGGAAGGAAGGAAGGAAGGAAGGAAGGAAGGAAGGAGAAACCAGCCATCACTCCTTGTTCCACCAACTGCTGCTCTAAATCCAGGTTTATCATTTGTCTATGTCATATCTTCATTTCTGTAAAAATGCAATGATGATAATTACTATTAATTAGCTGTCATTCTACATAATTGCATTATAAGGATGTCCAGGTGTTCCTTATATCTATTTTCAAAGATACTTATGATTTCATTAATATAACTAGGTCTCAATTAGTGTGAATAATGAGTCCCCTGAAGAGGTTCCATGTATTTGAATTTGCAATATTCAAAGTTAAAATTATGTAAAATAGGGTAATTGGTTCCAGCCAAATGGAAATAAACACGTAGTATAAATATGAATAATGTGAGCACTTCAGGGGAATTCATTATTTGAAATAACTGGAACCAAACTGTAAACTTAACATACAAAAATTACTAAAGAAAATTATAATTATTTCTATGGGACCCGAAGAGCTCTAAAAAAAAGTAAAATACTTTAATTGAGATTTCACACCATAACCATAACCATCTCTATAAACATGGGTATATTTAATGGTAGTAATTCTAAATCAAAACCCAATTTGTGGCCCATGAGCCAATTTAGATGACTTATCACTTAAAATCATAATAATATATTTAACCAGAATAAGTAGTAAAAATAGTGATCTAATAAGTTGCCACTCCAACCCTACTTAGTGTATGTCCTTGAACAAGTCATTTTTATATTCAGTTTTAGTCTTTTCATCTGTGAAAGGTGGATACTGGACTACGTAATTTCTGAGACCCCTTCTAGTTTTAGTATTCTGTAACTCTTAAGTAATAATATCTTCTTTTAAATGAATAGGGAAAAATAAAGCATTAATCTGTGGCAAAAACAAAGATATGGTGCTTGATGTTAACTAATATTAATATTAATGGTGCAAGGGATAATTGTTTTGAAGAAAGAAATATATTGAGTATTCAAATAATGATGCATGATTACCTATTTCGTGGATTATCCAGACAAATTTTTAATGCCAGAAGGACTTTCTTTTGTCCAAAGCTCAATTATAGAATTGAAGATTATTAGAGTTAGAAAGGACTTTAAAAATTATCTAGTCTAACCTTCTTAATTTTTACAGATGAAGAAACTGAAGCTCAAAGGAATCAAGTGACTAGTTCCAGGTCTTGCCATTAATTAGTGATAGAACCAGGCCACAGTCTCCTGATTCTTAGTCCAGTGTTCTTTCTATCTCATTGAGTTCTACTACTAGTTGGTATCTGCAGAAGTGAAAACTAATTTTAGTACATCTAAAAGCAAAATAATTTGCTTCACTCTGCAATTATTTGGCATTCACTTCTCTGTGTTTATATTATGTATCTATGGTAAAATGACAAAAGACTGATTTTTTTATTTGACTTTTCGTCTCCAGCACCTAGCACAATACCTGACACGTAGCAATTAATGAATGCTTATTGAATGAAATTACATTCCCCCACCAATTACATAATTCACTGTAAAACAAGATCAAAATGATTTGGGGGTCATCTCACGTCGAATTACTTGCAAGCCGGTTCACCTCTATTAGCATCGATAATCCAAGTAATTAAAGAGAAGACACTTGTAGGAGCCCTAGAAGCAGCTGCTGAAGAGCAATGTTAAAATCCAAATTATTTTTTATATTATAAATAACAAACAATGTTGACAAGAGGGCCTATATTTTCCTTTGTCAAGTTTAAGTCTTTTAAAATGCCAAGTAAACATACATATCATGCTCTGAGCTCTTAACAAGGTGATCTTCTGACCTAAATTGCTAGGAAACTGGTTTCTGGTTTATATTATAACAAAGGTTTGCATCAGAAAAACTAAACATAACATTTAGCTGATAGACATGGTTATCTGAGGTAAACATTTTGAAATGGAATCAATTGATGTCACTCCTCTCTTTACCAACCTTTTGCATCTTTATTGCAAATTAGGTGTTGCAAAAGTGAGTGACTTATTCAGCTAAGACTTCACCAAGCCTAAATCTCATTTAAAGCATAAGCTTCAAAACAACTAAGAAGATATTCAACACACAGTACTTTAGGGCTGCCCTAGAGCCTGAAAGGCCTCCCAGATTCACCTCCTTTACAAAGCATTAGGGGAGGGTTAGAGAAACCTTGTCTAACTATTTGGGAGCCATAGGCTTTTGTTTGTTTGTTTGTCTTACTGTTCTTCTGCAAGCTCAAATACAGCCCATGGGTTACTCCAGTAAATATTAAAATTGACTTTCCTTTAAATGCTTCTGCTACCTCCAGCCTCTTTTGTTGTTTAGTTGTTTTTCTTGTCAGATTCTTTATGACTCCTTTGGGAGTTTCTTGGCAAAGATACTGGAGCGGCTGGCCATTTCCTTCTCTAGCTCATTTGACAGATGAGGCAAGCAGGGTTAAGTTACTTGCCCAGGGTCATATAGCTAGAAAGTGCCTGGAGGCCAGATTTGAACTCAGGAAGATGGGTCTCCCTTACCCTAGGCACTGCACTCTATCCACTGCACCACTTAGCTGCCCCTGAAGTAGGTAGTATAAGTACATTAATAGAGAAGGGAGGTGAGGCTTAGGTTATAAGGTCTCATAGTTGGTAAGTGAAAGAACTGAGACATGAAATCTAGCTTTCTTTTGCTCTACTTCAGTATTCTACTGCCCTGTCCTGCCATATGTATGCATGCATGCATGTACACATATGCACATATGTAATATTGTATACATACACATATTGCACATTCTAAATATGCCCATACATATGAACGACAATCATTGCAAATCATGCAATCTTTTCATCGATGGGGACCTTAGAGGTCATACAGTCCAATTCTTTCCTTTTACAGAATTTTACAAAGGAAAGAAGCAAAGTGACCTGCCCTAGAGTGAGCATTGGGGCCATAACTAGGAATTCTTTCACCTGAGAAGGGGAAAGGTTGTTGCCAGCAGTGGCACAGATTACAGTGGTGGGCAGCACAGAGGAGATGATTCTGTGGGAAACTGGACAGTGACAGTGTAGCAGAGGGCATTCCAACAAAGCTGTCGAGGCACCATGATGAAAGGGAGCTCCTCATTACTTATTACACCTATCTCCTGTCTCTGGCTACCATGGCAGCCCAGCCCAACGCATCCATGAGTCTAGTAAATGCTTTTGAATGGATACTTCAGACAGCACAGGTAGAGCAGTTTATTAAAGAATCCAGTTCTCTTCACTCCTTGCTTACTTCTCGTTCACTACTAAGTTCATATAGTACTTTAGCATCTATAAGTTTTCATCACAGCAATCAGGTGAAGCAATGCAAGAATTATTAACTCCATTTTATAAAGAAACTTTTTTTTGAAGTTAAGGGCAAAGTCCTTGTAACAAAAATGCATAGCACAGCAAAATTTCCCTATGTTGGCCACGTCTGCAAATGTATGTCTTATATTGCAAATTGGTTCGGTCACTTCACTGTCAGTAGATGGATTACATGCTTCATCATTAGTCATCAGTACTTGTGGTTAGTAACTGCATTGGTCAGACTTCTTAAGTCTTTTAAAGTTTTTTTTTTCCTTTTCACTTCACTATCTATCAATCCATTCTAGTTTCCTCAGATTTCTCTTAAACTCTTTATTTCATCACTCTTACTGTAAAATGATAGTTCATTTATTCACATAGTATAATTTGTCTAACCATTCCTCAATTGAGGGATGCTCTTTGTTCTTCAGTTCTTTGCTATAACAAAAGAGCTGCTATAAATATTTTCATACATATGCGTTCTTTTCCTCTTTATTTGACCTCCTTGGGGTATAGGCCTTGTGGTACTTCTGGGTCAAAGTTTAGTGCCTTTTGGGGCATAGTTCCAAATTGCTTTCCAGAATGTCTGGGCCAATTCATGGCTCCATCAAGAGTACATAAGTGTGCTTATTTTCCCACAGCCCACGAAGAAACTTTCTCACATATATGACTGTGACCAGTGTTTTGAAGATATGTATATATACACACATACATATATATGTGTACACACACATACATACATATACATATATATATATACACACATATGCCTATTTGTATACACTTACTTTTCACTTCAAGGAATTTTATTGTAGGAATTATACAATATTACTTGATTAAACAAGATTTCACCTTCATAGGGAATTTTCAAGTAGAATCTTATAGAGTTAAGTATTAGTTTTATGAAGGAGAAAGGCCATGGAATCACAGCACTCCTGAGTTCTATGAACTCAAAGGTCACCTTGGAGGTCCAGCCTCCCATCCACCACTAGGGTCCTTTCTGTTGTCATATAACTTACACTTGAATAACTAATGACAAGGGAATGATTAATCCATGAAGCAGTCCATTCCACCTTTGAATAGCATTGGGTGTTAGGGGGTTCTTACTTATAAGTAGCTGGTCTGTCTCCCTCTAACTTCTACTCATTAGTTCTAGTTATGCCCTGCCATGAGGTTAAGGCTAAAATAAGAAGAGAGGATTATCTGTGAATGTGAGTTATGTGTTTTCTGCCTCTACTTCAATTCAGCTCAAGTGCCTCTTTCTCCATGAAGACTTTCTTGATCCTCCAGCTGCTGGTGCCCTCCCTCCCCAAAATACCTTCCTTTTGTATATGTCTCATGTGTCCTTTTACAAACACACACACACAGAGTCTGAGGGCAGTTTTAAATTTAAAAATGCTTTAAAACTTCTTGGGGCCGGGGCAGGGAGCAATCAGGGTTAAGTGACTTGCCCAAAGTCGCACAGCTGGTAAGTGTCTGATGCCAGATTTGACCTCAGGTCATCTCGATTCTAGAGTAGGCGCTTTAGCCACGGTGCCATCTAGCTGCCTCAGATCTAAAATTCTGGAGATATCCCGCACGTATGTGTATTTGTGCATCTATATTTATAATGTTATATATGATTAACATACAATATATACAAGCTTATACATATATATATAAACATATACCTTCAATTAATCGACAAACATTTATCAAGCACTTTCTATGTGCCAAGCACTATATTAAGCATTGAAGATACAAAGACAAAAGTGAAACAGTCTCCACCCAAGAAGGTTACATTCTAACCAGAGACACACACATATATGTGTAAGAGATATAGAAATATTTCTCACCTACACATATATACACATGCACATATAATACATATATGCATATACAACTCATATATATGTATATGTGTTATATATCTATGTGTCCAACATGCATAATTAGGCTAGGAAAGGAAACAAATAGATTACATTTAACAAATCAACACCATATAATAATCATATATATACATATTATGTGTCTATATAGCATCATGTATGTGTTATAGATGTGAATCCATGCATGATTATATACATGTGTATTTATATATTATTTTATATGCATATACATACATACATACATACATAAGTATATTATATATACTATGTATATGTTGTCTCTGGTTAGAATGTAAACTCCTTAAGGGTGGGGGCTGTTTGAGTTTTGTCTTTGTATCTTTAGTGCTTAATATAGTACTTGGTACATAGTATTAATAAGAACTATAAGTGTGTGTATCTATATATATATGTATGTGTGTGTATGTGTATATGTATACATATGTGTGTGCATGTATACATGCATCTATCTAGTTGAATTCTATTCTGTTCCATTGAATTCTCTTCTGATCCACTACTGGTGTTACTTTTGGGGACCAAACAATAACATGGAGTTCCTCCCATAGCACACCTTTCCTATCTTATAAGGCTGTTTGTGAGGCAAATACTGTGTAAATGGTAAATTTCAGTAAAAATCAAAGAATTGCTGTTTTTATTACTGGCTGTTTCAACAATCCAGCTAGCAGCTGATGTGGCAGTGTAAAACCAACAACAACCAGCTCACAGCATGCTGCAAGCCCAGATTCTTTTGATTTGCTTTACTACAGAAAGCAACGTCAAGGGGTTAGCATTTGGGGTTTTCTTGACAGATACTGGAGTGGTTTTCCATTTACTTCTCCAGCTCATTTTATAGATGATGAAATTGAGGCAAGGGGGTTAAGTGATTTGCCCAGGGTCCCACAGCTACTGAGTATCTTGAGGCCAGATTTGAACTCAGGAAGATGAGTATTCCTGACTTGACTCCAGACTCACTCTATCCATTTCATCACTTAGCTATTACATTTTTAGATAGTTCTAGTCAAAAGAAAGTTTCCCCAACATCAAGCCAAACCCCAACATCTTGTAATTTTCATCCATTTTTTTTTGTAGTTTAGCTCTCTGGGGGCTAAAGAGAACTAGTTTATACTCCCTTTCCTCATGCAGCTCTTCAAATACTTAAAAATAGCTGTCGTACCTCTTTTCCCCCAAGTCTTCCCTTCTCTAGTTCCTCCAACCGATCATCTTATGACATGGTCTCTAGGCTCCTTGCTGTCTTGGTCACACTACCTGGTTATGTTCCAGGTGTTGACATCCTTCCTAAAATATAGTACAGTCTAAAATTGCATTCCCGTATCACACTGTTGAGTGTCCACGTCACTAACACTCCCTCTTTTTTCATATAAGATGGCCGACTGATTGGAATGAAGCATTGATTAAGAACTTACTTTGTGCAAAGCTAGGCAGCTAGATGGCATAGTGGATAGAGTAAAGAACTTGGAGTCAGGAAGACTTGAGTTTGAATTCTGCTTCAGACTCTTACTAGCTGTGTGACTCTGGGGAAGTCACTTAACATGTCTGCCTCAGTTTCTTTATCTGTAAAATAGGGATAATAAGAACACCTATCTCACCGAGTTGCTGTAGGGACCAATGAGTTAACATATGTAAAGCTCTTTGCAAACTTTAAAGTTCTATATAAATGCTACTAGCTATTCTAATTATGCAAAGCATTGGAGATACATCTCAAAGAACTCACATAAATATATTTTCTAAGCCTTGTGTAGCTGAATTTTTGAACCCGTGTAGACTTTAATTTCTATCTCCGCTACATTTCATGTTATTAGATTCTAGCCCAATGGTATCCAAAGTAAGGGCCTGCACCCCCACTGAGTCACGGCACAACCCCAACAAATAACCAATCAAAGAGTGGGCAAAATGGGTCACACACACACACCCATGACAGTTAATCACTGGGTTCAATGCCACTTCACCATCCCCCTTCAGCCAGTATCCCCTCAAACTCCCCCACTCTCCCCTATTCAGCAATCTGACTTTCCTGTCAGTGTGAGCTCCTAACCTTTCCCCTCTGCACTAGCCGTCAGTTCCTCTGGGTGGTTGTTATATAATTAAAAACCAGGCACCAGAAGTAGCTATGAAGGCAATATTCAAACCCCTTCCCCGTACCCTGCTTCTCCCCTTTCACTCCCAGGGGCTGCCACTGCTTTACAGTGTCTTTTCAGGGGCTTAGTATGAGTAGCACAGGATGGGCAGGCACAATCTACCTCAAAGATCCCATTGTTTTCTCCTTCCCACCTCAAACTATTCCCTCTTCTGAACTTCTCCATTTCTGGGAGGAGGGAAGGAGAGGAAAATTAAAGGAAGGAAGAAAAAAGAAGGAAGGAAGGAAGGAAAGGAGGAAGGGAATAAACAAGCATTTATTGAGTGCCTACTATGTGCCAAGCACTGTGCTAAGTACTTTACAAATATTATCTCATTTGATCCTCACAACCACCCTGGGAGGTAGGTGCTATTATTACCCCCATTTTATACTTGAGGAAACTGAGGCAGACAGGTTAAATGACTTGCCCAGTGTCACACAGCCACTAAGTATCTGAAACTGGGTTTGAATTCAGGTCTTACAAAGTCCAGGCCCAGTGATGTATCCAATGCAGTGCCTATCTTTTCAGTAGCCCAGATTCTCAACCTTCTCATTATCCTTGATTCAACTAAAATTTCTCTCTTCAGAAGTACCAGTGATCTATTAATTGCTAAATCTTATGGCTTTTTCTCAACACTCTTTCTTTTTGATCTCTGGTAGCATTTGACACTGCACTTTCTCATCCATGGGCTGCTAAAGAAAAAAATATGTCATCAACAAAGTATGTCATCCTACTGTTTTAGTCTTTTTGAAATCTCTCTGGATCATGAATCTGTCATGCATTGTGCTGGCTATCCCTTTTAGCTTTGTGTCCCCTGCAATCTCAATAAGCATGTCATCTACGCTTTTATCCAAATCTCTGGAAAAAAAATTGATCTTAGGCGACTATAGTTTTCATATCACATTTCATACCCATGTCATAAGTAGTAATGTGATATAAATGTTAGCTACTTTCTACACTTCATCCTGCCTCTGAAGAATGTCCTTAGCTTTATTTACTGGATCCGAGAAAGTTGGCAGCTATATACACTTCGATATTTGAATGCGTTTGCTGACTAAGACAAGTTTTAGGGCTCTTTTTGCCTCATGATTGTGACACTTACTTTGCATTGGTTAAATGGTTATAAGAGAGTTGGTGATAATCAAGGCCAATGTTTTTATCTTTTTTCATTTCCTATTTTTTTGGGCACTGACAGCTCATTCTGATAGGTTGAATGTATTGAGATTGTTCACAATATCTTCTCATCTTTAGCTTTTTCTCTAATTAGATGGTTTAATTTTTTTTCTCTGATGCTTTATTAAGTTAATGGTTTAAGTATACACAGACTGATGATTTGATATGGCTTCTATATGAGTAACCATTTCCTGTCTCTTAAGATATATTCAACTTTTTTTGTGATTGTTTGATGCTCACCATTTCTAGCCTATTTCAACTTTCTAATGTATGAAAGTACCGATCATATACAGATGCGAGGCTTCTCTGTAGTCTACAAACATTTGGCCTCCTTTGTGTCTCAAATGTGAGTGATATCATCAATATATTTTTCACCATCCTGACCTGTGTCTGCTTCTGCATTGAAGTTACTGGTTGAAGTAGGGAGCTACTTTTACCTCCTTTACCTCCTTTGCCCATAATGGAGATATTGAGGAAAACGAGTATACCCGAGAAGTAACAGCTAATAATAATGATAATATTGCTTGTTTTTTATAGCACTTTAAAGTTTGCAAAGTGATATTTACAAATATTATCCCACTTGACCCTCACAACCACACAGGGAGTTGGTGCTGCTATTATTATCCTCCTTTTTCAGGGAGGAAACTGAGGCCAAAAGAAGTTAAGTGACTTGCCTCATAGCTAGTAAATGACAGGGGCTAGATTTGAACTTAGGCCTTCTGGACTCCAGGGTCAACTCTCTATCCAATGAACCACTTAGCTTCCTCTAACTATCTGAAGGCAAACAAGATGAAGGTATTGAAGACAAAGTAATTGATTCACTCTTTACTTCCCCTTTCTGCCCACATACAGGAGTGGCAATTTTCCCATCCCCTTATGAGATTCTCCTTGAGACTTACTTCAATCCCTCTGGAGGTTGCAACCATTTTTGTATATGGTATAGGTAGGAATGAGAATGATTTTCATTGCCTGCTTATTTTCCTACAAGTTACCTGGTTGGTCTGTCAAATAATTTTGTACTTGATTTGTGGTTCTTGAATGTCCATGGCCTATAAATATAGTGAATAAATTGGGGGTGGGAGGAATATCAAGCCATGATTTTTGAAATTGATTACCTAAATCACCCCACACTAAGCATGGAGGTTAACTAGGAGCTCCATGTTACCTAAGTATCAAATATACGTTCATTTGGTTTGGGGAATCTTGTCAAATACTTCAGAGAATGTCTCTGCCTCAATGTTCTGCAGCACATGGTATTTAAATTACAATAATCTTCAAGGTCATCATTTTACCTGTGTTACCACGAGGACAGGGAAATTAAATGATCAAGTGTCTCCTGAAATAATGTTTCTTGTTGTTTTGGGGCATATAAGAAAATAAATTCCTTTGTTTTCCTTTTCGAGGAGAACCCACAGGGCATTTCTATAAGGTCTTCTCTTCTTATTGCTTTGTTAATTGAGAGAAAATCAATACGGACATGATTCAGCTCTTCCAATCATATGCCAATGTGCTTTTTGCTGGACAAAAACCTCCCATGAACACTAATATTTATTGGGTTCAAATGCTTCTCAACAAGGCAATGTGATTAGGGGTATTTTAGATAAGTTTATAGAAAGTTTCTATATGTATTGAACACTACAGGAAATTGGCTTGAATAGGGGTGGCCATGGGCCATGGGACCTGATGATAAGGAGGACTTTGTTCAATTAGAGAGTCCACCACTGAGTCTTTCTGTACTGAACAAAATCACTTAACCTCTGGATTCACTTCTGCTTACTTTAAAAGCCTTTAAACTTTCTCATTAGACTTTGAGTCCCTTTAAAACAACAACACTGTGGTTCCACCCACAAGCACCAGATAAACAATAGATGCAAAACAACACATCACTACCTTGCTTGTAGCAATGAGTAATGGGAGTCAGCGAGGCATTGTAGAAATGGCACTAGACTTTGAGTCAAAACACCTGAGTTTGAGTTTCACCTTAGATCTTTACTAGCTATGGATCACAGGCATTTCTTAACCTCTCAAAGGTTCAGTTTTCTCATCTATGAAATGGGGGCCATACTCGGAGTCCCTACCACACAGATTTGCGAGAAAAATACTTTGGAAACTTTAAAGCACTCTTGAAGTGTGAGTTATTATTTCACCCTGGTGAAGATAGTCATAATACTGGGTTTGGTCAGGTTTTAAGGTTGTCCAAAATACAGTCACTCAGTCAGTAAGCATTTATTAAACACCTACTATGTACTATGCGCTATGCTAAGTGCTGAGCATACAAAGCAAGGCAAAGATACAGTGTCTGTTCTCAAGAAGCTCACATTCTAATGGGGAAGGATAATATTTAAACAACTGTGCATATGCAAGATATATGGCATGTAGGGGGCGGAGCCAAGATGGCCACATGAAGGCAGCGTCTTACCGGAGCTCTCTCACAAGTTCTGTCGGATTCCTATAAAGAGGTGAATTTGAGCAGATTTGAGAGAGTTGGAAACCGCGAGAAGTCTGAGTGGGGCAAATTTCCCAGCCAGGAGAGTCTGAAAGGCCGAAGGAACGAATCTGTAGGCTAGAAGAGTCCTCGGCGTGCAGAGCTGCTCCAGACAGGACAAAAGCGGAAGCAGCTGGCCGGGAAACCCATGCGGGAGACGGGCTGGAAGAAAGCCGGGCGCCCGAAACTGGCAGAGATCCCCAGGCCTCCCAACATAGGACGGCACTCCGTGGAAGCGAAGAGAGGCAGCTCAACGCCACTAGTCCGTGAGACACCAATTCCTGAGGCTTACAGCCCAAAGGACACTTCTTGAACTTCCGGGAGACAAAA
>CM053625.1:231400489-231424780 GCA_028646595.1 Phalanger gymnotis
GCTGGAGTCCTGCTTCCCTCTGCCCCTTTGTGGGTTCTGTAGTTCTAGAATTGGTTCAGAGCCATTTTTTCATAGGTTTTTGGAGGGACTTGGTGGGGAGCTCACGCCAGTTACTGCTTTCCAGTCGCCATCTTGGCTCCGCCCCCTCTAATAATGTTTTGTAGAAAGCCCTCACAATAAACTGGGTCTGCTTTATGGGGACTAACCTAGCTAAGCAAGATTGGAGGGAGGAGGTGGGGGTGGTGGTGAGGGAAAGAAAAAAAGCATTTGTTAGGTAGGTAGTATGTACCAGGCACTGCAGGATGCTACTTGGAAGTGAATCACTTGGTTGTGGCAACCCATGAAAAAAAATCTAACCCTGCAATGAGAGCAGTACATGGTGCAAAAGGTGCCCCAAAAGACTATCTATAAACTTTGGCTTTAGTATTATACTATATAATACTAATATAATAATACTATATTATAATACTAAATAAGAGATCCTTATCCAGAGACCAATGAGTGGACAAAATATTGGAGGAAACCAATGATATCAATCTTGATATTCTTGAAATAAATTAAATCAGATAAACAGCAGGAAGTCATAGCTAAGTAGAATGATGGCTCACAGATTTTCCTCAGAGAGACAGTGGTAATGATAAACATTTGCAAAAAGACCACTATGGAAATATTTACAGTTTTGTACCATCTAGTGTAGAAGATAAAGAAGTAAATAAATTCTATAAGACCTAGACAAATATTTCTAATTAGATCAACATATAGCATAATATTTGGCAGTAGCTAGCCGATTTATTGGTTATCATTACTTTTTATACTTATTCTGGAATCTGTCCAGCTTACTCAGAGCTTAACATTTGCTTGAATTAGGATTTGCTTTCTGATATTCTTGTTTTTCTACAAAGTGTTTAATGACTTTAATGAAAAGTTGGGAGTATGTGAGAAAGGTGAAAAAAATATATTGGAAAGAATGGGTCAGGAATGAGTAACGAAAGAGACCAGAGACAGAAGGCTCCTATAAATCATGAATACTTTCCTTAAGATAAGAATCAGAAGTGACGTGGTGAATAACCTTACAAAGAATGAAACTGATATTTTAACAGACAACCTGCTACTAATACGTAAGTCATTTCTCAATCAGCTGTCTGTGTATAGTAAGACTATAGTCTATAGTATAGACTAGGAAAAATCAAAATTAGTACAAGTATAGAAGAAAGTAAAACAAGACATAGGGTGCAATTAAAATAACTCTAATCCAACCTATTTAAGGAAGTTATTTATAACAAAGAATAAAAAATGGATGGAAGGAAGAGCATAGACATTGATTGCAATAATTTTATAAAGAAATTCAACAAATACCAATCAATTGCCATTAAGAGACCAAAAGCACTTTAGTTAGCAAACATTTGACTACTTACAAAGCAGAAAGATATGGCGGCCAGGTAACAGCAATATAGAATATAGACTTGTTCACAAAACCTTACACTGGAGAATAGTGTAAGATTATTTACAGTACTACTTCATAAAATTAAGAGAAGTAGAAGATAAATCATTTAAAGAAAGATTGGCAAGAGATAAAACCAAGAAAAGGGCAAAAAACCAAGAACATTTAATAATTAAGCTGGAAGGAGGTCAATAAACAGATAAAAGATAGAAAAGATTTACAAAGATTTTTATAACAAATTCTTTTCACCATTCAGAAAAGTGGACCTATCACATTTGGATTTTGACACTTCAGTGCTGGGGTCAGCAAATGATGGCCCAAAGACCAAATCTCATCCATAGCCTGTTTTTGTAGGTCCTGCAAGTAAAGAATGATTTCTACAAAAAATTTTATTAAAAAAATTCTTAGCTTGTAGGTCATCCAAAAACAAGCAGTGGGTTGGATTTGATCCATGGACTATCGTTTGCTTACCCTTGGTCTCAAGAGGATGACATGCAGTTAGAAGCACAATCTATTGAACTTGTTCTCAACATACATACATACTGAGTAAACACACTACAAATGGACAATGAATTGTGCCAGGAATTACAGAGAAGGAGGAGAGGGCATTGGATGGCCTCTGGGAAACTACAGAACTTCTTTAATGATCCCAAATTAATCCCTGGAACAAATTTCCCTTTTATTGTCAATATTCTCTCAGTGACTATATGCCTTAAAAACTTCAGTCTCTGGAGAATTAAAATTCAGTATCATTCATAGGATAATGGACAGGAATATGGTGGGTGAAAGCATGCAAAAACACAGAACAAATAAGGAACTATGAAACATGAAGAAAAAGATGTCAAAGACATTTATGAATGAAAAAGGATGGTTGGTCAAGTGGTAAGAAGAAGAGATAACCACTGGGTAGTCTGTGTGCTTTAGAAGTATCCCCATGATGTCAAAGGAAAGTGAAGAAAGGATCCTAGCACATTTACTGGATTCCTGGTGGTAAAGATATAGATAAAGAGTCACACTGGATAAGCAGGCAAGGATGGTTTGTTGCTATCTGCATTGTGGGATAGAATACTGTGATGGCAAGCAAAGTGGGACTTTTTGTTGTTTTTTGTTTGAGTGCTTCTCAGCACAAAGGTGGTCAAGTGCCTTTGACTGAGTCTTGCCTTTGTTTCAGTCAAGAGTCTTCAATTGAATTAGGAGTATCTGATGACCTGCTTAAGTTACAGGAAGGTTTGTGTCACATGGGTTTGAGTCTCCTGGTTGTGAGGTCCTCCGACCCTGAAGAAGAGTATATATACTCAGAGGTTAGTGTTTTGCTTTCAGGGGCTCTCATTCCCTGGAAGAGTGTTGTGTGATTTGGCCAGATGAGAATCTGGGTAGCTGTCATGGAGGCCCCGCCCCCCTCTGGCTTTGAAAACCCAGATGTTGGTACTTCTGTCTCTCTGGTAACTATGTATGCTATGGTCAGACAGAAACCTGTCTGTGAATCTGTTTATATTGTCTCCATTTGTAATTTCTGTTTGTATTTCATCTGAAGTTCAGGGTGCTGACTTTTTCTCCTGAACTAAGGGAATTATACACACATACACACACACACACATCTATATATACATATATATCTATATATACATATATAGATATATATGTTTAATTAAAATGAGATTGTAAACCCCTTAAAGTTACTTTCCTTAGAAAAGCAGATCAAAGAACCTGTGCTAGCAGCCCTCCTGTGTGCTAGTATCATTGGTCTTACACATCCACAGTAGCAGCAAGTAGCATTGTTGTTACAAATATCCACACTGATCAGATTGCGGATTGATTTGAGTATTTGAAGTAATTTTGTTACCACCTATCCACACAAACCCTATGCCTCTCTACTGCCACGTTGAGTGAGCCCAAATTTTTAATTCTTCAGAAGCTATGGCATGCTATGACTCACAGCCACGCTGCATGATTGAGAGAATACTATTATTAAAAAGACGGACCTCTTTTTTTTTTCAGAGAGAAGAATGGAATCAATAAAAGCACTGTACAAGTTACCAAAGGCAATCTAACTCATCTTCCTCCCTGTGTTCAGTTCGGGGCCTAATTCACTGTCCATGATCAGTATCTGTCCATGTACTCATGGAATATTTCTATGAGTTGTTTATCCAGCTATATCTCTTAATATGGATAGCAGGCATTTTTCATCCCCTTGGCTTTCCTGTGTAGATGGTTTAAAATTTTCTGAAAACTCTTTTGAGTTCTATTTGTTAAGAGTACGTTAGTAACAAGATAACATACGTATGACATTTCATTGAATAAAAGGGATTCGAAAAGATCCAAACATACTAGAACATTGGGTTGAGTCTAAGAAGAAGAAACGTAATAGGGATAAATGTTAAGTCCTCCACTTGAATTAAAAAAAAACAGTTCCACAAACACAACATGAGGGATATAAAGCTATGTAACAGTTTTCTTCCTTTGAAAAGATATTGTAATTTTAGAGCACTGCAAGTACAAAATTACTAAATGATATGATGAGGCAGTGAAAAAACCTAGTCTGCATTAAGAGAAGCATAATATTGACAGCCAGGGAAGAAACAGTCATGCTGCTCCTCTTCTCTCCTCAGACCACTTCCAGAATGTTGTGTTCAGTCCCAGGCACTACAATTCAGGAAGGACATTGATAAGCATCCAGAGGAGAGCCACCAAGTTGATTAGGTGATTAGAAATAATGCCTTCTTTGTGTAAGATACTGCTTCTTTTATAAATGAGCAGTTTGCTAAAAAAAATAAATCAACTTTTGTGTAAAAAAAAAAGAATGAATGAAATCACCTTGTAGAGGGTGCTTTTTTTCCCTTTCATCTGTGAATTTTAGTTGCTGAAAGGGACAGGAAGAGAATTTTTGTGTACAAAAAGTAAAATTTTTGTGTGAAGAAGCAGATTGTCTTTTTAAATGTAAGGACACATTGCTAGGAGGACTAAATAGAGAACTGCCTCTCAGATGAAGGGACCTGTCTGAAGGCAGAAAAATGACTGAGCTTATACGACATTGTGATCTTTCATCTCATTTGCATATGATTACTTTTAGAGTTTAGAAAGTAATAACTCATAAAGTGGTAAATAGCAAAATGGTTTAGAGACTTACAAGAACATTAAACAAGAACTTTCAGCTTCATAACTGACAGAAACTTAGATTTTATTAGATTTATTTATTTAGATTTATTAGACTAGAAGAGCATAGCTCAAGTTTATGTGCAGACTATGAATTTTTAAAATACTGCATTTGTTTTGTTGACCGTTATAATTATGTTTGCTTTTGTCTTGTCATTAAGCAAATATTTTAAGTTTAAGCCTTTCTACCGGCATTGTGGTTGATTGTGTGTGAAGAGTAAGCACTTGTAGGGGTTTAGGAACTATAGTGGCAAGTAATAGGAGTGTCTTCCCTCCCCTCCCCATAAAGTTACAACTGGGGCTCTGAAAGAATATTCAGTAGTAGGTACACAGCGATGGTCATCTTTGGGATGCCAGCGTGAGGACTGATTGACTTGAATGAGCAGATCCAGAGGCTGAAAGAGTTGGAGCCATGCCGCTAGAGTATTTAAGGAAAAGCTTGTTGACCATTTGTTGGGCATGTTATAGAGGAGATTTTGAATCAGGTACAGGTTGGACCCTGAGTTCCCTCTGAATTCTGAAATTCTTTAATTCTACAACATGGAATATTTAATCTTATGATTGTTAATGTGATGCAGTTTTATTAAGATGAAGCAATGAGGACATCAATTTGCTAGTTTTTCCTAGTGAAAAATCATTCATACTTCATGTTGAACATCCCTTTGCTAACTAAGAAAGAAATGTAGCATCATCCAAAATGTTAGAACCAGGTTGTCTTGCTTTAAAAAAAAAAGTGCATTTGTTCTAACTAAAGAATTTATTTATACACCAGAGAGACATCTCTTAAATTTTCAACATGCAATTAATCAGTGTGGCCTTTTGAGAAAGGACAAATTAATCCAAGTATGTTGCGCATATCACTGCAATCGTTTTTTTTTTCTCCAGTGAGCAACCAAATTCCCTTGCATAGAGAGAAGATTCTTGAAAACACCCATCACAAAAATCACTGGAACCACAGTCCTTTTGTCTACAGGGCTGTAATTAATTCACTTCTTGGATTGTCTATGGGGAACAGCTACAGATCAAGCTTGTAACTTCTTACTTTGTATTTCCTCATCTAATAACAAAATACTCTCCATCCAGCTCTGCGGCCTTGACCATCACAAAGCCTGATGTAGCGCAGTGCAACATGGGAGCTAAAAAACATCGAGCTAACACGATCTGAGGGTGTATTTTGTTGTTCAGTGGTTTCGGTCCTGCCCAACTCTTTGCGGTCCCATTTGGGGTTTTCTTGGCAAAGATACTGGAGTGGTCTACCATTTCCTTCTCCAACTCATTTTATGGGTGAGAAAATGAAGGCAAATGAGTTAATTGACTTGCCCCAGGTCACACAGCTAGTGTCTGAGGTTGGATTTGAACTTGTCTTCCTGACTCCAGGCCAGGTGCTTTGTACTCTATGGCATTGCTTAGCTGCATAACTTCCAGGAACAAACAGGTGAGAGTGCTGCTGTACCCAACACTCATCAGGCCACAGCTAGAATACTGTGTTGAGTTCTGGACACCCCTTTTTGGGAAAGATATTGGCATCTGTGTTCTGATAAATGTTGAACAACTGTCTTGGGGGGGGATGCATACGTGACATACTTTTAACTTTAATTTGAATTATCATATTTTCCCATCACTTTCTAAAGTTTAAAAAACCAAGAAGAAAATAACCCAAGCACTAATTTGTATATCTGCAGATTTCTGAGGTATTAATGCTCCCACTGAAAATTTAACAATGGGCTCTCCTAAGGATCCGGCTCCAGTACACCTCCAGATACCGACTGGTAAGAGAACATCCAGGGGAGGGCAACCAAAGTAGCAAATGGTCTTGGGATCACTCCATAAGAGGATCAGTTGAGGGAGCAAAAGATTCTTCATTTGAAAAAAAGAAGACTGAAGATCAAGATAACTCTCTTTAACTACCTGAAGCGCTGTCTGGGAGAAGGGGAATTACCTTTGTCCTACTTGGCCACACAAACACTAAACCAGAAGTGATGAGGTTGCAAAGAGCAAATTTAAGCTTGATATAAGAAAACACGTCCTAACAATTAAGGCTGCCCCAATGCAGAATGAGCAGCCTCCAGAGATAGTCATTCCCCTGCTGCCGGCAATCTTCAAATAAAACTGGAAGGCCACTTATCAAGTGCATTTTAGACAAGGTTCTTTTGCGAATGTAGGTTGGTCTATATGATCTCTGAGGTCTCTCCCAACTCTAAAGTTCTGTGATTCTACCTAATGATTGCTAGTTGAAACAACAGGCACCCCCCCACCCCAGGCCTTTCTTTTAACCACTTAACAGAAGCATCTGATATTTGTTCAGATATGACTGATTCATATAAGGAAAGGTTTAAAAAAAAAGAACAGTGTGTTCACTTTAGAATACAGGAAACCGTATAAAAGCAATGGCAATGGGATTAAAGCAACCACAAGGCCACCCCTAGTAACATTTTTTTTTAACAGACCAAGAATTCTGAGATTCAATCTGAAAGAATATTACACCAGGAGGCAGTAATAAAATGTTACTCGTTTGCTTCAGGACTCTGAGACTCACAGAATGTTGGCAATTAAAGGGACTTAAAGATGATCAAACTCAACCTACCCACTTTACAGACGAGGAGACAGGCTCAGAGAGAAGGAGTGACGTGGCCAAGGCCATATAGTAAATTAGTGACAGAACTCTATTTAGAACTCAGATCGCTTGACTTTCTCCTTCTCCACGTTGCCTCTGGGAAAGAAAAGTTCTGTGAATTGAGACCTCTAATTCTTTCAATACAGACCTGGTAAAAAATGACTGCACCCTGGAGGCTGCCACAGCCCAAGTCAAATGTGTCTTTTAAAGAATGACACTTATTGCCCACGTGAATATAACTTTGATAATTGGAAGTTAATTGGGGTAAGATGAAAAGAGTGCTAGATTCGGACTTGGAGAACCTGAATTTAAATGCTGACTCTGCCATTTGCATTGGGAAATTCACTTCAACTTGCTGGGCCTCCTGTTTCCTTATCTATAAAATGAGTAGGTTGGACTGGATAATTTCTTACATGCTGTCCTGCTCTAAATTTTTGTTACTATAAAATACCACTGGTATCTTTGACACTGGCTTTATCCTGAGTTTGGAAGACAAATTAAAATTCCACAGTGGCTAAAACATGAAATCAGCATTAAAATAAATGAGGGGGGTAAGGAGGGGGAAAAGCATCCAATATAGCCTTGGGTTCCCTTCCTAAGGTAGAAGGAAAGAAAGTATATGAATTTGCTAAATACATAAAAGAAAAACCAACCATCCACAAACCTAAGGCCTAAAGCCCTTGTCAAGCATGTAACAAGTTTGTACTGACTCTGCCCTGAGGGCTGTATTTGTTTTTGTTTTTATATTAAATGCTACAAAAACTATGTAAAACATTTGGCTCAGGAAACTTTGGGGAATTAAAACTTAAGAGTTTATTACCCATTAATTTGGCTTTAAGTCTTTCATGTGAAAATTGGCTAGGCACTGTTTCCCTGCATGAATTACCCGTCAAGCCTTTCTGTTGTTCTCTTTAAACGTTAGGCCATCTCTTCTCTTCGAGGTTCAAGCAATGACTCATGCCCTCACTCTTTGGTTCCCATGAAGTCAGAAGTCACTTCTGGTGCTAATGTTGACAAGTGAAATAAGAAAGGGGCAGGGAACAATTGCTGCAGGCCTGTGATGGACTCTAGGTACACTGAGAAAATTCACACATAGATGCCTCTGTGCAGGCTCTTTTGTTTTCCCCATTCCCAAGAGAGAGGCCTTTATTAGAGCAAGCCTCCAAGGTACCATCAATGCTGGCTCTCTTCCCTGGTAGGCTTTGCTGAGAGGATCTCCTGGGACAGTATCGCTAATTCAGGCAAAGAAAACTCAAGTCAGCAAGTTCTGAAAAAGATTCTCCAGATAAAGTCAGGTATTGTAACTGCCTGCAACAATAGCAGGCAAACTGTTTAGCATAAGAATCAAGGGATTGATGCTTACATAACATAGGGATTGAGGAGGGGGGAGGAGAGGGGAGCTAGAGCTCTATGGAAACAAGGGCCTAAGAGGGGGGCAATATTGCCCAATGCATAATTTCTAAGGACACTCAAGCGAGATACAATTTTCTTTTTAAAAAATGTAATATAAGAATACATTTAGGGAAATAATTGCACAAGGTTATGGTTTTTCAACAAGTATGTTATATTTCAACATTTTGGCCAAATGCATAGATTTATTTATGTCCTGAGTTATGGATGGGGAGCAGTGTGTTTTGGTCGAGGGTGGTCCCATTTGGAGAGCTGTCCACTTACTGGAATTACAGCTCATCCATGTATAGATTTACACATTATCTACACGCCATGCTTAGAAATTGCTGGGCCAACACCTTTTTATCTTACCTTTTCTCTTCCTCTTCTTTCTCTCAATCTTTGTGAAAGAGACTCGACTAAAACAAAACTATATTATCTGGAGACTTTTCTGGTGTATCATTCAAATGATCTAGCAACAAACATCTATTTATTAAATGCCCACTATAATGCTAGGGCTGCTAGATGGCACAGTGGATAGAGTGCAGGGCCCAGAGTCAGGAAGACACATCTTCCTAAGCTCAAATCTGGCCTCAGACACTTACTAGCTGTGTAACCCTGGGCAAGTCACTTCACCCTCTTTGCCTCAGTTTCCTCATCTGTAAAATGAGCTAGAGAAGGAAATGGTAAGCCACTCTAGTATCTTAGCCAAGAAAATCCCAAATGCAGTCACAAAAAGTTAGACACCAATGAAAATGCTAGGCATTGGAGGATGCAGAGACACAATTGAAACAGTTTCTTCTCTCTAAGAATTTATAATCTGTCTAGAGAGATCACACACATTTATACAGGTATATACAAAATAGATACAATGTGATGGGGGCGGGGCGCAGCGAAGGAGGCCATTAGCAGAGAAGAAGCATCAGGAAAGGCTTGATGTAGATAGGTGTTGACTGACTTGTATATTGAAGGGAAATAGTGATTTTAAAGGAGAGATGTAAGTAGGAAATAGATTCCATGCATGGAGGACAGCTAGTGCAAAAACATGGGAATGGGAAATACCACGTGTGAAGACTAGTAAGAAGACCGGTGTGACCACAACATACATGGTGTATATGAAGGAGCATAATATGTAATAAGGATAGAAAGGGAGATTGAGGTCATGTTGTGCAGGACTTTAAATGCTAACCAGAAGAGTTTTTATTTTATCCTAGGGGTAATAGGGAGCCGAGTAAGGGAATGATGCTGTTGTTCTAAGAGTATCTTTTCTGTTTCCTGAGTAGCTTTGCTATATATTTCATGGCTAATGACCAGGGGCAATGCTAACCTCTCTTAATACTATAGTGAAAGCTAAGAAACAAATGCAGTCCTAGTCAGCTTTGTTGCTCTCTTAGGGCTTGGAGTCATGATATTTCTCTCATGGCTTAAAATGGGGTCCTTGCTATTTATTGCCACAATGAGGGACTCTCTCCTAAATAAAATCCTTTTCATTATAGATTTCTTCCTCTCACTCTCTTCTATTTTTTGATTGAAACAGAAATCTGGACTTCGTTGGAAGCCCCTTTTGTCAATACTGAATACTCAATTCATCATCCTGATCAAGGGAAGATCATGTATATTCCTTGCTCCCCACTGCCACTTTTATCATCATTGCAAAAAGGACTCCCAATTCCATATGTTGATTTCTCTAATTTCTTTCCTGAGCTCTAGTCCCAAATCTTCAACTCCTACTTGGACATCTCCACTTGGATGTCCTGTTAGTAACTCAAACCAACACGTCCAAAACATACATTGCCTTCCCTTTTCTAAGGTACATTCTCTTTCCAACTTCTGTATTTCTGTTTATGGAATCACTATCCTCCCAGTCAACCAGGTATACAACCGTGAAATTGTCCTCCTTCCTCATCTACCATATAAAATCTGTTTTCAAATCCTGTCAATGCTACCTCCTTTCCCCCACTCATACAGCCACCACAATAGTTTAAGCCCTCATCACCTGCATTCATCAACCAACAAGCATTTAATAAGTATCTACTATGTGTCAGGAACTGGGCTAGGCTCTGGGGATACAAATACAATGAACAAAAGCAATGCCTATTTCCAAGGAGTTCACGTTCTAACAGAAGATTCAATAAATACATATAGAATAAACATAAAGAGAATACAAATAAAAACAAAGTACAGTCACAGATTTGTTCCATTGCAATTGCTATATTAGGGAATAATTCAAACATAAAAGTGTTGGTTTGCTTATGCATGATTTTATCCTCAAGAAACATTAAGAACACAGAATATGGTACCACTTCACTGCAACTAACAATCTACAGCCTCCCCAACATATACTTTCACAAACAAACTTCAAGGCTTTTCCAAGGTCAAGTGCCATGTTTATAGTATATCTTCTAGTGCAGTAGGAGCTGGGGACAGAGAACTAGTCCATACCCATTCCCCACTTTCCTCGAGCCTCCCCTTGTTTTGCCCAGATAGAATCATGCCCCCTCCTAGAGTTGGGCCCACTGAGGCCCTCTCACCTGTAGCTGTTGACTTTGTCAGCCCATAGCCTGTAGAAAATAGCGGCGTAGGCAGCCAAGCAACAGCCCGAAGCCCCAGGCTGCAACTATTTATTATTGTAGTACTAAGTATTTCTTAACCTTTAGCATGTGTAAAACCATGCTACCATTTTTATTAGATTCCTATTTTTTTTAATGCGTCACTGGTGAAAATTTTGAGTACTGTTTCTTTAACCCTATTTCCCCCATAAACCTCGTGGTTTTTATTGTGCAATTTTGCACAGCACTGTGATTTTTCAGAACACATCCGTCATATTATAACAGACCTGACTGTAGTTAACTACACTGGTATCTGGGAGGTAGGGTCCTAGCATTTGGCAGGATGAGGACAAACTTCACGTAGAAGGTAGCATTTAAGCCTTGTCTTGAAGGAAGAGAGGGACTCAATGAGGTGAGAAGGGAGTTCATTACAGGCATGAAGAGCAACCATCACTGAAATAGCCTCCTAATTCCCAAACAGCCCCTTACTCAAAGCTGTTCCTCTACACAATCGAATTTCAATAACTGCCAAAATAATCTAAGGCATACATATGACCATGCCATTCTTCTCCTCAAAAACCTTTTTTACCTCCGAGTTTCAACAAGGATAAAATACAAAATCCTCAGCCTGGCATTTAATGCCCTCTCGAATCTGACTCCATTCTACTTTTTCAGCCTTAGTTTTGAACATTTCCTTCAAGCATTCTATATTTTAGCCAAAGACTTCTAGTTGTTTCTTTAACCCAAACCTCCATCTTCTGGGCTCTGAAGCTGTTCTAGTTGTTCCTCATGCCTGGGATCTACTCCCTCCATAACTCTGCCTCTCAGCATCCTTACCTTCCCTCAAGGCTCATCTGAAGTTGGGGAGGGGAAGGGGAACATCTCCAGTCATCCTGATTGATATCTGACCGCTGGACCCACATAGCTCTGGAGGAGAAAGTGAGGCTGGTGACTTTGCACAGCCCTCCCTTACTTAAATCCAATTTACTTGCAAGCTATGGCATCATCTTCCTGATGTCCTGCTCTTCTTTGAGAACAAACAGCAACAACACCACCTCCTAAGGGAAGCCTCCCTAGTTTGTACTCTTGTAGTGCTGTTGAGTCTTTTCAGTTCAAGGTCTTCTTGGCAAAGATATTGGAGTGATTTGCCATTTCCTCCTCCAGCTCATTTTACAGATGAGGAACTGAGGCAGACAGGGTTAAGTGACTTGCCCAGGGTCACACAACTATGAAGTGTCTGAGGCCAGATTTGAACGCATGAGGATGCGTCTTTCTGGTTCCAAGCCCAGTGCTCTATCCACTGGGCCACCTAGCTGTGTTTTGTATCACGCTGATCTACGAACATGTTGTTTCTCCCTTAGGATAATGTTAGTGACATGAACTTGGGGGCTGTGTAGTTTTTGGCTTGTGTATGCCTATGCTAACACAGTATATTATTTACATATAGTAGGTGCTCAATAGAAGCTTGCTAAATTGCATTGGGCCTCACTTCATTTTCCTCATCTGTAAACTAAATGCTTTGGACTATGTAACAGTGTATGTCCCTTCTAGATCTGACATTCCATGATTCTATTTGCTGTGTAACATTCCTAGGCTTAAAGTGCTTTCCATTCCCCAGAGTTTTAGAATCACAGATTTAGGGCTGGAAGATGAACCTTAGGCTCATCTAGTCCAACCCCTCATTTTCAAAGGGAAAGTCTGAGGCATAGAGTAAGTAGTAAAATTAGATTCAAACCCAGGTTTTCTGACTCCAAATTAAGGATTTTTTCCTATTGAAAAAATAATTCACATTTACACAACACTTAAAAATTTAAAAAGAACATTTCTAAAAACAAAAGTAATTCACATTTATACAACACTTAAAAATTTAAAAAGAACTTGTATAACAACAAACCTGTGAAAAAAGGAGCATATGTATCATCATTCCCATTTTACAAATGAGGAAAGCGAAGTTCTTAAAGAGCTGGCTTGTTCAACATCAGTTGTTGTTTAGTCATTTTTCAGTCATGTCTCACTCTTTGTAGCTGCATTTGGGGTTTTCTTGGCAAAGATACTGGAGTGGTTTGCCATTTCCTCATCCAGCTCATTTTTACAGATGAGGGAACTAAGGCAAATAGGGTTAAGTGACTTGCCCAGAGTCACACGGCTAATACGTGTCTGAGGCCAGATTTGAACTCAGGAAGATGAGTCTTCTTGACTCCGGGCCCAGTGGTCTATCCACTGGGCCACCCAGCTACTGCATGGATAGTAAACGTGGGATCTGGGATTCAAACTTAGGTCTCCTCATTACAAGTGTAGTCAGCGTTCTTTCTCCTACATCACAATCCCTCAAAGAAATGTTATAAATGGATGCCAAGTATTGTCATTCATATGATTCATAATTTGTCATGCCATAGTAGTGTCTATGTCATCCTTACACTTTGAAGAAAAATGTTAGATGTCTTTGGGGAAAATAATATGTGTGCCTACTAATATTTAAATTGGTAAAATGAAAAATTAATTTATCTTGGAAAAAGCCTTTAGCAAACTGAATGTAGTAATTTCTCTATCCAGTTTAGTGATTGAGATACAAGATTGGAGAAGTCCATTTTTATCCACCATGATCACAGGCATTTGTTGGACAAACAATACCTATTTGTATGAAGTTTTAGGGTTTACAAAGTACTTCCTTCACAACCTTGTGAAATAAAAACTTCAATGGATTCATAATCTATCTCACTGAGTTGGAATACCTTTTCATGGTACAGATTAGAACCCATCTATGCTTTCTCATCCTCTGTAATTTTTGTCTATTTCCTTTAATAAATTCTCTAAAGAGAATCTACTTCACATGCTAGAGTCTTTCCTCTAGTCTAGGCCTCGTAACAAGGCAACACTAGGCACGGGCAAGTTCCAACTAGCTACATGACTCCTTGTTCCAGTCACATGACTCCTTTTTTTAACATATGTGTCTTGGATGGTATATTAATACCATTTCTGGCACACAAGGCATTGTTAATAATAGACTGCAGCCTACTTATGTTTCCCATGCATTTTCTCCATTCCATTTTGATTCTTTGCAGATTGAGTTCCATGATTTGCAGCCATAAGGCATCACCAGAATAGAGTGAAAGCTATGAACTGAACTCACAATTTCATTAATATAAGGAACTCCCAGATGAGGAAACTCCTTCTACCAGTGGAGGTCAAAATTTTTTCTATAATTTGTAGTCTTAGAAAGTTGCCTCATTTAAGTGACTTGCCCAGGATCACACAGCTGGTATGTCAGAAATGGAACTTGAACTTCATCCTTCTTGTTGACTCCAAGGATAGCTAGTCCAATGATGTATCATGTTCCCTCTTGTCACCAGGAGATTATAGATGTAAAAAGATGGAGTTTTGTGTCAGGGAGTAGTTTAAGATCATTAAAAGGGCTGCACAATTTCCCAAATACAATCTAGTTCATTTTCTTCCTCTTCCTCACTTCTTCATTCATCTGCATTGCTCATCCAAGGTATATAAACATCCAAAGTTAATAGATGACCTCAGTGGACTGTCCATCAGGCTACACGCCATAGTCTAGACAGAAGAAACTCTTCACCTACTTAGAAGAGAGGAGTACTGGAAGTCACCCACTGAGGGACTGAGTTTCAAATATTTAAAAGATGAGAAAATGCTGAATGACTGGGGAAAAATTATGGGTAGCATCACTACCCCTAAAACAGGCTTCAGAGACCTCAATAACTACTAATTCATATGTCTGTCTAATTTTTGTAAAATATTCATCAGAGTGACCTTACATATGCATTCAGGGTATCTTACTGAAAATGTCAGATGGTAACGAACTCACAATAGATTTTTGCCAGCACATCACATCTTTACTCAACTGATGGGAGGTTGTAAAGAATACAATATTTCATTGCATTTTTTGTTAATTATAAAAGAGTACGTGGCTTAGATGGTATATTAGAGACAAAATGTAGCCTTATAGGCCCTCTTCTAATAAGGAGCTTTTTTTCCATTTATTAAGATCATAAATGATTCTTTGAGAGTTAAAACCACTAAGGTAATTTTGTTCTACAACCCTTTGGCCATCAATATGAAATAAGATATGAAACAGGGAGACGTGTGAACATGGAAGGCATTTGACTTTGTCATGGCAGATATCCTATGCAGAGTCCAAAGAGAAGAAGGCTTAAGTATACATGAGGTTCTACAAATTTCCCTGTTAGTGGATGACACCGAGCATATCATATTAAGACCAAGCTATAAGTCCTCCTAAATGAAATTCATAACTACTTAAAAGAATGGCCTAGAAATCTACACAGGAAAAGAATGAAAAAAGGAAGGATAATTAATAAAGACTTAGTATTATTTCCATTTTACAGAAAAGGAAAGTGAAGCTGGGAAGTAAAATAACTTGTCATTAGTCATATAACTTCAGCGTCAGAAGTAGGATTTGAACCCAGATCTCTCTCTTAGCCCAGCACTATTTCTATTACATCCGTCACCCTTCTACTCAGTTGCTTTGACTGTACCCTCTCTATCTTTCTGTTTGACATTTTACTGAATGTCTTTAGTTGAATGTAGTTATTTATATGTACAAATTGTCCTTTCTACTATGGCTGGTGCTTTGAATGGAACATGCTTAAAACATACAAAAATTCAACTTGTTGAGTTGTTTTAGTCTTGTCTGACTCTTTGTGACCCCATTTGGGATTTTCTTGGCAAAGATACTGGAGTGGTTTGCCATTTCCTTCTCCAGTTCATTTTACAGATGAGGAAACTGAGGCAAAGAGGGTTAAGTGACTTGCCCAGGGTCACAGCTAGTAAGTGTCTGAGGCCAGATTTGAACTGATGAGGAAGTCTTCCCGATTCCAAGCCCAGTGTTCTACCCACTGTACCACCTAGCTACCCTGAAAAAAAGAAAAAAAATTCAACTAATCCCCCTCTGAGATGTATATTTTTCTAAACTCAGCATTTGTGAATGAGAGCAGAGCTATAACTAGTTATCATGAATGGGGGTCTCCATAGTTAGCATAACTAAAGCCCACCAACTTGGTGGGGGCACATATCCTCCTTGCCTTTGTCTAGGGATGGCTGGCTACGGGCTTTGAGCCTTACACCTTGCAATTCTGTTGGCTTACACAGTGAAACAACCCTGCTCCATCACCAAGACTTTGGGGCCTATCTTTCCCTGTAATTCTCATAGGGGCACAAGTCAAACTTGGGGAAAAAAAACCTGCCTCTCCTAAGAAAGTGACTAAATCAGTAACCAGACTGTCCTCTGTGGCACTGTGATATGAACCCACCCAACTCTCTCAAACCCAGATAAAAGAATTCCTAGCTATAGCTCTTAGCATCATGGAGTACTGCGCTTTTACCAAAGAGATATCCGTAAAGCACTCGGCATGGTGTCTGGCACATAGTAGGTGCTATATAAATGCTTATTCCTCCATCTCTGGTATACCATGAAGTTTTCGTAGGCAGGAAAATTTCATGATGTGCTGAGGTCAGGGGACAAATTGAGGATGCTAGGAAAGGGGAATCATAATTATCTAGCTTTCTAAGCACCTTCTTGCCCTGCTTCTCCCCTCAAATCACAATATAACACAGCTGTCAAATGAACTCAGAGGCTTGTGTTGAACAAAACAAATAACCCCTTCCCATATGGGTCATAACAAGTTATCTTCAATTAAGGAAATTCAAAAAATGATACAAGGATCACCCTTCTGGTCACACAAAGTTACACTGTGGGGTAAAGAATTAGAGCTGCCCAGGTGTCCGGCATGAGGAAAACCTGGATTTGTGAGGGGAATGACTTTGGGGTCCTTCCCACTGGCCAAATTGAAGAAACCAAATCTGATACATATTTTCTTAACCTCAGCTGCCTGACCTGTATTTATTAGTCTAATGATGCATTTCATGTCACTGAGGTACAGCCTTGGCTAGGGGCAGAGAAGAATGGGAGAGAGGGAAGGAGATTTTTCCATTGTTAGTAGCATGATGTTCAGGGACCGCTCTCTAGAAGCAGCCTGGAATGGTGGATGGGCCTCAGAAAATCTGGGTTCTTGTCCCAGTCTTGCCACTTATTGGATTTGTGACCTTTGGTAGGCCATTTGCCTTTTCTGGGACTTAGTTTCCCCATCTGTAAAATTAGGAGATTAGATTAGTTGATTTCTAAGATGTCTTCATCTAAATCCTACAAGAGCTGGGAACTACAGTGTTTCACAATTTGCATGTCTGCTTTGAAATTCTCTTCATGATGGATTTTTGAACCATAGGATCAAGAGAAAAATTTCCATTTAGGGAATATTCTCATTCAATTTAATGACCAGTGTCCTGGGAAATGCACAAAATGAAGGTTCAGAATATAAGCTTTATTTTTCTAAGAGAACATAGTACAGAAATGTTTAAAAATTATTTTATTTGTCTCATTTATATTCCCTACCTTACTATTCCACCTAAATGCTGGCCCAATAACATTGGCTCAGTGAAGATACCAATCAGTTATGAACTTTATTTCCTTGTACCACCTGAGTTGATGTTGTAAGTTTGTAGGATTTTATTCTACACTGACTTTCCCACTGTATCATTTGATAACTCATTAAGCTGAATTAAGTGAGAAAGAGACTTCGTTACTTCACAAGAGGAAGGGATATCCCACAGACCTCTTCTCAGAGTTCCCTATAACTGAATCTATATGCTTTCTAGTTCTAGGTATGATTGGACAAAATGGCCCTACTCCCAATCCAATGAATATTTTAAATACACCATAACTAATACTTCATCATTCAGTCGACGTTGAATTAGATTCAGGGTGCCCGAACATCTGTTATATTGGCTCAATCCAGGTGGTTTAGGAGTAAAGAAAACATAGTGATAGAAAAGCAGAGCCCGCATAAAAAAGATACATTTCAATACAGCATGGAGGAGAGCCAATGATACAAGTTTGCGCATAGTGAAAGGCCTGAATGTTCCTGTCAAAGCTGTAGAAACCCTTTCTATCTTTAAAACTATAATTTAAGGGGATGAAGTATCCTTGTTGTCATTATGTTACTAATATAAGAGATGAACTGTTCTGGTACCCGCTTCCTAATTGACTCTAATCCAATAAACATTTATTAAGGAACTATTTTGTGTAAGGCATCATGCTAGGTACTAGGCATACAAAGACAAATGAAAAACAGTCCCTATAGGAAGGGGCTTACATTTACGTCCCTCTCTTTTTGACTGTCTTATTCCTTCTAATTAGTCATTATCTGATCAGGTAAAGTCTTTATTTGGATTCTGCACACATTTCAAGCAAGCAAATAAAAGTAGTATATTGCTTAAGATTAAAATCATGTGAACAGAATTCTGGTTTCTCGTAGTTCAGCTGGCCACAATTTGTGCCTGTTATTGTTTCGAATTTCTTTCCCCAAGATGATAAATCAGAGTTATTGTGGCTGAGGCCTACCTGACTAACCAATCAACTCATTTGACTGATTTAAATTTTTTTTTTTTTATTGAATTGACTAGTGGTTTTGACCAGTCTTTTTGGAGTCATGTATGTGCAGCTGAGGTACTTGAATAGCACCAGGCCTAATTAGCTCTTGATTTCCAGTCCTCCTTTCCAATACAGTATCACTAAAGTATATTCAGAGGCAATATGGTGTAGTGGATAGAGACGGAGACTTGGAGTTTGAACTCTTGTTTCAGAAACTTGTTTGCTGTGTGACTATAGCCAAATCATGTATCTTCTTTGAATCTCAGCTTCATCAGCTGTAAAGTGGAGATATTAATACCTGTAGTGCCTACATCATAGGGTTGTAAAGCTCAAATGAGCTAAAATATATAAAAAAAAACACATTGTAGTGTGATAGATTGGTCAGGGGACCCCTGATCAGTTGAGTTTCTTCCCTCCCCCATCCCACTTGATGAAATTATGGTATGTAATAGGAAGGAAGGAAGGAAGGAAGGAAGGAAGGAAGGAAGGAAGGAAGGAAGGAAGGAAGGAAGGAAGGAAGGAAGGATCACTATCTGTCCTCTGGTATCAGGATTAATCATTGTATTGATCAGAATTCTGAAGTCTTTCAGACCTGTTCATTTTTTACAAAATTGATGTTATAGTCTAAGTTGTTCTTCTGGTTTGCTTTGTTTCTTAAGACCATTCATGTTCCTGATTATGTTTTTATGCCACTACTCTCACCCAAGTCTTCTTTGGTAACATGTGGTACTTTATTTACACATTCTGTGCATCCTTCCACTGAGTTATACTACAAAGTTTCCAAGCTGGTGTATTTTACATTTCTGCTTCACCCCAGGGCAACATTCATGGGCTAGCCAATAGTGAGCTTCCATTTCTGGAAGAACAGCTTCACTGGGCCCAAACATTCAACAATCCTCTCCTGCAAGTGCTTGTCGACAGTAATCAAAACAACTTGGAAGGAATTTGAGAGTCACTGTACACACACACAATTTCATGGTAACAATACCATGAAGGGAGAACAGCCCTCCCTTACCTTCTTCAGTTTCATTCTTATCTGTCTCTTAAAATCAACTGATTCTTGGGGAGGGTGGGGTGGCGGGGGTGGGGAATAAAACCAATTTTTAACATTTTATCAAGTTTATTTTCAGGATGTGCATTGGATATTTTAATTTGACCTCCAAATCCTGTTTGGGCTGTGTGTCTCAGTAGACACATGGGAATGTCAGGATGCTACCAGATGTCAACAAGCTACATGTCTCGAATTCTTATCACCATCTAAATACAATGAACTTGCTTTCTGACACATAGCTGAGAACCACTGTTCAAATGTTGACCTGTAACTGACTAGAGAACTTGGACAGCTGTAGTATCAAATTTCAGGAAATAAATCCTTTGATAAGAGAAATGAGGCCACTAAATGCTTAACTAAAAGTGACTCTAAGTGCTAAGTGCTGGTTTTAAATAGGACTATGGAATCAAGACCAGTTAATTATTTGAACTCATGCCACTCATTTGAGACTCTAGAATAAACTTTGAAAAGATGGAAATGCTTGCTTTATTTCATAAATTAAACATAAATTGTAAAAAGAAAAGATTTTAGTGGACATAAGCAATATTACCGAAGGGTGTAGTCTGGTTACTACAGAGTCCCTTTTTTAATCATTCATTTGGATGATTAATTCAGAGCTGGAATCAACATTGGATACCACTTAGTCCAACCTTCTCTTTTCATAGATGAAAAATCTCTGAGCCAGGTAAGGCTCAGAGAGGAGTGCCTTGCCTGTGGTCATATAGGTAGTAAATGGGGCAGCTAGGATAGAGTACTGCTGCTGGAGTTAGGAGGATTTGAGTTCAAATCACGTTTCAAATGCTTACTAGCTATATGACCCTGTGCAAGTCACTTAACCCTGATCGCTCAAAAAATATACATAGGTAGTAAATATCAGGTCATGGACTTGAACCCAGCCACACAGATTTATGGAATTTCAGAGCTGGAAGGGAGCTTAGCAGCCATCCAGTCGAACTGCTACTTCTAAAACAATGCCCACTTTAACACCCTGATAAGTCATCACTCAGCCTTTGCTTGAAGACCACCACTGAAGAGAGCCCACTAGACCCTCTGAACTCAGCACAACCCATTTCACTTTTGAATTCCCTCATTGTTAGGACATTTCTTACCCCTGGAAATGAAATCTAAATGAACCCCTTTTGCAGGTCCCACCCTATTACTCCCAGTTTTGCCCCATGGGGACAAATAGAACAAAACTAATGCCTCTTTCACGTGAGAGTATTTCAAATACTTGAAGAGTATCACATCCCCATGGAATCTTCTCTTCTCTAAGGTAAACATCTCCAATTGTTGAACTCCAAATCCAGAGCACCATGCAGATATTTTTTTTTAATGCCTACATTATTTGTATTTGCAATTGTGCTTCACCCTACCTGTTCTCTTCCTGTGGTACTTAAATCCCCAATGCCTAAAATGGAAATAAAATTCCAAATTGGGACGATACTTTGTCACTTAAAATGAGCTTCAGATGGTCGCTGTTCCTGAATACGGATTATTATTGGAAGGTAAAGTATATGTGTATCTATCGATCTAAACATATACATACATACATATATGGTATATATAAATTTGTTTTTGTTTGTTTGTGAGGTTGGGTCTCCCTATCTCACCCAGACTAGAAGCACAGTGGCCTTTCATGGGATAATTCCTCTGTTGATCAGCATAGAAGCTTTGACCTGTTTTATTTCTGATCTGGGTCAGTTTGTCCCTCCTTAGGCAGCACAGAGGCCTCCTGCTTTCAGGGGCTTACCATACTGGTACCAGACATAGTATGGACACCCAATTTGTATTAACTTCACTGTACCTCGGAACTCCTGAGCCCAAGCAATCTATAAGCCTCAGCCTCCCTGTTAGCATGCATTATAGACATGTACCTGTCAAGTGAAGTCAGTAATAATGGCTAAGTTATTGAACACTGGAAATTTGTGAATACATATACACTGAATTTTCTAGGGACAAAAAAAAAGATTTCTTTATACATCATTACAAAAGCACATGAGATCATAGGACATAAATTTAGAGCTGGAAGGGAATTAAGAGGTTATTGATTCCAAACTCCTCCTTTTGTGAGTGAGGACTCCAAGACTCACAGAAGTTAAGTGACTTATCCAGGGTCATAAGGCTAGTAAATGTCTCATTCAGTATTTGAACCCAGGTCTTCTTGACTCCAAAGCCAATGCTCTATCCACTATATTATCTTTTTTCATATAATGAACAACCCTGAAATATTCATATAATGTTCAGAGGCAGGAATTTTGTCCCTGATGGCAGTTCACAAATAGTGATGAGGCACATTCAAATATGAAAGGAACAGACCAACTCATTTTTCTACCAATGTTGCTGGCTGAGCTGTGTATCAGGAACAGGTAAAACAACAATAATTTCAGGGGGTTGGTGTACTGTCGATTAACAGCTTAGTTAGCCAAAGACAAAGAATTCAGGAAGAATACAATAGATAGAATAAAAGAAGGTAGTCTTGGGGAGTGACCTGAGGGCGTAAAGTACATGTCACTGCTCAGGAGAGCTAAGAGCAATACTGATCATTACTGGGTGCAGATTATTCTCAGACTACTGTCAGGGTCTCCCTTGCCACTAAGCTAAGTAAGTAAGTAACTAAGAGGAGGGAGAAGTTACAGCTGAGGTCTAGTTACTCACAAATGGAAATCACTTCATCTGACCAACCCCCACCCATACCCACACCCACACCTTTATTTTACAAATGAAGAACAACTGAAGCACAGAAGAGCAAAGTTATTTGTCTGATGTTACACATATAGTAAAGAACTCAGTTAAGATCTAAGCCTGGGTCTTACTTCAAATTCAGTACCCTTTCTGGTACACAATTTCACCTCCTAAGAGAAGTTATCTTTCATTGCCCTGCATCCAGAGGTGTGTTGTTAAGTGTTTAACAACCAGGTTTTCCAGGGGGAATACACATATATACATACTATACATACATACACACACGCACTATAGCTAGATAGATGACAGACATAGATGCATACACATTTTTAAGGTTAATCTATATTTTCATACTTTAAATATAGACAATCAACAAAACAATAAATAAAACCCTGATTTATAGTGATTACCAATTTCCAAAGTATAAATGCTCACACTGAAAAATTTCACAATGGTCTTTCAAACATTAGAGCTGCCTCTAGCATGTCCCTACTTGTATCACAAGACCAACAAATCCTTGACCCTTCAATAGCATGTGACCTTGAATTTCTAGTTGTCATTTGTTTTGTGTTCTTTTGAACATTTCTTGATAAAGTAGAACTCTATTTATCAAATATCTGTTTAATAAATCCATCTCATACTGCTTTTCATATATTAAACCAGGCAGGGCTTTATGGTGTGTAGTGTGAGGCCTTTACGATGATAATTAAAAAAAAAAACACTGGGTTTGGAGTAAAAAAAAATCTGACTCTGTTGCTCCCTCACTAGTGACCTGTGTGACCATGACCAAGTCATATCACACTCTGGGTTCCAATTTTTTACCCTTGAATCAAGGGGCTAGAACAGATGTTTTTGAAGGCCCTTCCTGCTCTTCGTCAGCTCCTATTTTCTTAGGATACTTTCATGGACCTTAGATACTCTTTACTAATTAAGATGTCAGTGTGCCAAGTGGAAATCTAAGGAATCTAAAATATGAATGTAGCTTCTAGACAAATCTAAAATCCACTTCTGCTCAGGAGACTAGGATTCTGGCCCTGTACTTATTAGCTGTGTGACTGAGCGGATTACTTAACCTCAGTTTTTTGAAAAAGGAAAACAATAATCCCTTTCCTCCTAACTTTGTAGAGTCCTTGGGAGAACTAATGACAGCCTACATCTTTGTGGAGCTGTCCAACTTACAAATGTGAGTCACAGAAATACTTCCAGGTAAAGAGTACAGGAAGCATTATGACGCTCACTTATTAACAGATGAGGAAACCGAAGCACAGAGAAGTTAAATGATCTGGTAAAGGTAGAACAGCTAATAAAGCGGCACAATCAGAATTCAGAGCTGAGTCTTCTTATTCCAAATCCAGTGTGTTTTCTAGAACACAACTAAGCTGCTATACATATTCTGAAAAGTATTAAGTGCTAAACATGTGTGTATATAGGTGTATGCATACATGTACTTATACACACATTGTATGTGCGTGTGTGTGTGTGTGTGTATATATATATATATATATATATATAAACATATATAAAGTTATTGTCACTTCACAGTCACATACTCTACTCTAGCAAGGAAATCCCTATAGTATGTATAGTATAGCATAGCATAGTGTATGTGTGTGTGTATATATATAGTATGTATAGTATAGTCCCTCTTTTGTGGTCCCTTGATTCTTTTGGCTTATTGGAAACAGTCTAACCTTTCTCCTTCTTTGGAAATTTCACAGACCGGGCCAACTTTTTGTGGGGGAAAGCTATATTATTTCCCTTGAAAAGGGCAGCTAGAACATTGTGTGATGACCAACTTTGATAGACTCAGCTCTTCTCAGCAATGCAATGATCTAAGACAATTCCAAAAGACTCATGATGAAAAATGCTATCCACATCCAGAGAAAGAACTATGGAGTCTGAATGCAGAGCAAAGCATACTATTTTCATTTTTTTTTTTGTTTG
>CM053625.1:231424880-231438711 GCA_028646595.1 Phalanger gymnotis
AAAAAAAAAGAGAAAAAGACAGCTAGGTGGTGCAATGGATAGAGTGGCAGATCTGGAGTCAGAAAGACCTGAATTCAAACCCAGCCTCAGACACTTACTACCTGTATGACCCTGGGCAAGTCACTTAACCCTGTGTGCCTCAGTTTCCTTATCTGTAAAATGAGCTGCAGAAGGAAATGGCAAACTACTCCAGTATCTTTGCCAAGAAAACCCCAAATAGCACCACAAAGAGTTGGATATAATTTTACAACAACAAATAACCTCTAGAGTGCTGGAGCCAGTTCAAATTGGCTCATGAGACTCAATTGTTAAATACTCAGTGTATTTACATTTCAGAAATCAGCAAATGCTACAAATCAGAGCTTGATTTATTGTGATTTGTTGATTGTCTAGCCTTAAGAAAGAAGGGGGGAAATGTTAATAATGCAGATTAAACTTAATACTGTATTATGGATACATTTTTCTTCCAGGGTGACCATTGTTAAACCATTACTAGCACAACCCTGTGTAACTATTTGATGAATTGATACAGGTATATAGATAGTAATACCCATCGTAAGACTATACAAAGTTTTTCTTTCTTCCTTCCTTCCTTCTTTTCTTTTGTCCTTCTTTTCTTTCTCTTTTTCCTTTCCTTCCCTTCCTTCCTCCCTCCCTTCTTTCCCTCTCTCTCCCCTCCTTTCTCTCTCTCTCTCTCTCTCTCTCTCTCTCTCTCTCTCTCTCTCTCTCTCTCTCTCTTTCTCCTTCCCTCCTTTCTTTCCTTCTCTCTCTCCCCTTCCCTCCTTTCTTTCCTTCTCTCTCTCCCCTTCCCTCCTTTCTTTCCTTCTCTCTCTCTGTCTCTCTCTCTCTCCCCACCCCCCCTTTCCTCCCTACCTCCCTCTCTTTTTCTTTGCTGTTAACCCACAAAAAGCCCTTTAGGAGTCATACATGGCAGGGAGAGGGAAGGAGAGTTCATGTCAGGGAGTTCAGGCAAAAACAATGAATCATTTCCTTGTCATCTTAAGTTTGAAATGTAACACGATAGCTGTAGAAAATAAAACAGCATGCATGTGAAATTCTAGAAGAACTGAAATTCTTTAGGAGGCAAGTGATACCAGCTTGATAAGAATTGTTTACTAAGAAAGCAAAGTCCTGCCAATTGTTAATGACCCACACCCTGTCTTGCCCCATGGCAAAGAGCCTTACCTGACTTCTGATCTGCACACTGCTTGCTGGGGTCAAGTATTTATGCTCTAAGTACCATGCTCTCTCCTGGAACACCAACTTGGTTCCATACAAAAGACAAAACTATAGGGGGAAAGAAAAATATAACATATATTAATAAATCAAGAAATCTGAGCACTTTTGTAAGGGGCCAGAAGGGATTTTTACAATAGGAAATTCTTTAAAATAAATAAAAGAAATCATGTTTTCCTAAAAAATATTGGACACAAGGTGGACACCCACTATATATTAAAGTACAACCAACACAAACTTGTAACTGTCAAATATCTTTCTACTGCCTTTATTTCTTCCCTAAAACAGAATAACCAAAGACCATACACCAAATAATAAGACTAAATGTAATCTGTGTCAAACACAGTCAGAATGGATCCTTATAAAAGACAGCTCCCCACAATATAACTTATAGCATTTATATAATTCAGTTTTCAAAGCAGCTTCATGTAGGGCATCAGGTTTCAAACTTTTTGGTCTCAAAATTCCTTTAAACTCTTAAAAATTATTGAATTTTCCCTCAAAGAGCTTTTGTTTATGTGGGTTATATCTACTGTTATTTACATTATTCAAGTATAAAACAGTATTATAATGAAAATGATTTCGATCTCAAAGAACCCCTGAAATGATCTCAGGGACCCCCAATCTCTGAACTACACTTTAAGAAGTGCTGGTTTAATGCATGGAGAACTGTCCTTGAAACCAGAAAGGCCTCTCTTTAAGTCCTTCCTCTGACACAGACAATTCACTAATATGAATTTCAGAGTAAGAGCTGATTGATGAGGAAATTTCCTTGCTGGGAGTTTCTTTTACCAAAGAATTCACATGACCAAAAAAAAAATAATTCTGTTAATGTGATTTTTTTTCTTAGAAGATTCCTGAAACACAGAGGAGGAACTGTTAACATATGGCAATTTGATGAGATCTATTGTAATGAATAGCAGCAGGAAAAAGGGTCCAGGCTCCAAGAACTAAGATATGGTAAGTGTTTTGTCTCCCTAGAGTTTTATTCAGGGATACCTGAACATGATCTTCACACCAGTCGCCTGGATATCTTCTATTGATCATTAAGCTCAAAAGTGATGAGTGTAATGTAGTACCTTACATCTTCTGGAGAACGTAAGCTCTTTGAGAGCACAGGCTATTTTTGTTTTTAGGTTTTAGATTTAGAGCTGGAAGTGAGCTCAGAGGTCATCCGGTCCAAGCCCTTCATCTTGGAGGTGAGGAAATCTGGATCCAGGACAATTCAGAAACTTGCCCAAGGTCACCCAAGTCATGAAGGTGAGAGGAGGAATCTGAATCCACGTCTACTGAGTCCACATCTAGCTCTTTTGTCTTTGTACTCTCGGTTCTTACTGCAGGAAGGAACTTAGTGTCTCTTGACTTGAGTTTTGAATTGGATTTTGTGGAAAGCTAAATTTCTGACGTATTGTTATCATTCTAAAGAATCTCAGACATCCAGAAACAGATTCAATTTGTTCTAGCCAGCGAGGGAGGATTCTAACCCTAAATATGACCCCTCTGCGAATGTGCCAAACAAATGAAAAAAGTCACAGTTGGCTCTTCTAGAAGAAACAGTCACTTGTGTTAGTCTGATCCACAGAAAGAGTAGTAGAAATAACTGATAAGAATTTTTGGAATGTACTATGCCCTGATAAAATATCACGTAAATGCTTAGTCAGCTCTGTGAACGTATTAGGCCTTGGGTGAACTCCATATTCCTTCAACACATTTTGGTTCTGCACCTGCTATGTGTGTAACATTATTCTAGGCACTGTGGGAAATACAAAGATGTAGTGAGTCAACTGTCTCTAGAGATAAGCTTAAAAGAAATAGGAAGAGGGAACTAAGAAAGAGCTAGGTTGAGCTTTCCATAGACTCAGGGATTAATTTTTTAAAATATGTATGAATGTATATGCATGTATATATTTGAAAATGTGACATATATGTATGTGTGTACATGTACACACACATATATACACATGTATAGATATATTTTATGTGTACCCATATGTACTATATATGTATATATATGCAGGTATACATATATATGCATACACACATATACATTTTTCCCCTGTCATTTGTTTTGGTAATCTTCCTATGTGTTTTCCCATAATGCTTTATAGTAACTCTTGTGAAAATGGCCTAAAATTGGTTGGCTCTTTATTTTTACAGAACATGAACAGAGAAAAGTTGATTCCTTTTCCTGAAGGACCACCTGCAGAGTGGGGGGTAGTAGCAGCTAGAAATCAGTAGGGGGCACCAGTGAGCCAAGTGCATGCTTGCCAGAAAAGACCACTTCCTTGGAGTACTTTGTGGAATATAGTAGTAGTAAGTCTCTAGATTGTGGTGTCACATGGATATTTTCTTGCTTCTAGTTTTCTGAGGCCTTTCTGATTTTTCACATTTTCTCAAAAAATGATCTATTGTGATTCTGTATTGATAGCTGCAAGTTATTTCAGTAACATGTAATCAATTCACCTTAACCTGAAAGACCTGACTTAACTTGAGAATGGACAGGTTCTCTTTTATTATTTCCTTTCTTATATTGGGTATCAATTCCTCCTTAGGATTTTTTTTTCTACCCTTTCTAATGTGTGGATCATTTTCCTTGATGAAAAAGAAGGAAGCAAACTAAGATTTGAGTGGTTCTGCCTTCTCTCTGTTTTCTAGAAAAATTATACCATCTTTCCTAAGCAACGATGAAGCTTTAAGAAAAGCTTTTGCATTAAAAAAATAAAACTTAGCTCATTTAAAGCTTTTAGTCTTCCTAAAACTGTTTTTTTGGAAGTTTCAACCACTTTTAAAATTCATTCTTAGTTGTATGCTCCTTTTTTTCTACCTGTCATATATATATATATATGTATAATGGCTTTAAAGCTGAGTACAGCAGGAAGCACATTGGCTTCATTAGATGCTTTTCTCTTTTCTCCTCTTCAAGATTACTTATAATTGTGAAGTCAGAATTTATTTATATTATATCATAGTTGCTCATCTCTTTTTAGCCATATTCCCATCATATCCTTTTTTTCCCTCAAAAAAGAAGTGGGTTTCTTAATGTCTAGGGTGCACAGTTAACTATGGCCTGGGTTTTTTTTTCATTATTATTATGAATTCCAATATTACTAGACCATTTTTATTAAAAGTTCCTGTCAATTCTATATTGATGACCATTTTCTTCCTTTTTGAGTCTTTATACACGACAACCATTTCCCATCTTCCTGCTTGAGACATCCTCTCTCTTTACTTCTACCTCTTAGACTCTCTATCTTCTTTCAAGACTTAGCGTAAACACCACCTTTTATGTGAAGCCTTTCCTAATGTTGCCTGCTATAGTACCCTCCCCAGCAAAATCACCTCGAATCTCTTTTGTACATATTTATATAAGTACATTTGTCTCCTTTGATGTAATGATAACTTGAAGCCACTTAAGTGTTTGTTGACTGATTAGCTGACCGGTCAGATTTAATTTCAAAACAGCAGTTTCCCTAGTTAGCTTGTAAAAGAGGAATTTATCTTCAAGTCATGACAAATATTTATCAGCTACTTTGCTTTTAACAGAACAGACTTTCAGTATATATTCACATAGGTGAAATGTAAATCAATACTATAAGTTGCCTCTGGGCTACTTTTGGAATGTATTTTAAGAAAGCATTATCCATATCCTCTGACTGGCTAGGTAGTTTATAGCAGTCAGTCAATCGAACAAGCACTTATAAACCAACAAGCATTTATTAAGCACCTACTTTATACTAGACACTGGAGATAAAAATACAAAAGCAAAATAGTCCCTGCCCATAACAATGTTACATTATATTAAGGGGATACATATGTTCACAGATTAGTAAATATATGTTACATACGTATCTGTTTTAAGTTTATATCACTAGTCTATTTATTAAACTAATATCCGAATCACAGTTACCTTACAAAAACATTTGTTAATTGTATATTTATCTGCACAAAGGGCTGCGTAAGGTTACTTGAGGACAAGTACCCTTAATCAAATCTCACCTCTGGTCAGTAATATACTTCAAAGCAATATTACTTTGGCTACTCCTTTTATCTCTACCCAAATGTTGTTCATTGTGCTGTCACCCTGATGTTAATAGGTTTCTATACAAATATATCCTTTCTTAACACATGATGCCACTTCCCTAAAAACCCTCTGGGGGAGGCAGGGCTAAACTGCAGTGGTACGCATAGCTGTTGGGTGAGTAAAGTACAATGATCAATATTTAGGGCCGTGTGCAGTTAGCTGATAGGAATCGACGATTTTGGAATTGATTTTCCTTAGGATCATACATTTAGAGTTTGAAGGGGCTTTATTTGGCCCTCTATTCCAACCCCCTGTGATAAGGAAACCAAAACACAGAATGTGGGTGATTTGCCCAGGGTCACATAGCTGATAAGCATCTGGTATAAACTCAGATCTTCTTGACCGGATGGCAAGTACTCTGTCCATTATGCCACCCAGATGCCTAGAGTAGACTTCATAAGACAGAGGAAGAGCTGTGGAGGATTCAAGGAGCAAAACAGAGTATAAGGTGGTACCTTCATGGCCAGGGAAACAGTTCTGCTTTGGTAGTCCAAAGGTCCCCGGAAGAGTATTCCACTATATGTGTATTCTTGTACACTGCTCTATCCCCTTCTCCCCTCCCCTCAGCCCCCAAAACACACACACATGAAAAGAAACCCAGCTAGTATGTCTGTAACCATGTGTTCATACTAATGATGGTACCTTAGAGATCGCTCATTCCATCCAGAAAACAGGCCCAGAGATATTTACTAACTTACTTGTCCAAAGTTACCTAGGTCATATTTGGCAGACCTAGGATTCAAACCCAGGTCCTTTGCCTCTAAATCCAGAACTCTTACAACTACCATGTTACTGCATGCCTGAGCTGACATTTCTGCCTGGCCATCTGTAATTCTCCTAATCCCTCTTCACATTCCCTCCCTGCTTCTGGTATGTCTGTGTCAGAGGCCAGGGGACCCTGACACACCCCTTTTACTAGATCAGTTTCCTTTCAACAGAATGTATACCCTTCCATTGCTACATTCCCATCAAGGCTCTCATCCCACCAAGCTTCAGTGATACCTAGGTAATTGTCTTTCTATCCATTGTAGTGGAGAGTCACAGGACACATGGGAATAAGTCTGCTGGCCCCAAAACCAGCATGAAGGAGGTTGCCTGCTGTTCTATACAGCTAGCGGGATGTGTTTCTCCATGACCCTGAGCTACATGATAGAGAGAGAGATGTTGCAGAAGGACTAAAAGTTAGGCTTCCAGTGTCAGATAAGATGAACACAGCTTATTAATGCCTAGTAATAACAGCATCATCAGAGGATCTTTCCCCCCTAGCAACAACCCAATTCTCTCATCGTGATGAACTACTCTGCCTTTCAGCCTCAGAGTTCAGCCTCTCGGGAGTAGCATTATTGCCTTGCAAAATTGATGGGCAATGGTGTTATCCCTTAGATTAAGGTATTTCTGTCACCATTAGCAAAATGTATTTGCTTTACAATTTTAAAGAACGATCCCAGAAAGAAAGGAAGAAAAGAAGGAAGAAAGGAAGCCAGGAAAGGGGGGAAGGAAGGAAGGGAGGAAGGAAGAAAGAGAAAAAAAAAGAAAATGCAGACTAGCCCAAAACAAATACCCATTTGAAGTGCCCACTACAAGTCATATCCCCAAATCACTGATTTTGTCCACGGCACTTGCTAAAATCTCAAGATGAATTTGCCCCAAAAGATTTGCAGACAATGTTGGATAGATTACTCAGGAAAGTATATCCCAGAATCCAGGTGTCCCAATTTCATTCTTTGCCCCCTTACCCAACTTGGAGTATCCAATTTCTTATGCCTCATGCATTAAATTTCTAAACCACATGTAGATGTGTTATTATCTCTATATTTAAAAATCAACCTGCTCAGCTACTCTCCAGTCTGAGGAGCTTCTCTTCTTGGCAACGATGACAGAGTGTGGCAGCTGGAGGACCCATTCCAACAACTTTATGGTCAGAATTTACAACTCAAATAGAAGTCTGGGGGTGGGTGGGGGTGGGCAGGAGGAGATAGCGACAAAGGTCAGCCATTCCTGTTGATTCTTTGGGATCCATCAGCTGCCTTTGGATATGGTAGACCCCAGGATGGTGAGAGGAAACCATTTCATCTTTACGGCTTCCAGAGGGTTGTGATCAAGCAGGGCTTCTTTACCCTCAAGACTGAAATCTGGGGTCATGGCAGATCAAATACATGGGCCAGCATGTGCCCCAGGCATCCAAACCCCAAGGACGCAGATGCATCCTGTGTTTTAGGTCTCATGGGAGAGGCCTAGACATGGTAGTATCCTGACTGTCTCGAATGCCTGGAAATAGGAACTTGGAAGAAATCCATATGTCTGAAAGCAAAAGCCTGGACAGAACCAAAGTAAGGCACAGAGAAAACTCTTGAGAAGGCAACAACAGTGTGTCTTTATAAGCAAACTGAAAATACTGTAAGAGCAGAGTGGTCTGGGAACTTGGAGTGCTGCTGGGCTCCTGGATGCTTCTGAATTTTGAGATAAGCAAGTAAGGAAAAGACCTCTTCTCTCCTTTTTGGCCAGCTGTAAGGCTGGCTAGAGAATGGGGGCTTTGTGTATCCCTCACACTCAGTGTGAACCTCTCCACAGCACAGCACGTTCTTTGGGGTTTATGCTGCCAAGCAATGATTGATGGGAGGGGAGAAAGGAATAACTTTTCAGGCCAAGATGGTATTGTTGCTTTTCCTGCGGTCTCTTAGCCAGCATCAGAGATATTTCAGAGGGAATCTTCTCTAACGGGAGGGTGTACTTAGCAGCAACTACTGCCAATGTTGAAACTTCTATGACCAGTATTTTATTGGATTCTTTCAGCTAAGATTAATCATCATAATAATCATAACAATAATCATAATAGCCGACACTTATAAAACACTTCAAGCTTTGCAAATCACTTTACCTGCATCATTTCATTTGACCCTCACAATCAGCCTGTGAGGCTATTACTCTGGGCATTGCTATTCTAATATTACAGATGAAGACACTGAGGCCCAGCAAGTTTTTTGACTGGTCTGGGGTCACACAGTTAGCCAGTGTTGAAGATGGGATTCAGACCCAGATCTCCTCTTGACCCAAACCCCAGCATTTCTTTTCACTAGCAATTGTAGTGATAACCACTGACATTTGTATAGCCCTCCAAAGTTTGCAAAGCACTTGGTATGCTTTATCACTTCAGCTTACACTTACTGTATGTCACTGAATCTTATTGTCCCCCCAATTAGGGACCAGAAAACTGCCGAGAATGATATATTCAGGAAGGGAGTACAAAGGGCTTTATTCAAGGCCATGTGTGGCCAGAAAAGGGGGTGGGCTGGCTACCTAGCAAGACACAGCTTGATTGTTAGTTACACTGAAGAGAGTCTCCCCTGAATAGTAAAAGTTTCAGAGGCAGGCCTCCAGGGCACTGGTAGATCTGCTGTGTTAACCAAATCAATGACTGAAAAAACAATTATTAAGTACTTCCTACCTTGCCAGGCAAGGTACTTAGCATCAGAGATACAAACACAAAAGTGTAAAAATCCCTGCCTTTTGGGAGCTTACATTCTAAAGAGGGAGATAACACACATAAGTGACTGGGAAGCATGTTTTGTTCTAGGAAGTCACAGGGGTGGTCAATGGAGGGCAGTCAGTAAATACAATTCCAATTTTGGAGCCCCATAAATGGGTTCAAGAACTTGGTGAACTTGAACTTCCCTCAACATTTACTGCAGAGATAATATTTTTGTGATCAAATGAAGTCCTTTATGTTTCTTGGAAGATCAGGACTGGGCAAAGAGGACGATGAAAATCAATTTGATTACACTTTAGCATTGCAGAGTCACTAGCTCCAGAGTAAGGATCTAGAGAAGACTTGGGGAGAGGGCAATGAATGGTGGCTGTCTACAAGTCCTGAAGAATTTTCCTGTGGAAAAAGTATTACACTTACATTGCTTACTTGTCCCAGAAATACTGAATAATGAGTGCCCCAATCAATTACAGTATAAACGAGTCAATTTGAGAGGATTACATGTTTTGACCATTGGATAAAGCAGATAATGGCACCAAAAAATGTGATTGGCTGATTCAGATATACCTCTGGGTCTATGTATAAAAAGACCAGTCACCAAGCAGTGAACTAGTGGAGTTGGATTCAAGCCCCTGAGAGGGAATCACTCTTTGGGGTGGGGGTTCCTCTCTTCTTCCTCCTTTCTCTCCCCTCCCCACCACCATTGGACAGATAGGACCAGTAGCAGACAGCTTATCCATCTGGGATCAAGAGACTAGATCAGTAAGAGACAGCACATCCAATGATAGCCACCTGAATGAAGGCACCTTCAGGAAGCATGACTCTTTGCGGCAGAGAGAAGGCCCTCATCATCTCTTATCTGGAATATTACAATAGCTTTTTCATTAGTCTCCCAGTCTCAAGTCTCTCTCAACAGCAATCCATCCTCTACCCTGTTGCCAGTGATTTTCCTTAAGTACAGATCTGTCCATATTAGGACCTACGCCCTCTACCCTGTCTTCCCCTCCAGCTCCATAAACTCCAGTGGCCCCTATTGCCTATTTGGCATTTAAAGCCCTTGATGACCTGCCCCCTTCCTACTTTTCTAGTCTTCTTATATTCCACTCCCCTCCATATACTCTGTAATAGAGCTACATTGGTTTACTAAGTATTTCTCAAACAAGACGCTCCATCACCCAAATCCAATTCATTTGTGGTGGCTGGAGTGTTCTCTCTCCTCACTTCCAACTTCCTTTGGCTTCCTTCAAGACTCAGCTCAGATGTTACCCATCTGCTGGAAGCCTTTCCTACCACCCCAGTGGATAGTCTACTATGTATGTACTTATTTTCAATGTTCTCTCCTTCATAGCAGGGGCCAGGGTTTATTTTTGGTTTTGCCTTTACTTCTCTAATGCTTAGCATAGCGCCTGGCATATAGTAAGTCCTTAATAAACGCTTGAGGCAGCTAGTTGTACAGTAGGTAGAATACTGGGACTTGAGTCAGAAAGACCTGAGTGCAAATCTGGCCTCAGCTACTTACTAGCTGTGTAACTCTAGGCAAGTCATTTAACCTCTATTTGCCTCAGTTTGCTCAATTATAAAATGGGGATAATAATAGCACTTGCCTCCCAGGATTGTTGTGAGGGTAAAGGAGATACTGTTTGTGGAAAGTACTTACGACAATGCCTGGTACATAGTAGGTACTATTTAAATGCTTATTCCCTTCCCTCCCTTCCCCTTTATCTTGCTGACTGGTTGATTAGCTATGCACTTGTAATATCAATTGAGTTGGGACTTTCTTACTGTTTTAAAATGATTAAGTGTCTTAGTGTCTTACTAGGCACTAAGCCCCAAGCCCAAACCCCAATTAGGTGCTAAACCTATGTAGGTATGACTTGGTAACCAAGGTGGGGCTCCAGGTGGGGCTAACTAAGGGAGGGCCTAGTTTACTCATGAGTTTGAGTGATAGGTTTGGGACATCAGAGGCTCTTAGACCACATGGGTTTAAGTTGCCTCTTTGTGACGATTTTAGGTCACTTGGGTGAGTCGCATGTGCGACTCACCCCTGACCCTGAAAAAGATATAAAACCAGGGGTTTGTTTCCTCTTTTTTTGGAGCTCTTTCCCACAGCAGTGGTGGCACTAGTGACTCTGGGCCAGCCCACATTACAAGCTCCCAGGCTGAACCTAGATGTTGGTAACTATGAATCTGTATTTGGTCTGTCTGTTGATGTTTGTACTTTGTTTGTATTTTGCTCTGAAGTTCAGGGTGCTGGTCTTTTCCCCTGAACTAAATGAATTGTATTTGTATGCTGAATTAAAGTAAGCTTGTCAACCCCTTAACGTTGCTTTCCTTATTAAAGCAGATCAAAAGAACCTGGGCTTTTGCAGTGTGCTGGTAGCATGCTTGTTGTTGGGCTTCTGTTGGTCTTTTACCCCCACAACAGCTGCTAGCCGGATTGTGGAAACAGCACTCTACAAAAGCATCAACACTTGGAGTCCAGCAGAGAGTCACCTGAAGTGGAACTGCATGAGAACTTTAGGAAAGAAGAAAAGGTCTTCTGGTAACTGGGTATTATGTTGACCTTTTCCACAGGTCTTCACTATACATATGCCTCCTTACTTTTTAAGTTTATACTCACTCTCCCCATGAACTTTTTGCATATTTTGGAGAAGCGTACCCAAGGTTTTTTGGGGTACTGTTTTTAATTCTCTTTTTTCTTTTTTTTGAGGGGGGAAGGCAAGGCAATTGGGGTTATATGATTTGCCCAAGGTCACACGGCTAGTAAATGTGTCAAGTGTCTGAGGCCAGATTTGAACCCAGGTCCTTCTGACTCCAGGGTGGGGTACTGTTTTTATAACTAGTATTCTTGAGATACCATCTTAGTAAATACATTTTTTCAAAAGCTCATTAAGTTTGACTGTTAGTGAGAAGCACACCTGTGGGGGCTTGTGGGTAAATAGGAATTCAAACCCATAAGGTTACCCTCCACAACCCTGAAGACATAGTAGCTGTCTTCTGAAGAACTAGCTTTCCAATGAAAATGAGAGTTGGGGAAGTACACCAGAGGGAGTGCCAAATTCAAAAACATTTTTTTAACGATTAGATCAATTCCAAATGGAATGGGCTTCCTTGAAAGGTAGTAGGTTTTTCAAGCAAAGGCTGAACGACTATTTGCTGAGTAGAATTTACGAGGTATTTATATTTAGGCATGGGTTGGAGTTGATGACCTTTGAGATCTAGTCTAACTTTGAGATTCTGTTAACTTTGTAAATGATGACATGGAATGATAGGCGTTATCAGGAGAGATATCTTCCCATAAAGGTCAGAGGAAGAGATACTGAGTAGTGGTGGCTTGTGACTCCCTCATGGGAGGTACTGAGGCAGCTATTGGTTAACCTAACACTAAAAACAGAGAGGTTTGTTGTCTTCCAAAGGCACGTACCTAAGATGTGATATAGAATTTCCCAAGACTTGTTATACCTGATGACTATTACCCAAGTTGCTAATTCAAATGAAGACATGTGATACTGCCTAGAAGAATCTAGAAAACATTGCTAATGATTATTGAGTTGTGGGTAAGAAACTGAAAACCTTAGGGGCAAAGTGGAGTTTTTTTTTCATCATCGATATTGATTGAAGATCTTGGAAGAGAGAACAGATATATTAAGGGAACAGCTGGTTAAAAAATTGTTATTTGAGAATAAAATTTACATTTCTAGACCATAGCTCAAAATATAGAGTTGATGGTATCTTAGGAATGGAATGCACCTGAAAAGGGCTGGGAAAAAAATACACACAGACACACACATGCATACACATTTTATACGCACACACACACATATTGGATTGGAGTTTTTCAAATCTAATAAAAATAGCTCTAAGTTGAAAAGAGAGATGAGAGAAGCCTGCCAAAGTATAGCTCCCCAGGAAAGTACTATAGAGAGAAGCTACAGCAAAGGAATAAGAAGAACAGGGGAGATGTCCAGAAGTCTCTATAAAAGCAATCATTCTGTATAGCTACACAAGTACAAAGTATGGGTAAGAAGCACAGTGAAATATAGGTACCAATGAAAAGAGGCAAATCAGATTGTGATTTGATGGGGTGTGGCCTGTAACTAGAATATGGCTATGAAGACGTAACAAATGAAAGAGATGGTGCGATTGGAGGAACACTGCTTATGAAGAAGCCAGGAAATCTGGGAAATACCTTGGGGGAAGCATGGTAGAGAATATTTGGACAATGATCAACAGAGCATCCTCTGGTAACGGTAATGACAGTTACATAGAACTTAAAGATTCACAGAGAATTTTATATTTGGATATTGTCTCATTTGATTCTTATAAAACCCTGTGAGTTAAGTAATACTAGTAGTATTATTCTCATTTTATAGAAGAAGAAATTAAGTCCAAAAGGGATGAAGACTTGTTTATTCTTTGTCCAGGGTCACTCATCTGGTAAGTGTCTGAGACAAGATTTGAACCCAAGCTTTCCTGACTACAAATCCAATGCTCTAAGCATACCAGATTGCTTCTCAATAAAAAGAACATTGATATTATTAGACCACCTGTACAGAAAGAAGAAATAAATGAATTCAGGTAACAAAACACAAGATTGTCATGGAGTTTAGTAATGATGGGGGAAATCAATTCCTTGTACTGTAAGCTAGAGCACATACCCTGCGCAAGCACAGCAGTTAATAATTTCTTAACTTATCTTAGTAATAATTTTAGCTTTCACAAAGTAGAGGAGAGGATGAGAGGAATTCCTATTCTGGATCTTTTCTCAGCAAGGTGGAAAATTAAAGTGATTCTTGAGGAGGAAATGATGGGAATTTTTGATGCAAAAGGAACATTCAACATTAGAATTTATGATAGAAGCAGAGAAAAGAAGCACATAGTCTGATGTGTAGTCTATATTGAGGAAAGTAGATGTTTAAGGGGTCAAAGAAAAGGATAGTATACCACAGTCTAAAATTCCAGAACATACATCTGACCAGACCAGGAGGAATGGGAATTTCTCAAGGGTGAAATTCTTTTTTTTTTTTTTT
>CM053625.1:231439211-231476868 GCA_028646595.1 Phalanger gymnotis
GTAGAAGCTGCTAGATCTTGGGTTATTCTGATTGTGTTTCCACAATACTCAAATTGTTTCTTTCTGGCTACTTGCAGTATTTTCTCCTTGACGGGAGCTCTGGAATTTGGCGACAATATTCCTAGGAGTCTTCTTTTTGGGATCTTTTTGAGGAAGCGATCTGTGGATTCTTTCAATTTCTATTTTGCCCTGTGGTTCTAGAATATCAGGGCAGTTCTCCTTGATAATTTCTTGAAAGATGGTATCTAGGCTCTTTTTTTGATCATGTCTTTCAGGTAGTCCAATCATTTTAAAATGATCTCTCCTGGATTTATTTTCCAGGTCAGTCGTTTTTCCAATGAGATAGTTCACATTGTCTTCCATTTTTTTCATTCCTTTGGTTCTGTTTGATACTATCTTGATTTCTCATCAAGTCACTAGCTTCCACTTGCTCCAGTCTCATTTTTAAGGTAGTGTTTTCTTCAGTGGTCTTTTGGACCTCCTTTTCCATTTGGCTAATTCTGCCTTTCAAGGCATTCTTCTCCTCATTGGCTTTTTGGAGTTCTTTTGCGATTTGAGTTAGTCTATTTTTTAAAGTGCTGTTTTCTTCAGTATATTTTTCAGTATATCTTCGGGGTTCCTTTAGCAAGTCATTGACTTGTTTTTCATGGTTTTCTCTCATCCTTCTCATTTCTCTTCCCAATTTTTCCTCTATTTCTCTAACTTTCTTTTCCAAATCCTTTTTGAGCTCTTCCATGGCCTGTGACCAGTTCATGTTTTTCTTGGAGGCTTTCATTGTAGGCTCTTTGACTTTGACTTCTTCTGGCTGTATGTTTTGGTCTTCTTTGTCACCAAAGAAGGATTCCAGAGTCTGAGACTGGATCTGGGTGCTTTTTTGCTGTCTGGCCATGTTCCCAGCCAACTTACTTGACCCTTGAGTTTTTCAGTGGGGTATGACTGCTTGTAGAGTGAAGAGTTCTATGTTCCACACTTGGGGGGATGAGCCAGCTCTGCCACACCAGCACTCTTCCTTCCCCAAGACTGGACTGGACTTAAATCTTCAGCAGGCTCTTCATTCCTGCTCTGATCCACCACTTAATTCCTCCTACCAGGTGGGCCTGGGGCCAGAAGCAACTGCAGCTGTAGTTCTGAAGCTGCCCCACCTCAGCTGCCCCCGGGGCAGTGGCTGAACAGCAAACTCTATCCCAGTGTCCAGCAGCTTCTCCCATTAACCTTCTCTGTTGTCTTTGGTGCTTGTGGGTTGAGAAGTCTGGTAACTGCTGCAGTTCACTGATTCAGGGTGCTAGGGCACGCTCCGCCCGCCTCCTGGTCTGGCTAGTCCGTGCCGCCCATGCTGGGCTCTGCTTAGCTCTGCTCCCAGCTCCGTGCAGGATAGACCTCACCCAGAGACCATCCAGGCTGTCCTGGGCTAGAGCCCTGCTTCCTTCTGCTATTTTGTGTGTCTTGCAGCTCCAGAATTGTTTCAGAGCCATTTTTTTTATAGGTTTTTGGAGGGGCTTGGCGGGGAGCTCACGCCAGTCCCTGCTTTCCAGCTGCCATGTTGGCTGTGCCTTTCCAGCTGCCATCTTGGCTCTGCCCAGTGACTCTTAAGAACCAGAAAAGACCTTACGAGGATCATCTAATCTCGCTTTCCCTTCCTCCCCCCACCCCAACTCCACATACATAAACAGACACACACACACACACACACACACACACACACACACACGCATGCACACAATTTTTTAATAAAAACATTCTTAAGGGTAGCTAGGTCTCTCTGGTGTTGTTCCATAAGCTTTGACACCATGCCTTCTTCCACCTTTATAAAGAGAAGGAAGGATTCATGTTGGGTTCAGGTAGATAGGTTAAAAGCATATGGTAGACCACTATATTTTTCCTTTGCTGTCTGAGAGAAGCTCCATTAATGCACCAGATACATGATGATTAAAGGTGGTAGATCTAACCCAGATGCTTAGATCATAGGATTGCCCAATATTCAAGCTGGAACAGGGTGCCTTAGAGGGTTTCTAGTACAACTCCCTTATTTTACAGGTAAGCAAACCAAGGCTCAGAAAAGTCAAAATCCTGGCCCTTTGTTAAATAGCTAATTAGTGGTAGAACCAAAGCATAATACTCAGTTGTCTAATTCATTGCTCTTTCCATTTTTTTTTTTTTTTGCTACAAATGCTTTGGGAGTAAAATCCCTATTAACTAGGTTGACTGTATGTGGAGTGTGAGGGAGACTTTCTCATCACTGGCTTGGTGATAGCAGAAAGAATACAGTAAGAGGAAACAGTGACGTTGCCTTAGATAAAGACTCCAGGCTTATGTGAAGAATAACTGGGCCCTTGGAATGCATTTGGACTCAGAAGGCCTAGGTTACCACCTTGTGACCTTGGGCAAGCTTGCTTACCAACCCCGTCTCTGAGTCATAGGTTCCTCATCTGTAGAATGAGGAGATTGGACTACTTGACCTTTAAGGCCCTTCCAACCCTAAATATGTATGTAAAGAAGGTGCTGCAGAAAGCCTTGGGCTCCATGTACTGGCTGTGTCATTTATTAGAGACCTGTCAAAAGAAAGGCCATGGTTTCTTCTTCCCACACATACAGAGACTGAGAGAACCAACTGTCTAGGTTGTAACATACAGGTGGGCATAATCAGGAGTACTTTTGAATATTAATTTTTATAAATACTCTTTTCAAACAAATAAATTATTATGAACTTTTAGCCAACAAATGAATTATATACTCATATCTATTTGCTCTTAAAATTGAATTTCTATTTGACATGTCCAAATGAGCTCATTAGTTTCCTTTATATTCCCTTTAATTCTCTATTACTTTATAGATCATAAGATTTAGAGCTTAGAGCTCACTTCGTCCAGAGGTGTTAAACATGTTGCTTGTGCGCTGGCAGCATTCCCCACTACTACTGAACCAGATTAAAATGTAATTGGGAAATATTTTTTAAAATAAAAATACAATAGAAGTAGATAATGTCAATATGTGGTTTTCTAAGTCAATTTCTAAGTCAATCCCATAGGGATCCTTATGTATGGTTTAGTGGTCCATTTCTATTTGAGTTTAGCACCAGCAATCTACCCCAACCTAATTTTTTTTTTTTGAAGAGGAAATTGAGGCCATTGAATGTAAGATGGCTTGCCTAAGGTCCAGTGAGTAGCCGAACTAACATATTTATTTATCTGTTTATTTATTTATTCTCTCGCTCGCTTGCTCCCTACCCCCCTCTCCAACCCTCTCCCCCTTTCCCTCCTTCCTTCCCTCCCTCATTTGTCTAGCCTGTATTCCATCATTTAACAGTTTCCCACATATGCAATAGGTAGGTGCCATTACATACCAGTCTTCTGGGGAGAGGAAACCTGAAGATTGGTGGTGATTAGGCCCCAATTAACAGGGTCTTATGCAAAGAACTCTCCTGAGGAAAGATGGTATAGTACAATTTGTGCCAAGTGAAACCAACATTCGTTGAGTAACCAAATCCAAGGGCTAGACAGGAGGTAGAAAAAGGAGTTCCAACAGTGGCCTAAGGCTGAGGAAGTGAGCATGTCTTCCTGCCATAGGGAGTGGTAGGTGTCTAAAAGATGACAGTTTATCAAAGCAATTTCATCCAGACAGCATTCTTTTATTGGGTGGGGGTGGGGAAGGCTGGGAGAGGGAGGTAGTATAGAGAAGAGTGGCTGGCTGTGCTCCACCCTTGCTCTTCTCCATCAGCATTTCTGTGGTCTTGAACTATTACCTAGTCAGATACTGCCTTGGACTGGTCATGGTAATTATCTCTTTAGCGAGATTTTCAAGTTCTCCCTCTGCCAATGACCTGATTATTTTTGAAAGCATTTTGATATTTTGTCAATGAAATGCCAAGTGGTGTGAGAATAAAGGGAAAAAGCATTTATTAAAAACACTGAGTGTCAGTCATCGTTGTATGTTCCAGGGATACAAATACAAAAGTGTAATAGTCCTCACCTTCAAGGAGCTTATGTTCTAATCAAGGAGACAACACACATGGAGGAGTGGGGGCCAAGTAAGGGAGCTTTGCCCACAAGAGTCACTGAGATGATGAAGTACTAATAATATTAATTTAAATTTAATTCCTGTTCCCAGAACAAGAGGTAGAAAACAGGGCATACATGGGGAGGGGGGAGCAGAGGATTTTATGCAACAGTGAAACATGGTTTAGGGCTGGCTAGATAGGATGGGTTACTTAAGTTTGCAATCATGACCACCCAAACTCAGGGGAGGAGTTTTAAAGATGAGTGTATTGCTGGAGGTTGGGATGGGGATGGTCTCTGGATTTATGATTTGTAGAACCCTATTTCTGGTGGGGAAGTGGGGAGGTTGGGGAGTGAGATGGTAGATAGAAAGATGTTCAGGGTAGATGGCTGGGAGAGACGATTTTATTTTGTCCCTAGCACAATGCTTTGCATATTTGATATTTCTGAAGATGCTTAATTTTATCATTGTAGGTATCATATTCTTTTTCCATAATCACCTGGTGGTCAACCGTCTGGTGATGAGCTATTTTGAACTTAATTGAGGCTGATCCTTAAGGAATAGAATCATGGTTTTGTACCTGTCAGTACTCTGGAAGGACCTACCAGATTTTGGACTCTGTTGGTATAGCCTTTGGGAACACAGAGTCACTTTCCTCCCATAATTAGTCATGAGAATATTAATTAGTGGAAGACTTGCGTTAAGTAAGTATATTGTAAATATTTGTTCAACCAAGGAAGGAAAGAGTAAATGGATCCTTGGATATTGTATCAGAAGATGTGGTTACTATATGGATGGCAATTTTGATGAGATAAAAGATTAGAATATTGAATGTTAGAGCTGAAAAGGACTTCAGAGTTTATATAATGTAAGTTATTTTTAATAAACTGAGGCTTAGCAATTTGCTGAAGGTCATACTGTATATGGCAAAGTTGAAACTTGAATCTAGGTCTTTTGGCTTCAGGTCAGTACCATGTCTATGACACTACTGCTAAATGTATCCTACCTTGTTCAAGTTTGTAGGGAATAAGTGCTGAGCAGGTAGAGGACCAGGTTTATATCACAGGTTTGGGTTTCTAGGAGCTTCATAGGTATGGTATTATTCTGAGTCCACAATTGGAATACATAGTTTGATAAAGAACATTCTTTTCACAAAGCCAAATGATAACTGTATTTTCTCTTCTCCAGATTGATAGTTCTTGAAGTACAAGTCACCACTTACAGGGCAGGTTTCTTTGATAGACGATACATGACAGCATAGACTGGCATAGATGGTGGAGTAAGAGGAAATAGTATATCCCTATTCTTTCCCACAACCATGCTAACAAAAATAGGGGAAGAGCACCAGACTTAATAGTGATAAAGAAATCCATGGAGAAGCCTCCTTTAGACCTAGAGTGGCAGTTTAGTCCATGAGCACAGAGGAGGGGTGATCCTGTAGCAGTGTCATTCCTGAAGCAGGATCTCAAACTCAGTCCAGGGCCGAGTGACTAGGGCAGGGTCTGCCCACCAGAAGTTGGCTTACAAATCTGTAGTTCTGATTCCAGAGTAGGTTCATTGATTCAGTTAGCAGATGAGTGACCAGGGCAGGGATTGTAGACCAATGGTGGGCCTATAGCTCTGTTGCACTAAATCCAAAGAGCCTTCCAGCTTTGCAACAGCTAGAGCTGATAACTGTATACTTGAGCTCCAACCAAGGGCAGGCCTGCAGTTATGTTGCCCAGACCCAAACTGGGGTCTGAGCTTGTGAAATTCAGATTGAAAATCAGAAATCAGAACATGAATTAGCACCCACTGAAAGTTGGTAGTTCCCTAACCTGAGCTATCTCTGAGATCCTTGAAGAACAGAACACTCGACATTGGGAGAATGGAGAGCAAGTACACCTGATGATATATATCTGGATCATACAAAGGTCCAACATTCCCTTCAGAAGTGTATAGAACCTGGTCCTAGAACAAAATCTCAATTGGGGAAGTAATCCCAAAAGAATGAATAAACAAATAAACAAAATCCACCCCCACCAACAATAAAGAGCTATTATGGAGCTATGTATTCTTACAATATAAATCCAAAAGAAAAGAATATTTTTAAAACATAATAAAAACCCCAAAGAAAAAGAAAAAATGCACCTTAAAGAGGAATTTCTGTTTTTTTTTTAAAGTTAAAATAGTATCATCAATGAAATGAGAGCTCTCAAGGAAAGAATTGGAAAAAAAGAATAAAAGGTTGAAAGGAAAGTCTTGGAAGGAGAATTAACAGCTTAGAACAAGAGGTACAAAACCTTACTCACCTAACAAACTCCTTGAAAATTAGAATAGACCAAACAGAAATTAATGACTCCAGAAGACAGTAAGAAATATTGAAATAAAATCAAAAGGTTAAGAAAAAAGAAGAAATTTAAAGTATTTCAATTAAAAAAATGACTTGCAAAATGGGTCAGGGGGACATAATTTAAGGATCATTAGACTACTTGGAAGCCATGACCAAAACATAAAAGAACCTGCATATCGTATTTCAAAAAATTATAAAAACCTTTCAGATATATGTGAAAGAAGGCAAAGGTAGAAAGAATCAATTAGTAACTTCACGAAAGAAACCCTAAAATGAAAATTCCTTGAATCATTATAGTCAAAACACAGAGTTTCCAGGCGAAAGGAAAAAAATGCTGGTAGCAGTTATGAAGAATTCAAGTGCCCAGGAGATTCAGGATTGCACAAGATTTGGCAGTAATAAATTTAAAGAAACAAGAAATTTGGAATATGATATTCCAAAAGGTAAAATATATAGACTTAAAACCCAAAATAATTTACTTAGCAAAACTGAGTACAATCCTACAGGGTATGAGGAAATGGTCTTTTTAATGAAATAGAGGACTTTCAGACATTCCTAATGAAAAAGCAAGAGCTGATGGAGATTTTGAAATACAGACACAGGAGTCAAGAGAAAAGGCAAATATTAGTGAGCAACTGGAAGTGACTATACAAGGACAAAGTGTATATATTCTATTGGGAAGGATGATACAAATGTGTCCCAGAACCTTGATGTCATCAGGGACCATAGAAGTGAAATAAGACAGAGGGCCTGAATGTGGTTTCGTAATGTTTTTATTAATTGAATAGAATAAAATAAAGGGAGGGAAAATGAAATACACTGGGGGAAAAAGAGAGAGGAAAGGAACTTATTTCATATAACCAGAGTGTGGAAATAGAAGATTATACAAAGAGAGTATAGGGGTAGGAGTTAGGAAGAGTGTGTGTTATTTGAACTTCTCTTTCATTTGAACCAATCATAGAAGGGTACAACATAGTTTGGTATAGAAATAGATTCAACAGGGAAACAAAAAGCAATGGGGAGAAGGAAGAGTAGGGAATAAAGAAGGATAGATTCAGATAGGAATTAGTCATAAGCAAAACAGACTGAAACTTTGAAGGGTGAATCATGAAGAGGCATTTTAAAAATAAAGAGCAAAACGTACTTTGGATCTGGGTAAGGGGAAGAGAAGAGAGATGGGGGAGTAGCAGATTGCAGACATTAAAAAAATATGTGACACCTGCTCAAATATTCTTCATAGTAAGTAGTCTAAGAGAATCATGTTGGCAGAGCTGGCGATGGTAGTGAAGGATATAGAAAAGTGACATATTCTTGTTGGTATTGTCAGTTTAGCCTGCACTTTTTTTTTATACTGAACCTCATGATTCAAGGTACTACTGATGTATGAATTTATAGCTAAAGAGGTGAGGCTAAATGATGAATCAGCACTTGTGTTTATTATTTCTTTTTTTTAAATTTATTTTTAGTTTTCAACATTGACTTCTGTAAGATTTTGAGTTCCAAATTTTCTACCCATCTCTCCTCTTCCCCCTACCCCAAGATGGTGTGTAATCTGATGTAGGCTCTACATACATATTCATGTAAACCTATATTCACATTACTTATATTGTAAGGAAGAATTAGAACCAATGGGAGAAATCACGAGAAAGAAGAAACAAAAAAAAACAAAAGAGAGAGAGCAAATAAAATGGATCTATAGCCAGACTCCATAGTTCTTTTTCTGCATGTGGATAGCATTTTCTATCATGAGTCTTTTGGAGTTGTCTTAGATCCTTGCATTGCTAAGAAGAAATGAGGCTATCAAAGTTAGTCATCACACAATGTGGCTGTTACTATGTAGAATGTTCTCCTGGTTCTGCTCACTTCACTCAGCATCAATTCATATAAGTCTAGGTTTTTCTGAAGTCCATTTGCTCATCATTTCTTATAGTACAATAATATTCCATTATATTCATATACCACAACCTGTTCAGCCATTCCCCAACTGATAGGCATCCCCTCAATTTCCAATTCTTTACCACCACAAAAAGATCTGCCATAAATATTTTTGTACATATGGGTCCATTTCCTATTTGTATGCTCTCTTTGGGATACAGACCTAGAAGTGGTATTGCTGGGTGAAAAGGTATGCACATTTTCATAGCCTTTTGGGCATAGTTCCAAATTGCTCTCCAGAATGGTTGGATCAGTTCACAAGTCCACCAGCTATGCATTTGTGTTCCAATTTTCCCACATCTTCTCCAGCATTTATCATTTTCCTGTTTTGTCATATTAGCTAATCTGATAGGTGTGATGTGTGTATTTATTATTTCTGTTGAAACTGCAAATTCAACTATCATGGGAAACTCCATTCCTATATAGAAGAAAAAATGGTATTTGTCATGAAGCATTATAACACTTTTTGCTTACATGATAAGGCATTTGAAGCATGGGTACTTATAATTTCACAGTTTTGTGGAAAAAGTTCAGTCATTTTTTTCTTGGTAACTTTTTCAAGAAGCTGACAAGATTTTTCTTCCTCTACACCCCACACCACCCCAAAATAATGATACCTGCTTCTAAAGTATTTTTCAGGATAATTATTAGTGCCTGAACTAGGAAGCTAGCCTCTTCTATGGCAATAGATTCTTCCTTCCCAAAGTCACTGAATGTGTGTCATCTTCAAGCTCATTATGTGAAACTGTCCAATCTTAAACCCTATCCAAGATAACAGTCAATGTTTCTGAGATATCAAAGGCTCTAAACTGTGTATCAAAGCAGATTTGCTGAAACAACAATCATGAATTCAGAAAAGATGGTCCATGAGCTCAGCTATGAAAACCTTAGCCAATTAGTGCTCCCAAATTGTCAAGGCTGATCAAGAAGAAAGACTTTAATTGAGAAGGCACATCAGAATCGGAGCTTTTTGTCTAGATAAGCAAGAACAGTCTAGTTTCAAACTACATTGTTTACAAAAACTCATCCTGAGACCCTCACGTGGATACTGCTGCTTATATCCTTGTCAGAGGCTGTCAGAGGACTGAGAACTGTTCAGGCTAAGGGACCATGCCCCTCAACTGGAAGTACCTAAGGCAGCCCTGACACTTATTCGTGTTCTCTCATTTGCTATACATCCAAGATCCATCCAGCTGAAATATATCCCTGACAGAATGTATCTGAATTATGTATTGAGTTAATGCTTTTACTTTTAGTGGCATGGAAGCAACATTTACCATATAATTATCCATTTGTAGAGCACTTTTGTTCAATGTTAGGAAATAAGCAGGAGAGCCGATCTTCTCCAGCCATTGAAACTAGCTACTTAAACCTAGAACAACTTATAGTTTTGAATAAGCTAAGGAATCTGGTATAGTTGAAGGGGAAAAAATGTTGGCTTACCCCTTACTTTAAATTTTTTTTTCAGTGGGGGACATTCATCAATAACAAACGTTTATTGAGCACCTCCTAATTTGAGTACATTCTTCAGAATGATTTTCAGTGCCTTTGCTTGATGTAGGGCAATAAATTCAGAGGGGAAAAAAGAATCATGCACTTTTTTAGAGTAATAAGAGATTTCCTCGGCTAGCTTATTAAAGACATCTGGGTTATCCAATTTATCCCTGAAAAGTCATTATACATGTAATCTGTGGTTCTAAGCCTATTTGCATAAGATTCTCCTTGTTGGTGGAAAGTGATGATTCAGTGCTCCATATCTGCATGAAGGACAGAATTGGCAAGAACTTGGGAGAAGAAAGATCTTGGTTTTTCTGGTTTCCAGCTTCAAGAGAGAAGACAGATTCTCTTCAAGGAGAGGTGCCTAATGAGAGAGACAGATGCTGGGAAGAAGCTGACATATAGAGGAGGAGCTTGATCATATTCCTATCCCTAGCTCATGATAGTAGAGACTTTGAGCAATTTCTTTTGGGGATAGGTGTGGTACCCTCTCTCTTAGTTGAGCTATCTCTCTCCTAGTAGGAGAACTCATTCATTCTACATATTATTCAGTATATTCTCATAATTTCTATTTGCTATTGGCTTGGATAAATGGATTTATTTGCTGTTTTGCTTTGTGTAACTGGCATTTAGTGGGAGAAGAATCAAGTCTTGGATATATAGCTTAAACTACTCCTTCTCTATTAAGACATAGTGATCAGGAGTACAGCTTGAACCTAAATATTATTTCCCCTAAAATAACAATATTTATGGAGGTAGATAGATAAAGTTTTAGCCTGGTAGCCTTTCCCTGAAAAGTACTGAGTAGACAACCTCTGACACCATTTTTCTGCTTCCTCTCCTGGCTGGAACCAAAGTCTTCTTTGGTGAATGGAGGATAGAGGAGACTTCTTTTCATGCTTCCCTGTGAGTCACATCTAGATGTGGACACATGTAACCAGGAGTGTGAAGGAGCCAGCTCCTACTGGCTTGAGAGTGCTGATCATTAAATTTTCAGTGTGAGCATTTACACATTGGAAATCAGCCTACTACAAATCAAGGTTTGATTTATTGTTCTATTGATTGTCTAGACCTAAGAAAGTGATGGAGAAAATGTTAATAATGCAGATTAAACTTAAAAGTGTGTCATGAGTACCTTCCTTCTGGAGAGCTGTTTGTTAAACATTTTCTAGCACTCCTTTGCAAATACCCTACATAGCAGGAAAAAGTTAATGCTTAGTATCTTTTGTAGAATATATATTCGATTTATATAACATTTATTAGATAGGAGTTTTTATATGTCATAATTTATGATAGATGTTCCTCATTAATGTATAATTGGTATTCAGCTAAGCCCCTTATTCACAGGGGATTTCTGCAGTATGTATTGAAGAAAGACTGTGCTTTCAGATATAATAAGGAACATGTGAATCATGAAAGAAGAGAGTTGCATACATCCCTTACTGAGAATCTTGTGCACCAAGGAGCTGGCATTAGATGGAAATATGGAAATGAATGTAGAGCAGCGATGGTGATGATGAGGAAACTTGTGACCCCTGCTAGCATTAGAGAGATTGGCGTGATGGTGAATCGTATGTACCAAAGGGTGATGGTGAACAGAGCCTGATGGGGAGAAGCAAGCTCACGGGCCTCGCCCTTGTTATGTTCCTGACCGAGGAATAGGCAGCAAATAAATCAGAGATGTGACTAACAGCATATAATAAAAGTTACAACTAAACCTATTATAATTTGATAGAAGAATCATGCTACAAGTCCTATAAAATAGGTGTAAGTATACTTTTGAAACCCTTGTTTCAGTTTGGCTTTGGCTATGATCGTGACAAAACTGGATATGATTTTTTGGGGGGAAGAAGTCCCCCTCGCCTCTATTTCATCATGGTAGAGAAAAACGAATGCTAAAGGGCGGCATAGAATGATCCTTTCGGACTGCGTAAGTCCTAAAGGAAGGGGTGACTTGATGGAAGACAGTTTTGCTTGGCACTTTTCTGAAAGGGGGTGAGAGCTTTTCTGATGATCAAGTGTCTTGCTTGGAGAAAGCCTGTTTTGTAATTTTGTTGGATTATGTAAAACTTATCCATAATGTTCATTTATGTATTTGTAGGAGAGTTGAAGGCTCTTTCTGGAAGATCTAAACAAAACAATTTACATTCCCAAGGTTTCCCTGGATATGGACGTGAGTCAGATTTTGGGATTGACACAAGCCAGATACTATACCAGGTTTTCCTGGGTGGGAGGTATGAGCTAAAGGGATTTGAGGAGAAACCTCCTTCTTTTTCCCTCAATTCCCATGTATGTATATATACTTAAATATACATGTAATTTATGGTTCAAAAGCCATTTGCATTACACACACACACACACACACACACACACATATATATATATATATATGTGTGTGTGTGTGTATTATATATATATATATATATATATGTATATATATACACACACACACTCAAGCCTTTCATGATCATAGCCAGGGCCCAATTGAAACATAGGTTCCAAATGTATGTAATACATTTATATCCATTTTATAAAACTCGGAGCATGATTTTTCTATTAAATGATAATAGAGGTACTGGGTTGTAACTTTTATGATATACTCTTAGTCTTATCTCTGATTTATTTGCTGACGATTCCTTGGTCAGGAGCATAGCCCCTCATTTATAACATTTTTTCCAGTGGAGAAATAGGATTTCTTTTATGACAATTCACTATGGAGTGTGGCTTCTAGGACTACATAGCTGTGAAAAGCAGCCTTCAGGGATGAGTGCAGTAGAGTCACTCTGAGAGCTCAAGCTGAAATGTTGAATGAAGATGACAATGAGATTTCTCAGAGCCCTTTGGAACTTCCATTTTGATTCAACAAGCATTTATTAAGTACCTACTCTGTCCATGGCTCTGTGCCAACTGCTGCACTTAACAGATTCTAATTTCTATTATAGATATCCCTTTATTTGTCTTAACCATTCTAGTAGACTGTAAGCCCTTGGAAGGTTGAGACTGTATCATTTCAGCTCTGTGTTCCCCAGCACCTACTACAGTGCCTCGCACATAGCGCACAGAAATGCTTTTGGAATTACAAATTCAGTTGGATGATGATGATGACAAATGTGATGATGTTTCAGCAGGAGAGGTTCAATACACAGAACTCCTTGTGTCCAAGGTTGTTGGATTGCAAAAAAGATACTAGACACTAGAAATAGAATTGGAAAATCTCCTTTCTCAGGAATCTTTTAAGAAGAAAATTAATACCAATCTTCACTATAAAAAATTGTAGTGCTGTGTAGAAATAGGGAACTATATAAAACGACTTCTAAGATTGCATGATTCTGTGCTCTAATTTAAAACAAGCATTATGTTTATGGCAGAAAATATGCTGATGAAAGCATTCACCTAGAAGTCTGATACTCTTTGGGGGGAAGTACAACAAACGAATAGAAATACATCAATAATTTTCTAGAGCAACAATAAATACATTCTGCTCAAACCAAGGATGCTTTTGATTAAGCATAAAATATTAGGGCAATGAAATATACGTCATCTTATGCAAGTCTGGTGTTTTAAATGAACCAAGGAAGCTTTCTTTTAGAAGTAAGAGGTGAGACTCAGTTTTCTCATTTGTAAGATGAGGATAACGATGTAATTCTATCCACCTTTTAGAGTTGTGAGAATCCAATGAGATTTTCGTAACTACTTAATGATATGTAAAAGTAAATTGTCAATATTGTCTTAAGAATACCATTTATTATTTAAAGTGAAATGAAAACTCTGGTTTTGAGAATAACCCAATATTTAATAAATTTAGTTTTTCCTATGTTGGGCACATGGATGCTTGGAGGAAGGGGGTGAATTTTTGATTGTTTTTCTCTACCCTCTTCCCCCAAGCTCAACTGTTCCTTCTAGGGGCAGAGATTCTTAACCTGACATTTGTGAACTTGATTGTTGTTGTTTTCTATAACTATATTTCAGTATAATTGATTTTCTTTATACATCTATGTATTTTATTTTATGAATGGAAAAATATTATTATGAGAAGGAAACCATAAGCTTTACCAAACTATCAAAATGAGCTATGACATTAAAAAAGGTTTTGAATTCCTGTTGTTCAATCATTCAGGCATGTCCAATTCTTCGTGACCAGTAGACTATACTGTCCATGGGGTTTTCTTGGCAAAGATACCAGAGTAGTTTGCCATTTCCTTCTCTAGTGGATTAAGGCAAACAGAGGTTAAGTGACTTGCCCAGGGTCACACGACTAGTAAGTATCTGAGGTCAGATTTGAACTCAGGTCTTCCTGCCTCCGAGCCCAGCACTCTATCCACGGAGCCATCTAACTGCCCCATGAGCTCCTGTACTAGTACATAAGCTACCTTTGCCAGTGTGGTTAGAATGCAATGACAGAGTTTTCATTTAAAGGAAATATCTCAAGGTAGGATAGCTAATAGGAATAAAACTGATGATTGTCACCTCAGGCCCTTTACCTCTGAGGCTGAGTGTCTAGTGTCATTCTAAGGTCCAATTCTCTCTAAAGGAGAGAGTCTTTTTCCTTGTAGGTGATAAAATCATTGTCGTGGGCCCCTATGACTCACCAGAGGACTAGACCTATAATAAGAGTGATTAGTTCAGTAGAAGTCAGCACACCCCAATGGCTCTCTGGTCATTAGGGAGCTACTTGTTTTTATAATACATACTGTGGTTGCTTTGGACAATAGGTGTTGGATGTGTCATGTGTCCACAGATCCCTTAAGCTGGTCTGGCACTTATGAATTGCTGAGAGTGGTAACTTCATATTCATAAATGCTTTCACTGGTTCTTGGAAAGGGGCCAGTTTTGTGGCTCTGATGTTTCAGAGAATTCTCTTATCTCAGTTGGGAGGGTCAGAGATGTCCCCCTGAGATATCAGCTTCCTTGTTTACTTCCAGGTCCAAACACAGGTCAGGTAATCAGACTGATGGACATTAATTTCCAGAGAGGATCTTTTTGGTCATTGCCTGGCCTGGAATAAATGTTCTAATGAGTCAACTTTTTAAAAACTGTATTATCCCACCTTGTTTCATTAGTGTTTTAAGAATTATGTCCTAGTTTTCATGCTTGGATAAATATCTGTCCCAGTCAAAGTCACTAAGGAGCTGGCTCACCTTAGGTCTTTTTATTTTCCTCCTTCCCACACTCAATCTCTTCACGGTTTGCTTTCAGTCTGTGTTTTAGAGTCGTCTTTACAAAAGGGCTAGGCAGGCCCCCCAGATGAAAAGCCCTACTGTCTTCAAACACTGCCCAGATTTTAGAAGGTGACTTTTAAAGTATGACATCATTGCTATTCTAATCCCCAACATTTCATGACATGAAAAGGGCAACTTCAGATCTAAATTTAATTTCTAAAAAGTTAAAAGCAGGACAAAAAGCAAGAATTTTAATTTAAACGTGGCCTTTCATCTGAGAACTCACCCTTCTGACATCATCTTATGAAATTAAAGAATGTCAAGACTGGAAGGGACATTAGAGATGGTTTAGTTCAGCTTTGCCATTTTATATATGCCCAAGGTTGCCTGGTTGGTTAGCTGCAGACCCAAACCTAGAGACTGATTCCTTATTCTGTGTGCTCTCTACTCTACCAGGTTACCTCTCATTAGTTCTTGGGTAGTCCTTCTCTGCTGTGCCCTGGTCAGAGCATAGCTGTGGAGTGTTGTTTTCAGCGCTGGGCACCATATTTTTGAAAAGGCATTGTTAAGCTACAGAGCATCCAGAGGAAGTCAGCCAGACTGGTGAAGGACTTCAGGTTCATACCGTATAAGTGGAGATGTTTAATTGGGAAGAGAAGACTTAGATGGGTGTGGGATATGATACCCTCTAAGTCACCTGTTTGAGAGGTGAGAAGATTGGGGCAAAAAACTGAATGACTCAGTTGTGATGCTAAGATCAAAATATTGGAAGGGCTATTGTGTGGGCGTGGAGTCAGGAAGACTCATCTTTGTGAGTTCAAATCTGGCCTTAGACACTAGCTGTGTGACCCTGGGCAAGTCACTTAAGCCCATTTACCTCAGTTTCCTCATCTGTAAAATGAGGTACAGAAGGAAATGACAACCACACCAGTATCTTTGCCAAGAAAACCACAAATGGGCTCATGAAGAGTTGGACATGACTGAAAGAAACAACTGAACAACCAGAATAATCGTGCAGTAGAGCAATCAGACTTATTCTGTTGGCAGATCTAGGACTAGTGGGTGTGAAAGTTGCAAAGAAGCAAATTTAGGCTTGGAGTCAAAATAGAATAGGCTGTCTTGGGAGATTGTTGGGGTTTTCTCACTTCATGTCAAGCAAAATATGGATGACTGCTTCATCAGCTATTTGTAGAAAGAGTTTTCTTTTTTCTTGTTTGGTGGCGGAAGGTATAGACTGGACTAGATAGCCACCAAGGTGCTTTCCCACTCTGAATTCTGGAATTCATTCAGCAGGTTCTTATTGAGCTCTGACCAAAGGCTAGGCATTGAGGAGGAACACAAAAGGGAGGTGAGTCACAGCCCATGCCTCAGAGTTGCTTACCGTCTAGTTGGGGAGACAGGAGGTACAGACATAAAGTAGTGAAGTGGAGGTGTTGCTACATTGGTGGACAACAATATTTTCTACTAAATAAAAGACTCAGGGTTTTATTTCCTGTCCTCTCCACCCCTGATCATAATACTCCACTTAATTGTTAAATGCACACATAACCCTTTTTGGATATATCATCAGAATAGGAGAATTTTAGGTTAGACCTTCTAGGTCACCTGTTTTAGAGACAGAGGCAAAGAACTAGGTCACTCAGTTGTGATGCTAAGATCAGAATCCATTTGGGCCCTGACAGTCCAGCAATGAGCTATATATTTTTATGAACGTCAGCTGAGAACACAGCAGGGTACTTCAGAGTGTCTTTAAAGGCCACGTCTGAACCCCGTTCTCAAGGATGATATGTTTCCTGTTCATCCAGTAATCATAGATTCCCCGAATTTTAGAGCTGGAAAGAATCTTAGTGATCATCTCATCTAATCCTCTTACTTTATAATGAGAAAACTGAAATCAAGAAAGAGCATGACTTTCTTCTAGTCCTTCCACTATCACCAAATTTTGTAACATTTATCTCATGTTTTCTTTGTATGTGAGTATATGCAGATATATATGTTCATCTCTACTTTTATATGCACATTTTGTTTTCCCAGTTGGAATGTAATTTCCTTGAGGGAAGGAATTGTTTTGACTTTGTGTCCCCAGTACCTGGCATAGTGCCATACCACCATAGTGGTACATAGTAAGTGCTTAATAAATGTTTATTTTTCAAGGTCACACAATTCATTGATTACAGAGTCATGACTGGAACCCATGTCTTCAGATGCCCAGGCTAGGGATAGGGATCTTTCTGTTAGCCCATATACCAAAATGATCTCTCTGAATATAGTCTATGAAAAATAAGATTGACCAATCTAATAAATAACTTTTCACAAACTTACTTATGTCAGATTCAGGCAATGTGAAGATGAGGTCTATGGACAACCACAAGGATATCAGATTTTATTATTGAAAGAGATCTCTAATCACATCCTCAACTTGCTGAGACAGCTAGATGGCTCAGTGAAGAGAGTGCTGGAACTGGCATCAAGAAGACCCAAGTTCAAATTGGGGCTTCAAATACTTACTAGTCATGTGACCTTGGGCAAGTCACTTGAACCTCTGTTTGCCTCAGTTTCCTTATCTATAAAATGAGAATAATAATGGCACCTACTTCCTGGGCTCTTGTGAGGATCAAATGAGATCATATTTGTACAACTTGGCAAACTTGAAGTTGCTATGTATAGATGCTAGCTATTATTTATTTTATTTTTTCTTTCTCTGCTGTAGGGAGGTAGAGAGGAGAAGCCATGCAGGAGTTTGATATCTGTCTTTGAGGAGCCATTTAAAGAACGTCTTTTTCTTCTTTCTTACTGTATCATGCCAACTTCTGAAATAGATTTATCGTCAGTCAGGGAGATAGACTCATTATGTTACTTAGCATCATAGAATCACAGATCTAGCATTAGCAGGAACCTCAGATGCCACTTAACTTAATCCAGCCTTTTATAGAGGAGGAAATTGAGTCCTAGAGAGGTTAAGTGTCTTGCTGAGGGTCAGACATAGACAATAAGTATCAGAAGCAGCATTCGAACCCAGGTTCCCTGATTCTGGAGTCATTGCCTTTTTCACTGTACTACAGTGTGTTCTACCATCTCATTGCTGTGGTCCTCAAATACAGCTATTTGAAGGTGATGGAAGGATTTTAATTGTACTGGGAAAGCCATTACTGATTTTGGGATTTTGTGTTTGTGGTACACTTTAATAACATTCCTGGGAGCTCCATTATTATTACTAGAAACTAGCTCATGTCTTTCTTCCCCTCTTTCGCTTTCGCTTGTCCAATGGTGTGGCTCTGGGACATAGGCATTTTGTGGTACCCCATAATTACATTAACTGAAATCTTTGCCAGTCCAAGCCAATCAAATTTCATTATGTTGTGCCCGTGTTAAGTGTTTGCGTATATCTTGATTCATTTTGATTGGTGACTATGTATATACAATGTATGTGTATATGTATATAAATATCTCTGCCTAGATGTGTAACATGTGCATGACTATTAAACAGTGATAAAGTACAGATCTGATGAGATGATTAAAGCATAGCACGGCATGTTAGAATCAAAGCAGTCAAGAAAATTTGGGGAAAGCTTTTCTCACTGTGGTAAAAAGATGCCCTTAATTGACTAGCACTGGTTCCTAAATTTTCTGCAATTTGTTCCTTGAGCCAAGAAATTTAAGCTGTTTTGGGTCATTTCTGAAAAGCCTGTTAAGGATCAAAGTTAGCTATAATTCTCTCGTGTAGTTGGTGTTGTTAACTGTGCTATATTTGTATCTGTAGAGAGACTGCCCTATTGATCTGGGCCCCAAATATGAACATTATCTTTCCCGATCAACACATGATTTCAGCCCACATTAACAAAGAGAAGTGGTATGTTAAGCAATTATCTGACCACTAGATAACCAACTAATACATCCAACCCTCTTAGACTTTTGTTTCTATTGGCGGGGGTGATTTAGGGGAAGGATGCAATTATAATTCTTTAATTGGTGAATACACAGTCTCTTTGGAAACACATACATGTAAACACACACACATTTGTTGTTCACTCATTTTCAGTCATGTCTGACACTTTGTGACCTTATTTGGGATATTCTTGGCAGAGATACTGCAGTGGTGTGCTGTTTCTTTCTCCAGTTTATTTTATTTTTAAAAATAGTATATTATTATTTCCCATTTACATATCAAGACAATTTTTAGCATTCATTTTTATAAGATTTTGAGTTCCAAATTTTTCTCCCTCCTTTCATCCCCTCTTCCTAAAATGGTAGGCAATTTGATATAGGTTATACATGTGATATCATGTAAAACATATTATTTCCATATTAGTCACAGTTGTGAATCAAAAGGAAAAGAAAACACGCAAAAGAATAAAGTAAGTGAAAAGAGTATGCTTTGATTTGCATTCATAGTCCATCAGGTCTTTATTTGGATGTGGATAGCATTTTCCTTTGTGGGTCCTTTGTACTTGTCTTGGATCATTGCATTGCTGAGAAGAGCTGAGTCATACATAGTTGATCATCAAACAGTGTTGCTGATATTGTATACGATGTTTTCTTGGTTCTGCTCATTTCACTTTGCATCAGTTCATACAAGTCTTTCCAGATTTTTCTGAAATCTACCTGTTCATCATTTCTTATTGCACAATAGTATCCCATTACATCCATATGCCATAGCTTGTTCAGCCATTCCCCAACTGATGGGCACCACCTCAATTTCCAATATTTTGCCACCATGAAAAGGGCTGTTATAAATATTTTCGCACATCTAGGTCCTTTTTCCTTTTTTATGATCTCTTTGGGATACAGACCTAGTAGTGGTATTGCTAGATCAAAGGGTATGTACAATTTTATAGCCCTGAAGCATACGTGTGCATGGAGGGGTGGGGGTAGGGCTGGTGTTGGTGTTTGCCTGTTCCACTGCTCTGGGGCTCAAGATCTCCTGCTATTTTGCTGAGGTGGGACTAGATATTGGCTTGCTGTGATACTTCCTGTCCTGGAATGTGTTCCCTTTTTACCTGAGACAGACCTTTCCTGCTGATCTTCCAAGTTTCTTGGGCTAAAAGATTCACCCCATCTTTTTGCTGGTTCTGCTGTTCCATGATTTGTTTGGGGGCACTATTTTATGGTTGTTTGGAGATGAATATGAGAGAGTTACAGCAATTTATTGCTTACTTCATCATCTTGGCTCCCAGAAGTTCCAGCTCATTTTAAAGATGAGGAAACTGAGGCAAACAAGGTTAAGTAACTTGCCCAGGGTCACACAGCTAGTAAGTGTCTGAGGCCAGATTTGAACTCAGGAAGATGAGTCTTCCTGACTCCAGTGTGTGTTTGTAGTGTTTGTCTCTGTCTGTTTGTCTATCTGTCTATACATATGTGTGTATGTGCATGTATACGTATGTATGTAGTCATATTCATGAAATTTTAGAGTTGGACGAGATTTCAATGACTGTAGAGTCTGATCTCTCCCTGAACAAGAATTTCCTCTACCATTACCTGAACAATTAGTCATCTAGACTTCGCTGGAAGGCTGATCCCACTACCTCCTAAGATATCCCATTCAACACTGGAGTAGCCCTGTTTGTTGGGAGGTATTTTCCTTATAAGAGGCCTGAATTTGCCACTTTACAGCTTCCATCCATTGCTTCTCTCTCTGTTCTCTGTGGCCAAGTGGTATAAGTTCATTCCCTATTCCACATGACAGCCCTTCATATACTTGAAGACCACTAGTATGAAGATCACTTTAGCAGGCTAAATAGTCCCAGTTCTTTAACTTGACTTTCATACAACATGAACATTTGGGCTAGTCACCCCACTTCCTTGTGCCTCAATTTCTTTATCTGTAAAAGCAGGTGAGTGGCACTAGATTCCTGATCCTATGACCACTTTGGTTGCCTTCCTCTGGAAACTCTCCAGCTTATCATTATCCTTCCTAAATCCCAGAACAGAACCAAATACTCCAAATGGAGTCTGACCAGGATAGAATAAAGACTATTTGTTTTCAATTTTGTTCTTCCCTTAGAGGGGAGAGATTGGGCTGATGTAAATTTGAGGAAGGCCAACCACCACAAGTTTACATGGTCACAGAGACTATTTCCTGGCCCATTGCTTGGTTGTGAAACACACAGTACCTAAAAAAGACATGGCCAGTGGAAGGTGATGAGGATTCAGTCAGCAGTAGGATGCTATCTAGTCTCATTCTTGTCATACAGTCTGCTGCCACTTGTACCTGATACTTTCAGAAAATAAAAATTTTTTGACATCTTTTGTTTTTATATTATCTATATTTCCAAATGTATCCCTTCCCTTGCAGAGAGTCATCTCTTTACAAAAATGAAAAGGAGGAAAAATACAGTCCAGCAAAACTAATACTGGGAAAAGTTTGACATTACATGCAATTTTCCAAATCCATAGTTCCCCACCTTTTAAAAGAAGCAGGGGAGAAGGCCTGCTTTTAAAGTGATCAAGGAAAGCAATATATTCTATAAGAAAGTGGGGAGAAGAGTCATAGAGGAGGGTTTTCTTCCCACAAAGTTATTGCACCTATTTTAATTGTGTGTCCTCTAGGGAGAATCAAGCTCGTGGAAATCTTCAAGGAGATCACCATTATTTGATTGTCATTCTATGCTATTATTGTTGTTTGTTCTTCATTTTCAAAGAGGACCATGACTTCAGGGAGGTAATGCCATGACACGCAAATGAATTGGATTTAAGTGCAGGAGGGCTGTGCAAAGTCATCAGCCTCACTTTCTCCTCCCAGAGCCACCTAGGTCCAGTGGCAAGATATAGATCAGGATGACTGGAGATGGACCTGGATGCAGTGGGGAACCTTGGCCTTTTTAAGCTAAAGTCTTTAACAGGTGATTAAGTGATTAAGGCTAGGTAAGAAATGAGGCAGAGACTGTCCTCTTTTACCTAGTCAAAAAAAATCAACCTGGGAGGGGAAGACCTTCAGGGTTTCTGGCCAAAACAGAAACATTCACTCTGAACCAAAGGGGCCCAAAAAATGACAAACATCAGCCATTCTGTAAATGAGGGTGTTAAAACAGGTATAGATCCAGTGTTCTGAGAGTTGATTTTGCAAAATCATACAAAATCTTCACCTTGGACTTAAGGTATCAATATGACAAGAGACCAAAGCATGAACCAGTTTTCCAGTGAGCACCAAGATGAATAGTAGTACCCTCTTTCCATGGCTCCAGAGGCTAGTTTGGGTGTAGATCAGCCTAGGAATGCTGCTTTTTAAAAAGGATATCAACTAGTTTGGAATTTGCAAATTTCAGTTCTCAGGGACATTCCAGAATGGGGCAGACCTCCTTGTTCAGAGATGATTCAGTGATATGATGGGTCCCTGGTATCCCTTCCTCCCCACTGTTGTCTAGACGGATCTTCCCCAGGCTTGTCCCAGAAGAAAAATGACTTCTGAGGGTGACAGGGAAGAATGTGGCTGTTTCTAGACATCGCCTCATCGGAGAATCAACATGTGCCTTTGTCAAAACATCTTTCACTTAGGAATCTTCCTTGTCTTCTGTGACCTAAGAGTCACATTTTTAAGTCTTGACTGTTTGAAAAAATCTGCCTCATTTTATCAATGCTAAAAGCAAAGTGTTGATGGGGAGGCAGCAGCATGGTAGGACAATGGAAGAAGTATTGACCCTCAAGTCAGAGGATCTGAGTTTGGGTCCTGCCTCTCACTGACTGTATAATCTTGGGCGTGTCACTTAACTGCCTTGGGCCTGTTTCCTTATTTGTAAAATGAAGGTGTTGGAGTAAATCGTCTCTACAATCCCTTCTAATTTTAAATCTGTGACCCTGTATCTCCTATGTGTCACATACAGCTGCTTTCTCCTTTCAGTTCAATTCAGCCAATGTTTGTGTCTCTGTACAAGGCATATTTTAAGAAAAATGACCATTATTTTAATTCCTAACAAAGCATTTTACAAATTTCTGGAAAAGCTATTTCTTTCATTCTATTACATTTCACTTCTTAAGTCTTTTAGAAGCAGTCTAGCACAGAGATCTGGACAGGAAGATGTGGGTTCAGGTCCTGCCTCAAACACATACTAGTTGTCTTACCCTGAGCAAATCATTCTTGGTCTACAGGTGACTCTCTGGGGCTATAAATTGCAGAAGAGTTGCTGATTTGCATTGATTTAGATAGTTTCTTCATTGAGAGCCTCCAACATCAATAAAATGAAAGCTCTGGACAAAAGAAAAGAATAAGTCCTTGTTATTACCTTGCTCCTTGTAAGGATTTTGAATATTTCTTTGTTGATTTGTTTAGAAAAAATCTCCGTATGTTTTTCATTTTTGGTCCTTAAGCTATCTTTTTATAGTACTTGGAAAATTTATTTGCATTTGGGCTACCATACTTTTTTCTCCTTTAAGAGGATAATTGGGAACTGCTTGAAGGGCCTGGTCCAGGGGTGGGGAACCTTTGGCCTCCTCCAGGAGGTAAGGAACCGGAGGCCACACGTGGCCCACTAGGTCTTCAAGTAAAAGGGCTGCACTTGAGGACCTAGAGGCCACAGGTTCCCCACCCCTCGGCCCTTGTCCCATGGTAGGACTTTTTGTTGAGATACTGAAGGATATGCAGACAATCCTTTTCCTCTCCTTAGGAGAAGCCCAGCCTCTGATTTATTTTTCGGATGAGAAAATGAGGCCTGGAGAGATTTATGTAGTTTAGGCAGTGCCAAAGACAGGAAAAAAAGGAAACAAGCATTTATTAAGCACCTGTTGAGTGCCAGAAAGTACGCTAAGGACTTTACAAATAATATCTCATTTAATCTTCACAATCACCTTGGACATTAGTGCTATTATTATCCCATTTTGCAGTTGAAGAAAAAGAGGCAAACAGTGACTTGGCCAGGATCACACAGCTTGCAAGTGTCTGAGTTCAAATCTGAACTCAAGTCTCCCTGACTCCAGGTTTAGCACTCTATTTACTGTGCCATCTAGCTGGGATTTGAACCCAAGTCCTGTGCCTTAAAATTCAGTGCTATTTCTACTGTTTTACAGATGGCCTTCCTAATGATAACCCTCAAATTCCTGTGATTCTATGTATCTGACTTAGTTTTCTTCATATTAACCATTATTAATGAATAGTTGATGTATTTCCTTCCTATGAAGATTACAGGATCTAGAGCTGGAAAGATCCTAAGAGATCATCTAGTTTACCTCTTATTTTGAAATTAATTTGTTTCAAACTTAAACACATAATAAAATACAAAAAATAAGTATATTATAAACTTAAATACTAAAACTTAATTGCAAAATAAGAAAAGAAAAAAAAAGCATTGTCATGTGCACAGCAGAATGTAACAGAGGATTCAAACTATACAGCAGTCCCAGAGCTATTAAAGGACGGGGCAGCTGGGTGATACAGTCGGTAGAGTACCAACCCTGAAGTCTGGAGGACCTGAGTCCAAATTGAGCCTCAGGCACTTATTAGTTGTGTGACCCTGGGCAAGTCACTTAACCCTGATTGCCTCAAAAAAAAAAAATAAAGGGAGAATAGTCTCTTTTCATGGCTCCCCACCCCTACACTATGTTGCCAGATTAATCTTCCTAATATAATATTTTGATCAAGTCCCTTTCCTGCCCAAAACGTGTCAATGGCCCTCCAGTGTCTATTGAATAAAGGCCATTTTTCTTTAGCCTGGCATTTAAGTTCTTGTACCACCTACTTGGCTGTCACCTCTCTCTTCAGTCTTCTGTCACTCTCTTTCTTAAAACTTTTGCTCCAGTCAAATTGGCTTCCTCATTGTCCCCTTCAAATGACTTACACACGTCTGCATCTTTGTTTTAGCTCGTGCAACTTTTCCCACCTAGGATATGAGGCCCCTGACCCCCTTGGGATTTGCCCTCCGCTCCTCTTTGCTCAGACAAATCTTGTCCACACTTTAAAGACTGAGCTCAAGCAGCTTGGTGTAGTTGGAAGGGTGCTGGACTGGAAGACTGAAGACTTGGATTCTGGTGCCAGCTCTGCTACTCCCTCTGTGACTTCAGAAAGCCATTTCTTTCAGAAGCTCTGTTTCTGGATCTGTAAAACAAGATGCTTGAAGGAGATGATCTCAGAGGTCATCCTTTTGGATACAGCTAGGACTAAGTGGCCTTCCAGTCCTTTCTAGCTTTGTGATTCTGTGATATTACATGATTCTAAGACTCAAATTATTTGTGGTGGTCCACCTAGACCACAGTCTCTACTTCTGCACTCTTTTACCAGTGGTATGCTGCTACGTGTTTAATAGCCAGCTTCTTCCTCTCTCTCCCCTCCCAAATGTGTAACCCACTTTAACTCCTTATTTATCATTAGCATCTTTAACACTTTATCATTTTCTTAAGTGCGAAAATCAACAACACAATAAATTAAGCCCCTGCTGGTAGTGTTTGCTGAGGTATAAATATTTACCCTGAAAATTTAACAATTGGCTGTGAGGGAGCCAATCAATGTGAGCCAATTCCATCCGGTGACTGTTTTCATGGCATTTCTCCTCTACATAATCATTTGCCATTCACCATATGTTACTCTGAATTGTAATAAACCTCTTAATAACAGAAATAAAGAACAAATAATAAATGTTGATTGAACAGAAACAGTTTCACTTCTCTCTGAATCCTCCAAGGCACTTAGTATAGCAGCTGAGCTAGAAGGGACAGAATGGTAGCCTGAGAGTCTCTTCTCTTCCCCTTACTAACTTTAATTGGACATAACTTATTAACTTGTGAGAGGTAGTGTGCATGATGGTTAGAGGCCTGGGCTTGGAGGCAGGAAGACTTGGCTTCCAATCCTATCTTTGACATTGGCCAATTGTATGATTGTGTGCAAATCACTTAATCTCTCTGGGTCTCAATTTCCTTATGTATAAACATGATAATACCTGTAGGAACCACCTCATACAGAGTGGCTGTGAGGTCATGGATCAATCCACAATCATCTAAGTGCCTACCATGTGTTGGGAGCTATGCTAGGTGGTGGAGATATGAAGACAAAAGTGAAACACTCCCTGGCTCTCAAGAAGGAGCTTCCATTCTATCAGGGAATACTGTGTGTGTGTGTGTGTGTGTGTGTGAGAGAGAGAGAGAGAGAGAGAGAGAGAGAGAGAGAGAGAGAGAGAGAGAGAGAGAGAGAGAGAGAGAAGATGCATATACACATAATAAATATGAGGGCATTTAGAGAGGGAAGACACTAGTAATTGGGGAAAAGAGTGAAGGGGACAAGCATTTATTAAATACCTACTATGTACCAGGCACCATGCTAAGCACTTTACAAGCATTATTTCATTTGATCCTCATGAACCACCTTGGGAGATAGGGCTATTAATATCACCATTTTACAGATGGGGAAATGGAGGCAAACATCGGTTAAGTACAGCTAGTACACATCTGAGGCTAGATTTGAACTTAGATCTTCCTGACTCTAGGTATAGTACTCTATCTGCTCTACCACCTGGCTGCATAGTTGGGGAGGATCAATAAAAACTTTGTTTTGGAAGTGGTGCTTGAGCTGGGTCTTGAAGGAAGGAACAAAGGAGGGAGAGAGGGCTTCCTTGAGGTGAGCAGGCAGAGCATTCCAAGCATGAAATACACCTGTTGATGTAAATACTCAAGGAGACAGGAGACATAGGGCCAGGCACGAAGAACAAGCCAAAGGCCAGTATTACTACTGGCTATACTACAATGTGCAAGGAAAGTGAGATGTGATGAAGCTAGAAAGATGGGCTGAGGCCAGGTTATGAAGGGCTTTAATAATCAACAGGAGTTTATATTTTGACCCAGAGGCAATAGGCAGCCACTGGAATTGATTAAGTTGGATGAGTGATGGGCTCAGACCTGTACTTTTAGGAAAACCATTTTGACAGTTGTGGGTGCAGGAGGGAGGAGCTGCTTGAAGACAGAAACCAATTAGGATACCATTGCCATAGTCCAGTGTATATAAACCATTTTGCAAATTTCAAAGTGCTACATAAACATCTTTTGTTATTTTAATGGGCACTCAATGAATGATTGTTGACTGTGCTTCCAGGCCATTTTTACGTTACCCTGAAATTTTTTGAGGGATATATATCTGTGCATTTTTATTAAATGGGCAATGTCTTCTGAGAGAGTGGCAGCATTTACAGCCTTGACCTGGCCAGCTGGTGAGTCACAGTAATGTAGTTTCAGGGGAAGCAGTCACCTAGTTTTGATGTTATAAACACGTCAGATTGAGCGCTGAAAACATGCAAAGCACGTTCCTGTTTTTATTTTGTTTTTTAGCTCTTTATAACCGCAATTAAGCATGGCGGTGTACAGATTGTCCTAGAATCACTTCTGAGATTGTTGAAGGGACTTTGCCCCCACCCTGGCGGCTCTGTGGAATACATCATCCAGGCTACTTTAGGAATATAATGTGTTCTTTGTCATCCTGTGGTTACATTGTAAATGTGAGAGCTCCCTGACAGCTTTCCTCTTAGCTAACTAAAGTCAACAAAAGCAACCAGACTTTCTGAAAATCCCCGCCTTACTTAACATCCACTGCTTCCCTCTGCAACACCGAACAGTAACTAATATTCTATAACCTACATAACAAATACTTTCGGTTGTGTGTTGGTTGCATTCTGGCCTTCCCTGGATGTCATTAGCTTTTATAGTCACACGGCACTGCACCAATGCGGTGTGGATTAATCTCCAAAGAACCGTGTTAATGTTGCTTGCTTAATCCTAAGAAAAACGAGTTTTCTCTTCTCTTTACAAGGAGTTAGGGAATTGGGGAGCTCTTTTTTGGAAATGTTAAGAAAAATCAGAGATTCTCTTTGTCACCTGCTTAGTGACTCATCTGTTAGGAAAGTCAATGACAGTTGTGTCTGTGAGTCCAGGTTTTCCTATTTCATGACTATTCTTTGTCAAGGTGGGCCTTCTATTCTTCCTAAAGATTAAGCATAAATAGAACAGTCATTATGCCACGGTGCAAGGCCATAAACCTAGTAATCGGTATTTAGGCAAGTTCCATTTTAGGGGAAAAAAAAGCCCATAAAAGCTTCGATCTGCCTATGTTTCTGCAATGCATGTGTGCTTCTGTCTCTGACTGCACCTTGGCCCTCTAGTACATCCATCATTTTAGACACACGTTCACTTCTGTCCCATCAAAGCTTGCACTTATCTCATGTCTGTGGCACTAAAACATTAATCCCAAACATTCAGAATTGTGAAACAGAACCTTTGAGAGAATTTATGCAGAGGGTTATTTATGGTGAAGAAATAGATTCCACATTGTTTTCCCTGTTTGGCCTCTGTTTCTTTACGTTGTTGAGTTTTTGTCCTTGATTTTGACCACGAAGAAGACAAACATTTGAAGGTCTCCGTTTGTTGAATACAACACATTTTAATCATATCCGGTTGCCAGTCCATTTATATGTAAAGCTGACTTTCCATGTACTCTGTAGGGAGTGTATTCCAGGCAGGGGGGCAAATATGCGCAAAGTTCTAGGCGTATAAGGCCAAGAATGAAATAGTTCTTTCCCTCAAGGAGTTTATATTCTTATAAGGACAGGAGAGAGAGATGGGATAAAACATTTAAAAAGATTAGAAAATATGAAGTATTTATGAAGTAATTTTGGCCCTGGAGTCAGGAGGACCTGAGTTCAAATATGGCCTCAGACACTTGCTAGCTATGTGACAACTAGGCAAGTCATTTAACCCTGATTACCACCCTGACTCCCTACCCCAATAAAAAGGGGAGTGAATATTAGCAACCATGAGATCAGGAAAGGTCATTGTATTATGGCCAATAAAGTCCACAGTAATCAAAGGTGTCCTCTGTGTCAAGCTCTGAGGGGTGCTAAGGAAGCTACCAAGGTTAGAGGAGACAGTCTCTGTTCTTGAGGAACTTGAAGCTTAGCAGCGTGCAGAAAGCTCCTTATGTACAAATAATTAAGATATAAAATATAAGGAGGGGTTAAGCATTTATTAACTGCCTCCTATGTGCCAGGCATTATGCCAAGTGCTTTACAAATATTATCTCATATGAAAATGGAGATATTAAGAAAGAGCTTTGAGAATTTTGAGGAAAGGATAATTGCTAGGGAAGCCATTCATCTGGAAGCAGAGGGAAGAAGGGGAAGGAGAAGTAACATTTGAGCTCACTCTTGATAAGTGGTAAATCTTGGTAAGATTTCAGCTGACAGAGACATAGGGGAAGGAAGGAGGGCATTGCATGCATAGGCAGTGGTGTAGATAAAGAACAAAGGTAGGAAAATGCATGTTTGCTGAAAAAGTGATCTGTTAGGTGGAGGGGAGAGTGCATGAAGGTATGTTATTCATGTTCCCGTCTGAGCCTATTAGACTGTAAACTCTCAGAGGACTGGGAATATGTTGATTTTCTCTTTTTGTATTCGTAATATCTTAGCAACAGTGTCTTTCAAGTAGTAGTAGTATTTAATATGTGTGTGATGACTTGAAGTCATTTCAGCTTTTGCTGTTCACATTTTTAGGAAGGAGGTTAGTAGTTTGAGAGAATGGCCAAAAAGAAGGCAATGAAGAAAAGGTTAGAGAAATGGCCAAAAAGAAGGCAATAAAGAGCCTCGAGTTAATGCTCTATGAAAATTGAAAAAACTGCTGATGTTTAGCCTGGGGCAAAAAAAAAGAGCTAGAGAAAGGAGGGACGGTAGGAGATAGGTTAACTGTCTGTAAGTATTTGAAAGGCTTTCATCGAAAGGAAAAATTAGACTTGTTTAGAATATTTAAGGTTAGTATCAGAAATAACAACAAAACTTCCTGATAATTAGAGCTGTCCAAAAGTAGAATGGAATGGCCTGGCAAGTGGTGTGGGCTGTCCTTTATTGGAGGTCTTCAAGAAAATGCTGGATGATTCCTTGTTGAGTGTGCTTTGGTTGGGATACAGCTGGGGCTATTGGTTGGACTAAATGGCCAATGAGATCTTTTATAACTTAGTGATTCTGTAAGAATAAGATTTCTCTTTTCAAGTGGATTTTATTTTTTTATATTACCTATGGAAGACTGAGGTGTGAGAGTTATTTTATTGATGAGGACATGTCCCTTGAGGCATATGACATATCCCATTCTGCTCAGTTTACTATTTAATAGTCTCTAAACTCACTTTTGAACTTTTTCCTTCAAATTTTTTTTTGTGGTTGACAATATTTTTTAGGTTGTATAACTAGATACGAGGTGTTTCATTTTTTTTCCTCTTTCCGTTTCTCTTTAAAATGCACTCTGCTTATGTTAAGCAGTATCTGAAGCTGGAGTAAAGTTCTTTGAATATATCAAAGATTTGATAACTAAGAGTTGTATATTTGAAGACCTAGTTTATATCTTCACATCTCTTGATGTGCTGATTTCTTAAAAATGTTTCCTGTTAATAAATGTATCCGTTGTTTATCATTGAAGCCAAGTACTCAGTCATAAGATAAAGTGGTTAGACCCAAAGTGACCAATTAATTTTCTTGTTTATATTTCTGTCAAAAAAAACCCCAAACAACTCAATAAAATTTTACATTGACATTAGAAATGATGCTTGAAGGTCCAAAACTCAAAGCAGTGAAACATCATTCATTGAATAATTGGAGGAAAAATCTATCCGATTTACTGACAATTTCGAGTTATAAAACATCACCTAAGAAATTGAACTGTTCTGTGTCTCCTGAAGGCTGGTTAATTCCTAAGCTAACAAATTGCTGCCTAGTTGAAGTCTTTTGGGGGGATTGGCTCCAGTGAGGAGATGATAATAACGTTCACCACAACTGGCATTTATAGAATGTTTTCAGTCAATCAGTAAACATTTATTAATTGCTTACTATGTACCAAGTACTGCCCTACTTTTCCTAGAACTTTACACCCATTATGTCATTTTGAGCCTCACAATAAATCTGTGAGGTAGATACCAGAGGTATGATTAGCATCCTTTTTTATAGATGAGGGAACTAGGGCTCAGAGAGGTATATTGACTTGCCTAGAGATGACAAAGCCGGGAAATTTCAAAGACAGCATTAGAACCTACTCTTCCTGACTCTAAACCCAGCATGCCATGCTGTGTAGTATGATATGTAATTAGCAGATCAATTTTTTGGGGGGTAAATATGTGTTTCTAAAGCACTTGAAAACAATTTATTCACTTTCCATCCTATTTACACTGTTAATTTGCTTAGCAACCCCTTTTTATTCATAGATAGTGAAAAGGCAACCGTCAACTCAACCTCTTTTCCAGTTATCACACATTCAAAATGAGCAGGGTTGGAATTAATGAGGTCTTACTGTAACTCCCTCTCACTTTCAGCTTGCTGACAGAAATTGGGAAATAACCTAAGAATCAAGTGTGGTTTTATAAGCACTTCCTCCACCCGTTTTCTTCACTTAAAGCAAGACTCCCTTATTATATTGTTCCTTTTGTAAAAGAGGGGGAAAGACCCTGCAAAAACAAACACTAAATTATTGAGGAAGTTATTGTTTTGTTGTATAACTAGCTTATTAAAGTTGTAGGGGGAGGGGAGGTCATCAGTGAATGAAGGCCTCTGGGGAGAAGTCCAAGGAGTCATGATGTGACTTTTCTTGACCGTTTCAGAAGGGATTGAAGAAAGATGTTATAATAATGGTCTACTGGTTGCAGTGATCATATAGCCTATATGCAGGCAGATTAGATGGATACATGTAAGATGTGATCCATGTTAACAATGTCCATATTACCTGCTCTCTCCTAGACTGATAGCCACTTGAATGTCTGTCAAGTACCACTCCTAGAGGTTAAAGCATCTAATTGCACCACAGAAATTACTGTGAGAACTCTAGTTGTTACCCTTTGCACCTTCTGTGAAATTAATTTATTAGATTAGGAAATAGTTATCTAATAAAGTTCTGAGGGAATGAGGCTTCGGATAGTTAAGTTTTGATGGTGCACAGTGGAGAACCAGAACCCTGGACACTGGGAAGAAATGAGAGGAAAGCAGAGTTGGAGAAAAGTTACCTCTAAAGTACCGTTTGGATAGTATGTCATATTTTATTATTACTTAAAGAGCACTGGCTATAAAGTCAGAAGACCTAGGTGGAAATCCCCTCTTTGAATATTTACCTCTTGTGTGACCTTGCCACTCCCTTGGCCTTGGTTCTCAATCCCTCTTAATCCTAGTGCTTCTCCTTTGTTGATTATCTCCAATTTATCCTGTATATAACTTGTTTGTATGTAGTTGTTAACACGTTGTCTCCCCATTAGACTGTGAACTTCTTGAGGTCAGGCATTGTCTTTTACCTTTCTATCCTTAAATGCTTAGCATTATGCCTAGCACACAGTAGGCACTTAATTTTTATTGACCAAATGATCTGTAAAATAAAGGGTTGGACTAGATGGCCTCTGAAGGTCCTTCCAACTCGAGATCTATGATCATAATTAATAATAAATACAGTTATTAGAATACAAGGAGTAGAGGGGGAAGAGGAAACAAAGTTATCTCACTGGCTTCACTGTATCTCCTCAGGCCAACCCTGAGGATCCATGGTAATCTCTAGGCACCCAGGTTGTCAGGACTGCTGATATTTTCAAGAATATGCTTCTCTTCCCCTTCCCACGCTCCTTTTGTCTTATCAGACTTTCCAAAAGCGAATGTGCCCACTTAGAAAGGTGGGTCCTGCCCTGACTGTATTTGTGAGCACCTCTCTTGCCAGTCATAGCCTCTAGGTTCTATGTATCACCTTCAAACACAAACTAAGTAGCTGTTTATCCATGTGTCATGAAATTGCCCTGCTGACTTAGAGATCGAGGTAATGGCCCCTTCTTTAATTGAAATCTGTAATTTTTTTAAAAGTCATTATTTTTAAGATCCATAAAGTCTGTGTTGTGATTTATAGGAAGTATCCAACTACAGCTGGTGCACTTCTGGATGTTTTATGGCAGATTATTCTCAGATTACCCTTTAATGCAGAAAGGTTTGCCTGTTGTCTAAGCTTTCTGTGTCATAGAGAAACCGTTCAGACTTGATATGAAACAGCTGGTGGAATCAGCTGTAAGCAGAAGTCGTATTTTAAGGCAGGCAGTGAGAGAGAAGTTTTCATAGCTGGTGGGGGTGGGGTGGGGCGGGGCGGGGAGTGAGGCAAAAGTTAAATCTCCCCTCACTATTTAGAAGTGATTTAATTTAGTCATTAACAAATTATGCAAATGAAAAAAGGGCCCTGAATGTGGTGTTTGTTGTGGAGCATTGGGGTCCCACAGCTGTACAAAGGGAGGTTGGGAGACAGGACCTCCTCAGGATGGCCTGGCTCATAGAGTGGCTGCACAAAGCTCTTAGTGACCCCCGGGGCACTAAGGCTCACCCCAGGCCCAGAGAGGTCAGAGGCGACTCCCTGGCCCTGCCTCCCTCTCTATCCTCAGGGTCCCTGCTGAGCACGACAACAAGAGAACTGATTGTCAGGGTGGTTTTCTTCCTCTTTGTCTGGAGCCCCCTCTTTGTAAGAAGTGTTCTGTGTGCTTTTCTGTGTGTGTGTGTGTGTGTGTGTGTGTGTGTGTGTGTGTGTGTGTGTGTGTGTGTGTGTGTGTGTGAGACAGACAGACAGACAAAGAGACAGAGATAAGCACAGACAGAGACAGAAACAGAGAGAAAAGGAGAGGAGAAGAGACATAGAAGAGAGTAGAGGGAGATTAAGAAAGATGGAGAGGACAGAAAGAGGAAAGGAGCAAGAGAGACAGAGAGACAAAGGAGGGGGATATGGAGAGTAAGAGAGAGTTATTGAGGTACAAAGAATGAAAGAGTGAGGAAAGAGAAAAAAGGGGGGAGAAAGAGAGCGAGAGAGAGGTTTTAAAAAATTTTCACAGACACTAAAAAAACTTTATGCAGTCAAGGGACACAAAAAGGGTGGGGGAGGAGGAGGAAAGGAAAAGAAGGAGGGGGATAGGAAGAGTAAGAGAGTTATTGGGGTATAAAGAATGAAAATGAGGAAAGAGAGAAAGAGAGAAAGGGAGAGAGAGAGAGGTTTTAAAAAATTTTCGAGGACACTTAAAAAACTTTATGCAGTCAAGGGACACAAAAGAGGTGGGGGAGGAGGAGAAAAAGGCCAATTCAGTGTGCTTGAACGGGGTGAATGGCTCCAGATCTCTGAGGTTAAGAAGGCCATTCAACGCCACAGTTATAAAATTGGACTCTTCATACTACCCTACTTGTTTCAGTCTAGTACTTACTTGCCTCTAAGAGGACTCACCCTCCCCCTTTCTCTTTGTGATCTATTGGGTATTTTGTAAAGGAACAGTTTAAAACTGTCCCCTTCTGAAACCTTCATTTTTTACACCATGGGCCAGTCTCTGTCTACACCACAGGGTTCTGAGATAACTGTCCTGTGAGGATCACAAAGGCTCTCTGCAGTGTGGAGTTCTGACACCTACTTATTACATAAGCTAGGGGAGTAGGCTCATTAGATCCAGTGCATTGTGAAGGGTAATTTAAGCCACATTTCCACCAGGGCTGTTTGGTCTGACTGCAAATGTGCCAGCTATAAAAAGAGCCACATTAAAGGAGTTAGCAGCTGAAATGTTCAAGCCTCCCTTGGTCACTCTGCCTCTGGTTCATAAACTGGTCTCTGGTAGCCCTGGGGCCATGGCAGTCATCCCGATGACTGTGTTGGACTGGAAGGGGTTAAATAGCAAACCCTTAAGGAGGCTGTTTTAATAGATGCCAGCTTTAGAAAGGTAGTTTGTTGGGGCCTTGGGGCAACAGACACTGAGCATGGGTGGTGTGTTTCTTCCTTCCCACTTTCTTTCTTACCAAACCGTTGGGTTTTTTGGGGGGTTCTTTTTCAGTGGTGATCAAATCTATTAGATTTCAGCACAAGCAAAAACCTAATAAAAATGTTAAATAAAAGTCCACCTTTAAGAATTTCAGAATTACTCTCTCATCCCTGTTTAACAAGTGCAGCTGCCCAGTCGACAATTTTTCCTGTTTTTCTTTGTTTTTCTCCTTTCTCTTGCTAGTTTCTTTTTTTTTTTCCTCCCAGGAAGAGCTGATCTTTCAACAGTGGAAAAACCACTAATTAAACAGTACTCAAAGCTTATCATAATATTCAGTTGGTGAAATTACCTTGTAATTAGTCTAACAGTGATCCAGAACTTATTAACACCAGGACATATAAAGTTAGACAGGGCACAGAACTTTGAAACTGCTTCTGCCTGTGGCTTATTCAGCTGCAGCCTCCAGCGTCTGCTTTATTTCTTTCACAAAGCCATCTCCAGTTCTATCTCCTGGGTTTAAGTTTTTAATGGCTTTGGGGCATTTTCTTCTTATGTTTGGTTTAGTCTGAAAGACATTATAAGCTCAAGCACTCACAGTCTGGGCTTATCTCTGCAGGTGAGTAGATTGCATGCTTTGCATGTCAAGGGGAAACCAGTTTGATTTTACATTCAGTGTCTATGTGTCTGTGGCTCCTTTTGTAGAACCAGACCTTCTTCCTGAGGACAGACCCCTTTATTTCACTGCTGTTGTATTAATGGCTGAGCATTCTGAAGTCCTGTGTTCATGCCTCAGAAATTCTCTTTGAAGATTTTATTCAGATCTGTAATCTTATCAATGTAGGGAACTCCCAGTATAGCTTAGCCATTGGTCTCTAACTGATAATATCGGAGCAGGAGTTATTAACCAAGGGGCCAACTCTCAATTCTGAAGGGACCTGTGGATAGATTTCAGGGGGTCCAGGAACTTAGATGGGAAAAAAAATCGCATCTTAATTTTGATATAATTAATTTCCTTTGTAATCCCATGTATTTTATTTTATGCATTTGAAAATATTATTCTGAGAATGAGTCCATAGGCTTCTGCAGACTGTTAAAAGGGTCCACGATATGGAAATGGTTAAGAAGCCATCTATGAGAAAGTTGCCTGGGACGAGCTTTGGTTTAATGACTTAACCTGGTCATACAACTAGTCTGTATCAGAAGCATGGCTCAAACCCAGGTCTTCCTCACTCCAGGTCTGGCCCTCTATCCATTACTGTCCACATAGTCTCATACAGAGAGTCATTCATGGGTTTTATAAAATTAAAAAGAAGCTATTGTAATACGAGGATCTCTATGGCAGACTTAGTCTGTCTAAAATGCCACTATCTTATATCTCTTAATCTCGGCATTGGAAAATTCTCTTCGTTGGACATTGTATTATGACATTGGACACAAATGGTGATTAATAATATGTCCGCAGGACTGTTTCCATGTGCCTCTTAAATATTTTGAATGATGCAGGCCCCGATGTAAGGGTATTTAACTTAAGGGGTCCAGTCTCTAGGAACATCTGTTATGACTCCCCTTGCTGCCGTCATGCGAGCTGCCAATCTGAGATTATAACTCAAGTTCATTTTCCCATAGAAATGATGTTTCTTAATAAGTGATGAGCAGGTGCTCCAATAATTCTGCGAGAGAATGTCAATTCAATTGGAGTAAACAGACAAGGATTTTGATTTGGTGCATCAGCAATGCAACTGAAGGTGCTCAGAGGCTACTAAAAACCAAGGAACCCAAGGGAATTGAGTCACTACTCCGTTGTGCTACTCGAGAGGTCTGATACTGCCACAGATTTTGCCACTGAGGCAGCTGAGACAACAGTGGATAGAATGCTAGGCCTGGAGTCAGGAAGAGCCAAATTCAAATTGGACCTCAGGTACTTACTAGCTTTGTGACTGTGGGCAAGTCACTTGACCTCTGTTTGTCTCAATTTTCTCAACCGCAAAATGGGAATAATTACGGCACCTACCTCACGGCATGGTTTTGAGGACCAAATAAGGTAACCCATGAAGTGTTCTGCACACCTTAAAGCTACTTGTAATCATTGTAGAATGCAGGTCTCTAGGGAAGCATTGACAGATTCCAGAGGCAACGGAAAATCCGAGCTGAAGGTGCTTGACTAAGGGTGACCCTCTGTATGTGATTATTTATTCCCATTGCCTCTAGGCTATAATACAAATTCTTGGCTTGGCATTGAAAGCCCTCAACAATATGGTTCTCACTTGTTTTTCCATGTTGGTTTCAAATGACCCCCTTTCATGTCCTCTGTGTTCCGGCCAAACGAGAGAAGTAGTTGTTCTGTGGATCCTACGTTTCTTTTCACCAATGCTCAGATTCTACTCTCTTCTCATCTCCGCCTCTCAGCATTCTTACTTACTCAGCATTCAAGGCTCCACACAGGTGCTTCTTCTTCCTTGGAGCTTCCCCTGTTGCTTCAATTTTGTTGTGTTCTTCTTTTCCACATTACCTTGTATTGTGCTAATTTGTGTATTCACCCACCAGTAGAATGTAAACCCCTTGAGGATGATGTGAGGCTATTCCCTGTTTTGTGTTTGTAGCCCTAGCATGGTACCAGGAACATAACAGGCACTTAATAAATGCCTGTCGAATTTCATTGAACTGGGAGAGCCTTTGTCTTATTAAAAGGTTATTTATAGCCCATAAAAAGTCTCACCTTATCAGCAGGTTCTAGCAGAGTCTCAATATAGCCCATCTCTCAGGTTTATGTAACTAGCTCAGGGATACTTTTGCTTGATCAGATGAACGCACTTTCCTCTGTAGGTGTTCTTAATCTTTTTTTTTTTTAAAATAAATGTCATGCATCCCTTTGGCAGTCTGGTAAAGCCCATTTACCCCTTCTCAGAATAATGTTAAATGCATAAAATAAAGTGTATAAGGTTATAAAGGATAACCATTATACTGAAATACAGTTATCGCAAGATGGCGACTGGAAAGCAGTAACTGGCGTGAGCTCCCCACCAAGTCCCTCCAAAAACCTATAAAAAGTGGCTCTGAACC
>CM053625.1:231477368-231494610 GCA_028646595.1 Phalanger gymnotis
GGGGAGGGCAGACTGGGGAATAGGGCAACCAGAGTGTATGCCATCTTGGAGTGGGGGGGTGGAAATCGGGAGAAAATCTGTAATTCAAACGCATGTGAAAATCAATGCTGAAAACTAAACATATTAAAAATAAATTAAAAAAAAGGAAATACAGTTATCAAAATACTTTAAAAAATACAGTTTTGTGGACCCCAGTTTAAGAATCTCTGCCTTAGAGCAATGAGACAGTTCTAGTTTCCAAGTGAATTCGTCCAATACCTGGATCCAGATGGGATGAATGACATTGGTTCTGTCTTATAAACTCTGCCAGTGACTTGGAGAGCATCCTTGAAAATCTGTTATCAATTTCCTGTAGTCAGACAGTTCTAATACCTCATATGCTTTGAACACCAATTCTTAGCAGTATGACCAAATTCCTTCTTAAGAGTATCCATATGCCACCCTTAAAATGACCAGCAGGGTTTTCACTGTGAAGATGCCATTCTTCACACTTATAGAACAGTTTCCAATATCATCTGGGTGATTGTGGCCTAGGGAAGGGTATGTCTGTTGAGATGGATGCAAGCCAGGAACTTCTGGGTGATATTTTTCCAGCAATTGCCATTACTGAAGACATCTCCAGTATGGCTTCTGTTTCCACATGGTGTGGATTAGTTGATTGGAGACAAATGATAGAAGAGACAGGTGAGGGAGACAAGGTTAAAGCAAAAGTGACAGGGCGATGTGGAGTTAGAAGAGACTTTGATTGGATATAACTCTTCTGGCCCTTGTGAAGACCTAGGGGCCCATCCCGCTCCCTCTCCTGGCCTCTGGTGGTCCTCTCCAACATTTTCTCCAATGACACTTCCACCACATGAGTCTTTGTCCTTTTGCTCTGGGAAGGCTCAAGCCAGGGGAGAGTTGTAGTTGCTAACATGATGGAAGGAGAAACAGTCCTGAGGTTGAGCCCAGGAAAACAATAGAAACTTCTTGCATCATACCTTGAGTCCTGTGTTGCCACTCTGCCATGAGTATATATACACTTATATACATTCTGAGGATCCTTATGCCAACTTCCATGCCTACTGACAGATCAAGTCCTAGAGCTTGGCTACCATCTCACTTCAGGGTTCTAGGGTTCTGATCCTTAAAATCAGAGGGTGATTCTCTAATGCTGTTGGCTTGAGCCCCCACCAGTATGCTGCCCCCCAAGATTATCAATTGAGAATTAATTTAGTCATGCAACCTCAATAGTTTTACAAAGTGGTTTGAAGATGATACATTAAGAACAATTGGTACAAAACTTCCCCCTAAAAGTCTGTGACACACTTTCCAACAAGTACGTACAAAGGCCAGGGGAAAGTGGGATCAAGCTTAGAGAGCACATGTGAAAAAGAGGTAACTCAGAGCATCTATTTGCTAGAAATCTTTTTCTCTCTTTTGTGAGGTGCTCAAGAAATTTTCCTCTTAGATATGACACAGCTTCTTTTCTGGGCTCCTTTGTGGAGCTGTGAATCTATGTCTAGTCTATCCTTGGCTCCTAAAAAGATATTACCATCAGCTGATCTTGCTAGGTCACTGATAAGAAGATGGGAAGTCAAAAATCCTCTAGACCTTTTGAAGCTCATAAGGTCCATCTCTGCATTGAAGGAAAAGATCTAGCCAAGTTGAACCTAAGGCCTCTCCTACCCTTCCTAACTGAGGTGGTTTCTCCTTGTAAATGTATTGAAAAGCCACACTTGCCTGAACGTCTTTAATGACCCCCTTCTCAATTTTCTTTGGTTATTTTATAGATGACATTTGAGATTCAGTGAAATCTTCCCTGCCAATCTGAACATGATTCTTATTGCAATGTCTCTCCGTCTCCAGCTCAAAGGTTTTCCACTTAGACTAAAACTTATGATTGATTGTTCAATTGACATGTTTTTACCTATTTTAAGGTGATTTTGACTTCACCTTTACAGGTGTCTGAGTTATTCCCTCTCACCTATGTTGTTGTGCTGAGAGACAGAAGTTTTATGAAGCTACACACCTCCTGATTTCTTTGTGAGAAAATTTTGCAGAAGGTATCTTCGCCAGTTATTAACAGTTATAGCATACCCAATTTGCACCCTTATATGAGCGCCTTTTCTACAGTACTAACCTAAGACATCTTGTCATTGATCCTCTGGATGCAATGTAATTCCAAGGCTTTGTTTCAAGTCATATAAATAATGAAGGTCACTAGATAACAGGTGATGTTGACTTTCATGATAATTTCTGGGCTTTGGGATGAGTGACAGTGTTGAATAGCATTCTGTCTCAAAGCTCTACTGCTTCTTGCAGAATCTGTGCTCCATATCCTTGTTCTACTCCATATCCTTACATATTCTGGAAGCCACCTTGGCCGCCATGATCCAGTAGTCCACTGTCATGAAAGATCCCTTTCACACTACAGCCTTCTCAAACTAGAAGATCCTTTCACCCCTGAGGCCCCTTACTCTGATCTGATTTCCTCCTGGTACCTCCATTTCAAGGAAGGGCCCCCAGGCTAGCTATGTTCACTCTGTCATTCCTCTCTGAGACTCACCTCAACTTTCCAGACTTCTTTCTCTTCTTTCCACTGTGCCCTCACATGGGTACCTCCCACCCCTCTTCCCCTTTCAGCTTCCCTTCATGTATTGTTTTCTCTCATTACAAGGGCAGGGAATATCTTTCCTTTTGTTTCTGTTTGTGCTTAGCACAGCACCTGGTACCAGCTCTTAAGAAGGAACAGGAATATCAAACAAATTGTTGTGAATTTTTTTTTCCTGGGAGGTATGGGGCAGGTAATTTTACTGTAACTTACTATAATTTCTGTTATCTCTGCAGATGTACTTTAAATACAATTAATTACAGACAGATATCATAATTTTACTTGGATATAAAATGTTTATCCTACTATCTCTATTTTCTTTGCCTTATGGATAAAAAATTGCACTATGTTTTAGCTTGGTCATTTGAAGTGTTCTCAAATTCTGGTCCTTGTAAATGCTTGTAGATTTGACTTGACTCGTCATTGGTAAATCCAATATTGGTGTTACACCCCACACCCCAAGCAGGTATTTTTGTAATTGAAAGTGCCTACAAAAATGGTAGCGCCTCCATTCCCTTTGTCTACTGGTCCCGTCGACTAGAATTCTTGGACAGTATTATCCACAGAGTTAGGGACAGTATTGATAACAGTATTAGAAAGTGTATCTTTGCTTAATCTCTGTAACATGCGGGCAGGTAGTCACATTGTAGGCAAGATCTTTGTAATCATTTTGGGAGGAAAGGGAGAGGGAGGCCAGACTTGTCATTTCATTGGCATAAAAGACACTCCTGATCAGAGTTAGCTCTGCAATTTACAGTCTTACACAAGCTGCCTAGGACGCTGAGAGGGTACGTGATTTGTCTAGGGTCACATAGCCTGTCTGTCCATATTTGTCAGAAGTAGGACTTGAATCCAGGGCTCCCTAGACTCTGAGGCAGCTCTCTATCTTCTGCCACACCACCTCTCACTTTGAATCAATAATGCCAAATTTACATAGATCAAGAGATGCCACTGGAGAGCATCATTGTGAATTTCAAATCCAAAGTAATCCCAAGCTTATCTAAGAAGGCTCCAGATTTGCAATGCTATGAGGACTGCTTCAGTGTCCTTATCAGGCAGCTGATTCTGTTTATAAAATTTAAATCTTTGAGTCAGTGACTAATGGAACAAGTGGGAAATATGCTTTCAGTGCCTCCACATGTTTTACAAATGTCTTTGTCTTTGATGAAGCAGGAATTTTCAAAGGATCTCATCTCAGCATGCATTTAGGACTCAGAGATTGTAAAGGTTGCACTGCCACTTTCTACGGAGCCTTAGAGTTGACTATAAGAGGAGAGAGATGTGAAGAAGGGTTGTCTGTGATCCTGTGAGTCTGTCTAAGAATTGTCAGGATATTTGCACAAGTTCCCATGGATCATGGGTGTCATATTGCTTGTCTTTTTAATGGGTTGGGAAAGGGCTGGAGGGAGAGAAAATTTGGAACTCAAAATTTAAAAATGAAACCCCTCTACTCTGTAAAGGGAAAAAAAAAAGAAGTGTCGATGTTTGTGTTAGGTGTTATAGGAGAAACTCGCCTCAGGGTGAATGGAAGGGAACTTTATTGTGTGGACTGTAGATATGAAATATAACACTGAGATTCAGTAGGGTGAGTCATTTCAATTCATCAAGCCTGTACTGAGCACCTCTAATGTGCCAGGCACTATGTTGGTTGCTGGAGATACAAAGACAAAAACAAACCAGTCCTGACCCAAAAGGAGATTATATTCCTCTATGAGGGAGGGGAGAGACAAATAACATTCATCTAATGTAGAATGTATACAGAAACAATATACACTCTATATAGCTACATGGATATGTAATAATATTTGAATGGGGAAAGAACACCTTTTACTTCTTGGAAGGGTGTCACTTGACTTGGAAAGAGTCACTTGAACTGAGCCCAAAAGGGGAAATGGAGATTTCTAAGAGGCAGAGATGAGGGGAGAGAACATTCTAGGCACGAGATATCGCCTATTTAATGCCATAGAGGTGGGAGAGAGATTGTCATGTATGGGGAATAGCAAATAGGCCATTTTGTGCGTGTGTGTGTCTGTGTGTGTGTGGAACGCAGGGTGTGTGGCAGCTAGGTGACATGGTGGATAGAGTGCGAGGCCTGGAATCAGGAACACCTGAATTCAAATCCAGCCTCCAACACTTACTAGCTGTGTGACCCTGAGCAAGTCACTTATCTCTGTTTGCCTCAGTTTCCTCATCTGTAAAATGAGCGGGAGAAGGAAATAGCAAGCCATGTGTATTAGCAAGGCAGTAAACACAACATTGACGATGATTGTGAAAATGCCTACGTAGTTCTGTATTGCAAAATATGAGAGACTCTCCATATACAGGGTGTCCCTAAAGTCTAGACACATAGGAAATCTCATTGACATCTCATTAACCATTTCACAGAAGACTCTGTGTTGTTCAGTGACTTCTTTTTTGGGTTATGCTAAAGGAGAAGGTGTACTCAATGAAAATCACAGATGCAACACACTTGATGGAACACACAAACGAATAAAGAGTGAATGTGCTAAAACTGATGGCAATGTGGAGTTATTGTGTCGAGTTTATGTGAATCTTGCAAAGCGCATTAACCTTTGCATTACAAATGATGGAAATCATATTGAAGGTATTATTTGTCAATATTCCAATTAAATAAAATGTTGAAAATTTCATTCATTGCATTTCTTGAAAATATGCATTTTTACCTATGTGTCCAGACTTTAGGAACACCCCTGTAGAAGGTAGAAGGAATAAAACATTTATTCAGACACCAGAGAACCAAATCCCATAATCAATAAGTCTAGCCCATCCAAGCAGCAACCAACTCTCAGAACCAGTAAGCCCACTTTATCATAACAGTAAGGAACTTAAAACACAATATCACAGCATGGAACCTCACCATCTCAAGCCATCCACCCCGCTGCTGGGACCTTGCCACCAACAATCGCACTCACAGCACGGCTACCACACATCCTCTCTCTCCCTTGGCTCTAACTGCTGTGTCTCAGTGTTTCCTGTGACATACTTTCCTTTTCCTCTCAGCAAGCTCCTCCTACAACATGTGACTTAGGCTTCCTGTGTGTAAGTAGATCACATAGGCCTATTAATGGATGGGAAAGATCTTCAAATCTAAATTGTTATTACACCATGCCATCCAAGAAAAGCCCAAAAAGGAGCCATGAAGAGTCAGGACTGAAAATGGCTAAACAACAACAAAAAGGATACGTGTGTTTATGTTGCTTATGTTGGTGGGAGAGTAATGTGAACTAAATCTAGAAAGATAGATTGGATCTAGATTATGAAGAGCTTTAAATGCCAAACAGAGTTCATATTTTATTCTGAGTTTTATCCTGAAATAGGAAGTAAGGGAATACCATAAGAGAATCTCTCCTTTAGGAATATCAACCTGAGGGGTGGGGCCAAGATGGCAGGATGAGAGCTGGGACTTTCTTGAATTTTCCCCCAAACCCCTCCAAATACCTGTAAAAAATTACTCTAAACAAATTCTAGAGCAGTAGAATCCACAAAATGACCAAGTGAAACAAATTTTCAGACCAAGACAACCTGGATGGTCAACAGGAAAGATCTATTGCACTGGGCTGGGAGAGGAACACAATCTAGAGTGGACCACACTGGCACAGATGGGACCTGAGCAGGTCTCATGGCACTGAATCACTGGCAGCTGTGGCTTTTTCTAGATTTCTCAACCCACAAATGCCAAAGACAACTTAGAAGGTCAGTAGGAAAGATCTTGGGTGAAAGAGCAGTGTGGTCTGGCCCCAGCCCCAGGATAGTGGCAGCAGTAGTGGCTGCTTTTGGAGCTCTTAGCCCACAGATAGTGGGTGGATCAGGTGGCTGATCAGAGGTAGATTGCAGGAATCTCTTTGCTGGTGCTGAGGCAGGATTCTCTTAATTTGCCCATGCTTGGATCTGGGTTGCAGGCCGGGGTGGCAGTCCTGGGGTGAGGAGGAGTGCTAGTGTGGCAGAGATTATGATAGCTGTGGAAAGGGAATCCTCCTCACAGTTCCAAAGCAGAAAAGAGTGCTTGTGGTCACTCACAGACCAGAGCACAGGCCAGGAAAGGAGTAAACACCTCTCCTTTCATCATACAACCTTGGAAGAACTAAAAATTTACAGGTCCCTAGAAATATGTCTGAAAATAGCTGCGCAAAACCCCTGAAGCCTGGGACAGTGTACTCTCCACTCTGGAAGCAGAATCCTACCTTAACAAAGAGCTAAAAAGTCAAGTAATTGGCTGGGAAAATGAGCAAACAGCAGAAAAAAAATCAGACTATAGAATCTTACTTTGGTGATAAAGAAGATCAAAACATACACCCAGAAGAAGACAACAAAATCAAAGCTCCTACATCCAAAGCCTCCAAGAAAAATACAAATTGGTCACAGGCCATGGAGGAGCTCATAAAGGATTTTGAAAATCAAGTAAGAGAAGTAAAGGAAAAATTGGGAAGAGAAATAAGAGTGATGTAAGAAAAGCATGACAAACAAGTCAATAGCTTACTCTAAAGGAGACCCAAAAAAATGCTGAAGAAAATAACACCTTAAAAATAGATTAACCTAAATGGCAAAAGAGGTCCTAAAAGCCAATGAGGAGAAGAATGCCTTAAAAAGAATTGGCCAAATGGAAAAATAAGTCCAAAAGCTCACTAAAGAAAATAATTCCTTAAAAATTATAATGGAGCAAATGGAAGCTAATAACTCTATGAGAAATCAAGAAATTATAAAGCAAAACCAAAAGAATGAAAAAATAGATGACAATGTGAAATATCTCATTGGAAAAACAACTGACCTGGAAAATATATCCAGGAGAGAGAATTTAAAAATTACTGGACTATCTGAAAGCCATGATCAAAAGAAGAGCTTAGACATCATCTTTCAAGAAATTATCAAAGAAAACTGTCCTAATATTCTAGAACCAGAGGGGAAAATAGAAATTGAAAGAATCTACCAATTACCTCTTGAAAAAGATCCCACAAGGAAAACTCCTAGGAATATTGTAGCTAAATTCCAGAGGTCTCAGGTTAAGGAGACAATATTGCAAGTAGGAATATCAATCTGGCCTCAGTGTGGGAGATGGTTTAATGGGAGGGAGAGACTGAAGGCAGGGAGATCAGTCAATTAGTCAATAAGCATTTATTAAGCACTTAATATATTCCTGATAACCCTGTTAAACACTGGAGATACAAAGAAAGGCAAAACGTAGTCCTTGTCCTTAAGGAACTCACATTCTAAAGGAGGAAATAACATGTAAATAGCTAAATTCTCCATTAGACTGTGAGCTTTCTTGAGGGTAGAGATTGTCTTTTGCCACTTTTTGTATCCCTTGACCTTCGAGCAGTGCTTGATACATAGTAGGTGCTCAATAAATGTCTACTGACTACACCGACTGACAGGTACATGTGAGCTACAATGTTGTTGTTCAGTCATTTCGGTCACGTCTTTGTGACCCCTTTGGGGGGTTTTTCTTGGCAAAGATACTAGAGTGGTTTGCCATTTCCTTATCTGGCTCATTTTACAGATGAGGAAACTGAGGCAAACAGGGTTAAGTTGACTTACCCCGGGTCACACAGCTAGTAAGTATCTGAGTCCGAATTTGAATTCAGGAAGATGAGTCTTCCTGACTCCAGGTTTGGCACTCTATGCAATATGGTGCCACCTAGTTACCCCAATACATAGAATAGACAGATTATAGTCTCATAGGGGAAGGCACTCGGTGGAGGAGGACTAAGAAAGACATGCAGAAGGTAAGAGGCAGAAGAGGGAGGCTGAGTAGTTCAGGTACGAGAGATAGCCATTGCAAAGGCATGGAATTGGGAGTTGGAGGGTTGCATTTGAGGAACAGAAAGTAGGCCCGTATAACTGGATTATGGAGAGTGCTGAGGGGAATAAAATGTAAGAAGACTGGAAAGGTCTATTTGCATTTGATCCTGGAGGTAATAGGGAGCCACTGGAGTTTATTGAAAATAGGAAAATCACTGGCACTCAAATTTGGGAAAAATTAGAATGGGGAAGAGACTGGAGTCAGGGAGACTAATTAGAAGGCTGTTTCAATAGTACAGGCGTGAGAGGACAAGGGTATAACTAGAGTGGTAGCTGTGTGGGTGAAGAGATGGGGACATAAGTGATAGATGTCATTAGAAATGACAAGATTCAGCACCAAATTAGATATTGCCAATTAGGAGCCAATGCTTTTGAGTGAAGCAGAGTATGTACAAGAGAACTGGTATGTGTGAAAATGTTAGGGGCCCTGGAAACTTTTTGCAAGTGAGCCAATGTGTGTTCTAGAGAAAGCATGCGCTGGGTTAAGAATAGGAAGGGAGTTGTATCATCTTCTCTGTCCTATGTCAATGGGAAATCATGACTTCACAAGACTTATATGAAAACTAGGTTTATTACAAGGGAAATGAACATACATGTGGAACCCAACGAGTTCACAGTACTTACCAAAGTTTGCATGTTTATGATAGTACAACAAAAAGGAGGAGGAGAAAACAGGGAGGGGCGTGGCATGGGAGGGGAAAGGTACTGTAAGGTAACCCAAAGGGGAGGAGCAAGGCCATGGCAAAAGCCCCATTCTTTTCCTTGGGAACCACTCCCTTAATACCTAGCACCTCCTCTCCACCCCTCACTACTCAGTAATACCAATTTTGACATTGATGAAGACCCTACTCAGATTCTTTTTTGTACAGCTTATCTGAATACCTCATTTACGAACCCTGCAATGTCTGGATAGGAAGAGAAAGAGTCTGGGAGTCAGGAAGAGAAGACCTCCAGCACAGTGTGTATGACTGGGAGTGATGAGATCATCACACTAAGTTGTTTTCTTCAAGATGAAAGGAAATTCTAGAAGAGATTTCCTTAATGCTGGCTGATCAGTAATATATGTTTTTGTTGTTGAGCCATTTCATTCATGTTAGACTCTTCATGACCTCTTTTGGGTTTTCTTGGAAAAGATGCGAAATGTTTGCCATTTTCTTCTCCAGCTCATTTTTACAGATAAGGAAACTGAGGCAAACAAGGTTAGTGACTTACCCAGAGTCACATAGCTATTAAGTGTCTGAGATGAAATTTGAACTCAGGTCCTCCTGACTCCAGGGGCCAGCATTCTATCCATCGTGCCTCCTGGCTGCCCTAATATATGTTTGCTGAATTGAATTTAATGTACCTATTCCCCCTACTGCTAGCGCCTTCCCTCTGAGACTATCTCCCACTTATACTGCATACATCTTGTATGTATATAGTTATTTGCGTGTTGTTTCTCTCATTAGAATGTGAGCACCTAGAAGGCAGAGATCCTTTTGCTTTCCCTTGTGGCCCAGAGTACATTTCTTGGCCCCAAGCTGGCTGTCTCCATTCATTAAAACAGTCAGATAACTGTCAGGTCTTTACTCTGCACCATGTGGGCTGTTTCTCAATCTCTCTTCCATTTAGCACAGTGCTTGGCCCACAGTAAGCACTTAATAAATGATCATTGACTGACTGACTCTTCCAAGGGCTTGTTTGGGTTCTAGGGCAGAGACCATATTCAATTGTTTAATGGTAGCCTTGGAGAGTGGGGTCACACTGCTTGTGATTGGCTGAACTTGTTGAGTTCAGCCTCTGATAAATGGACAAGGGATGAGCAGGCTTTCAACGTGGCTGAACTTCTTTGTTGCAAAACCTATTCTAGAAACCACTACAGAAAGCAACTATGGAAATGTAAAGAGTATAAAACAACAGGGAGCTATTTGGGGAATGGGGTCTGAACCTGGGAATTCACTGATACAGGAACTTCCTGGGTAGAAACCCTATCATTGTAGAGTGGCAGTTTTTCTGCAGTGTACATTCTTAGAGTTGCCTAAGAACCAAGAACCTAAGTGATTCTCTTGCTAATGCAGTTGATATGTGTCAGAGTTGGTAGTAGAGCTTAGGACTTCCAAGGCCAGCCTTCTATTTACTTTGTAATAAGGGAATGAAATCACTGCATTATGTCCCCAAGAATGGGTCAAAATCTGAAATTTATGATCACCGATTTAGAATTGGGAGGTATCATCATTTGGTCTGATCCACTCCCACCACCAACACCTCATTTTATAGAGGAAGATCCCAGCAGTACAGATTTGGTCCTGGAAGAGATCTTTGAGGTCATCTAGTTCAACTCCCTCATTTTACAGATGAAGAAACTGTGGCCCAGATAGGTGAAGTTGCTTGTCCAACATCATTCAGGAAGTAAATAGCGGAGCTGGAATTTGAACTCCAGGTCCACTGACTTTAAATCCAAGAGACTGCATGCTGTGGCAGAGAGAGTGCTAGATTTGGTGTTAGGAAGACCTGGGTTTAAATCCCACCTCACACACTTAGAAGTTTTGTGACCCCGAACAACCTAACTTCTCTGGGCCTTAATTTCCCCACGTTTAAAATGAGGAAGTTGGACTAAGTGATAAGATCCCTTCTACCTCTAAATCTTTCAGCTCTAAAGGCCTGATCCCATGTTAAGTAACTTGTCCAGAATCTCATAGCTAGTAAGTGGCAAATTCCCCTTCCGTGTGTGAAGAACCCTTCTATAGCACTCATAGTAATGCAATTTGCCTTCCTTCTGAGTTAAATAAGCTAGCATAGTCTTGGAGGGTAATGAACAGTCTTTCTATGGGAAAATTCATTCATAAATTGAAGGAGTGCCTATGGTATCATAGTTAAGTCTGCTTGTGTATGCTTCCATGGTCAAATGGAACACAACTGCAAATTACAAATTACTTACCATATATATGCTCTACATAAAGTTACTTGTAATAGAGAAAAGAGCATCTCACAGCAGGACTCAGACTTTCACAGACCAGTACATCCCATACATTCAAACTCTTTGATGCTTTTTTTAAAATTTCTATCTGCCTCAGAGACAACTTGTCACCCAAGTCTCCTTTGTCTTGTATACATAAAAGCTTAGGATGCTCTGGCTGGAGAGCCAAAGGGAAGTGAAGATTTGATAATTACCCAGTTAACTTGATCAACATTGACAGCCTGACTGGATGACCCCGGAGTACATTACTTGGCCCTGAGTTGGCTGTCTCCATTCATCAAACCAATCAGATAATTGCCAGTTCTCTACTTCACTCTGTGCTGTGTGGGCTGTTTCTCAGTCTCTCTTTTACTTCAAGGGGGAGTGCTGGGTGCAGAAAGAGGGGGGAAAGAACTAGGCCTAGAGGCATTTATAAACTTTTATGCTCTAACAGCTTTGGATCATCATGACCCCTTCCTTCACTGGGCCAGTGACTTGTAATGTGGAACAGTCTGAGAATGAACCTTGGAAATATTCAAGCATTGTGGTCATGGGTCCGTTGGCTTTCTTTTTGTTTGTTTATTTGTTTCAAAGTTAAATATGTTCTACTTTGGAAGCTCTTTCCTTACAAGGGAGACCTTTGCTCTAATCTACAGTTCTACCCTTTAGACTTCTTCAGTAGCTTTTCAATCTTTAGGATTTCCTTTGAATGTTGTGTTCATACTAAAGAGGCAACATGGAAAATGTCCCATCTAGAAAGAGCTGAGAGTCATGCATTTTGTTGGGAATAGTTTTTCCCCTAAATAATAGACCATGTAACTTTCATTTTTATTTTGAATTTAAACCATGCTTGACAAGATTTAATGCGTTTTTTTTCTCTCTCTTTAATTACAGCTTGGTCTGACAATAGCCATTCGCTATAGCCACAGGTAAATGTTTTCTTCTTCTTTTAAGAGGTAGCCCTGCCAATTGATAGTGTTTGTATTTGATAACAATATAAATATTTTGTTGACATTATTGTGTAGCTACTCGACAAAATGGGTCTGTTCGCAAAGTAATTACAGGTACTGTTAGTTGGTTGGGTCCTACGGTGTGGTGCAAAGAGCATTGGATTTTGGGTAAGAGTACATGGGTTTGAATCCTTAGTTTATCTGCTACTTACGACTAGTATGACCTTGGTCAAGTCACTTGTCCTCTTTGTTCAGAACCATAAATAGAGGTAATACGGTATAGTGAATTGAGAGCAGACTTTGGAGTCAGGAAGGCCTGGGTTCAGGTGCTACCTCCAACACCTACTGGTTGTTTGATTCTGGGCAGTGTCCCCAGGCAATTTTTTTTAACACTATATAAGTTGCATTAATGGAGGGAGTGTTCTCACTTGGAGTTCCCTATATCAATGAAATATTCATACCCCTTCCAATTCCCCTCCCCCAACCCTCAACAAAAAACTTTTTTGATATCTGTAAAGACAACTCGCAGCTTTCTGCATTTTCCCCTGGGCCTTCTACCTATACAGATATCCCCAAAGTGTTGATGTGAAGAATTCATTCCCATCTCTCAGCCCGGTTCTGTCCCCACCTAGTGACTACTGTGTATTCTCAACTTAGCCTCCATGTTTATGATACGTGGTTACCTGAGGCTTTTCCCTTCACTGACATCCTTTGTTCAAAAAGGGATAGTTCTTTCCTTAAATCTAGTTAGACAATGCTTAAGATATCTTTTTTGCTAGATGTTAATTGAGGGGGGGGGGCGGTGAGAGGAAGGACTCAGAAGTTGCTTCTGATCAGAAGGTAGAGTTTCCTTTTTGATTTCCGTCTTCTCTGGTGCAGCCTTGACCTCTGAACACTGGGTTAGTAGATATTTGTTATAAGATTGAGTGGAAGGGTACTTAAAAACCAGCTTTATTCTGAGCATACTTCTGAGAAGTTGATTTTTAGGAATTTTAGGTCTTTAAAGAACAATCTCCCTCTTTCCTCCCCTCTCTTGCCCAAGTCCATGGACTTGCTTAGTGCTTCTCATTTAATTACCACATGTTGTATTGGTACAACGGATAGAGCACTGGGCCTGAGTAAGGTAGAACTGAGTTCAAACCCAGTTTCAAACGTTTACTAGCTGTGGGACCTTGGCGAGGTCCCCTCTGTCTGCCCCAACTGTTTCCTCAACTGTAAAATGGGGATAATAATAGCACTTACCTCACACGGTTGTTGTGAAGATGAAGTGAGGTAACATTTTAAGGCGTTTAGCACTATTCCTGGCACATAGTAGGAGCATTATAAATGCTTGTCTCTCCTCTCTCTCCCCCATTTTGCTTTGTATTTTTTTTGCATCCCCATCCCTATTCCCTTTGCCATCCCATCACCCCTCTACGTTGAAAAAGAAAAGAAAAACAAAGCCTTTGTAACAAATATAGTCAATCAAAACAAATGGCCATTTTGATACTGTCTAGAATTGTATGTCTCATTCTGTACCTTGAGTCCATCACTCAAGAGGTGGGTTCTTCATCAGTCCACTGAAGTCTTGGTTGGTCCCTGCATCAATCAGAGTGCCCAAGATTTTCAGAGTTATTTTTATTATTTGGGAAATATCTCATTTTTTCTTACTGGATTATAAGTTCTTTGAAGGCAAGGCTTGGGTTTTATGTTTGTTTCCCTTCAGCTCAATTTAATCCAACAAGCATTTGTTAAATACCTACCATATTACACTGTACTGTTGTTAAGCATTGTGGATGGACAAAGATTAAAAAAAAAATTGCCTTCAGCGAGTTTACATTTCATTTGGATAAGGTAACATTTACATATGTAAGTAAATATAATAAAATCGAAGAGGGAGGAAGCACTAACATCTAGGGGGATTACAAAAGACTTCCTGTTAGTGGTGGTACCTGATCTGCTCCTTGAAGGAAGGTAGTGTTTGTCAGAGGAAGTGATAAGGGCATATGCTTTCTAGGTATATGGGAGAGGCTGAGCAAAGGTGTGGAAGTGGGAGATGGAATTCTAAGTTTAGGGAATAGTTCACAGTCTATTTTGGCTAAAATACTAGGTATGAGTGGTAGGAGGGGTAATGAGAAATAGGCTGGAGTCAGACACTTTAAGAGTTTTAAATGTCATGGTGAAGAGTGCATTTTATCCTTGAAACAGTAGAAAGCCACCAAAGCACATAGCACCTAGGATAGCTCTTTGCACTTAGTAGGTGCCCTTTGAATGAATTTGAAATTGCAATGATTCTGAATTCTTATGCCTACATTACCCATGTAATTTCTAACAGAAGGCCCATTCCAAGAGGTGCTATGAAGTAAGGCTAGTGTAAGACTCTAGTAACACCAGGGCTTGGTGATGAGTTTGCTATAGTGACCAAGTGGAGATGTGAGACAAACGTGGTACCAAAGTTTAGAGCCTGGACAATGGAAAATGGTTCAATCATTAGCAGTGATTGGGCTAAAGGGGAGGAGATGAGCTTTGTGAGGAGGAAGGGTCAGAGTAGGAGGACAAGCTTAGTTTAAAAAAATCTGGGCTGTACTTCACTTTCAACTGAACTCCTGGACTCTTATGCAAAGCTACCATGAGAAAATAGATAGGGAAAAACTAGGTTACCTCCAAAGCAAGTAGTAGCAAAGGCATCTTTGAGGATGTTGCCAATTTTCTTCACAAGTTTGCTGGAACTACAGACATGTTGCCACTCATTCCCGATGCCTTGTGCAAGTAAAGCTCTTAATAAATGTTTGTTGAATTCACCTTCCCACCTGAGCTAATGAATCAAGCATACTCCACCTCCCCATTTCCTTTTTAAAAATTATTTATTTTTACCTTTAATTTGTTTTTAAAATTTTAAGTTCCAGATACTCTCTCTCAAGTCCCTCCCCCACCCCTCAGGAAAGCAAGCAATATGACATAAATTATACCTGTGAAGTCATACAAAAGATACTGCTTTATTATCCATATTGCAAAACCAAACTGAAACAAAAAATAAAAGGCAAGAAACATGAAGAAAGTGAAAAAAATATGCTTCAGTCTACACTTGAAGTTCGACAATTTTTTCTCTGGTGGTGGATAGCATTTATCATCATGAGACCCACAATGAATTGGAATTGTCTTGGATCATTGTCTTGATCAGAGGAACTAAGTCTTTCACAGTTGATTGTAGCAGACACTGTTCAAATATTGCTGTTACTGTGTACAATATCCTCTTAGTTCTGTTCACTTCACTTCGTTCAAATAAGTTCATATAAATCTTCTAAGGTTTTTCTGAAACCATCTTGCTCATCATCTTTTATAATAGCACGATGGTATTCCTTCACAGTCATATACTACAAGTAGTTCAGCCATTCACCAATTGATGGGCATCCCCCTCAGTTTCTAAATCTTTGCTACCGTAAAAAGAGCTGCTATAAATATTTTTGTACATATATTTTTGTACATATTGGTCCTTTTCCCTTATCTTTGATCTCTTTGGTGTACAGACATAGTAGTGGTATTGCTGGGTCAAAGGGTATGCATAATTTGATACCCCTTTGAGCATTGTTCCAAATTTTTCTCCAGAATGGTTGAGCCAGTTCACAACTCCACCAACAGTGCATTAGTATTCCTATTTTTTTCCACATTCCCTCCAGTATTTATTATTTTCCTTTTCTGTCTTGTTAGCCAATCTGATAGGTATAAGGTGGTACCTCAGAATTGTTTCAAATTGCATTTCTTTAATTAGTAGAGATTTAAAGCATTTTAAAATTTGACTGTTGATAACTTTGATTTCTTCATCTGAAAACTGCCTGCTCATTTGAACTTTTATCATTGGAAAATGGCTCTTATTTTTACAGATTTGGCTCAATTCCTTATGTATTTGAGAAATGAGACTTTTCTCAGAGAAACTTGCTGTAAATCCCTCCCCCCCCACCCCTGTTTCCTACTTTCCTTCTAATTTTGGCTTTATTGGATTTGTTTGTGCAAAAACATGTAATTGCATGTAATCAAAATTATCTTTTCTATTTTTTGTTTGGTCATAAATTCTTTCCTTATCCATAGTTCTGACATAGTTCTATGGTCTGCCTAAATACTTATGATATCACCCTTTATGTCTAAATAATTTATCCATTTTGACTTTATTTTGGTATATAGTGCAAGATGTTGGTCTCTGTGTAGTTTCTGCCAAATTGGCTTTCAGTTTTCCCAACAATTTTTGTCAAACAATGAGTTCTTGCCTCCAAAGCTTGGATCTTTGGGTTTATCAAACACTAGATAACTATGGTCATTTACTGCTCTTAGGTACTTAGGTACTGCTCTTAGGTACTGTGTACCTAATCTGTTCCACTGATCTTCTAATCTATTTCTTATCCAGTTTTGATGATTACTGCTTTTTAATAAAGTTTGAAATCTAGAACTGCTAGACTACCTTCCTTCACATTTTTAATTGATTTTCTTGATATTCTTGACTGTTCTTCTAGATGAATTTTGTTATTTTTTTTTCTAGCTCTATAAAATATTTCTTTGATAGTTTGATTGGTATGGTACTGAATATGTGAATTAATTTGGGTAGAATTGTCATTTTTGTTATATTGGCTTGGCCTATCTATGAGCAATGAATGTTTTTCCACTTGTTTAAATCCGTTTTTACTTGTATGAAAAGTGTTTTGTAATTGTGTTCATATAGTCCCTGGGTTTGTCTTGACAGGTAGACTCCCAAGTATTTTATAATATCTGCAGTTATTTTAAATGGAAATTCTATATTTTTTCCTGCTGAGTTTTGTTGTTAATAATATATAAATGGGGGGCGGAGCCAAGATGGCGGCTGGGAAGCAGTGACTGGCGTGAGCTCCCCACCAAGTTCCTCCAAAAACCTATAAAACAATGGCTCTGAACCAATTTTAGAGCTGCAGAACCCACAAAGTGGCAGAGGGAAGCAGGGCT
>CM053625.1:231495110-231525664 GCA_028646595.1 Phalanger gymnotis
AAGAGACAGGGTCAAGGGAGAACATTCAATAAAGGGGGATAGGTTAGGAAGAAGCAAAATATAGTTAGTCTTTCACAACATGAGTATTGTGGAAGGGTTATACATAATGATATCCATGGGGCCCATGTTGAATTGCTTGACTTCTTAGGGAGGGTGGATGGGAAGGGAAGAGGGGAGAGAGGAAGGGAAAGGGGGATGGGAGGGGAATGGGGCGACGGAGGGAAGGGCAGACTGGGGAACAGGGCAACCAGAATGTACGCCATCTTGGAGTGGGGGGGGAGGAAATGGGGAGAAAATTTGTAATTCAAACGCCTGTGAAAATCAATGCTGAAAACCAAACATGTCAAAAATAAATTTAAAAAAAAGAAATGAAAAAAAAAAGAATGCCACTGATTTCTCTTATTAAAATGCCAATATTATTAATAAAATGACTTATCACCCAGAAAAAAAAATAATATATAAATGCTGATGATTTATGTAGGTTTACTTTATATCTTACAACTTTGTTGAAGTTGTTGATTGTTTCAGCTAGTTTTTTAGTTGATTCCCTAGGGTTCTCTAAGAATACCATCATATCATCTGCAAAGAGCGATAGTGTTGTTTCCTTATTGCCTGTTTTTTATTCCTTCATTTCTTTTTCTTGTCTTATGACTACTACCAATAATGAGTAATAATAATGTAATGGACATCCTTCCTTCATCCCTGATCTTATTGGGAAAGTCTGATCTTTTTGTGAAAGCTCCATTATAGATAATGCTTGCTCTTTAGATAAATTTTTGTTGTTTAGTCATTTTCAGTTGTTTCTGACTCATGATCCCTTTTTGGGGTTTGCTTGGCAAAGATACTGGAGTGATTTGTCATGTCTTTCTCCAGCTCATTTTACAGATGAGGAAACTGAGGCAAACAGGGGTAAGTGACTTGCCCAGGGTCACACAGTTAGTTAAGTGTCTTCTGAGGCCAGATTTGAATTCAAGTCTTCCTGACTCTAGGCTTAGTGCTCTATCCATTGTGCCACCTAGCTGCCCCGCCCCCGTAGATGGGTGTTACTTATCACTTTAAGAAAGACTCCATTAATTCCTATGCTTTCTAGTGTTTTAAATAAGAATGGTCGTTGTATTTTTTTCTGCATCAGTTGATATAATTATGCAGCTAGGTGATGCAATGGATAGAACATGGGATCTTGAGTCAGAAAGACTCATCTTTGTGAGTTCAAATCCAGATACTTACTATTTGTGTGACCCTGGACAAGTCACTTAATCCTGTTTGCCTCAGTGTCCTCATCTATAAAATGACCCCGCAGAAGGATATGCTATCTAGAAAACCCCAAACAGGATCACAAAGAGTTAGTCATGACTGAAACGACTGAACAGCAACAAAAATTGACATAATCATATTATTTTTGTTGTTTTTGTAATTGATATGGTCAGTTTTCCTTATACTTTTTCTAATATTTAACCAGCCCTGCATTCCTGGTATAAATCCCACCTGGTAATAGCGTATGATCTTTGTGACATATTGTTGTAATCTCCTTGCTATTTTATTTATAATTTTTGCATCAATATTCATTAGGGAAATTGACCTATAGTTTTCTTTCTCTGTTTTTGTACTCCCTGGTTTAGGTATCAAGCCTGTTTGTGTCATAAAAGGAATTTGGTAGAACTCCTTTGTTACTATTTTTTTCAAATAGTTTATATAGTATTGAGATTCATCATTCCCTAGATATTTAGTAGAACTTACTTGTAAATTCATCTGGTTCTGGGAATTTTTTCTCAGAGAGTTTGTTTTTCACTTGTTCAATTTCTTTTTCTAAAATAGAGTTATATAAGTATGCTATTTCCTCTTCTATTAATCACGGAAATTTATATTTTTTTAAATAATCATTTCTCTTAGATTATCAGTTTTACTGGCATATAATCAGGCAAAATGACTACTAAAATGCTTTAATTTCATTTCCATTGCTGTTGCATTCACCTTTTTCATTTTTGATACAATTTGGTTTTCTTCTTTTATTTTTTTTGAACTCAAATTAACTAATGGTTTATCTATTTTATTGTGTTCCCCCCCCCATATACCAGCTTCTAGTTTTATTAGTTCAGTTCTTTTTTTTTAACTTTCAATTTTATTAATTTCTTTGGATTTTCAAGATTTTCATTTTGGTATTTGATTGAAGCTGTAAAATTTGTTCTTTTTTTCTATTTTTTTAGTTGCATGGCTAATTCATTAATCTGCTCTTTCTCTCTTTTATCTATATGTATGTTTAGAGATATAAAATTTCCCCTCTGCTTTGGATCTCACAAATTTTGGTAGGTTGTCTCATTGACATTCTCTTTAATGAAATTATTGATTGTTTCTATCATTTGTTTTTTGACCCACTCATCCTTTAGAATGAAATTATTTGGTTTCTAATTATTTTTTAATTCATGCTTTCATAGTACTTTATTGAATGTAATTTTTGTTCCATTATAGTTTGAAAAGTTCTGAGTTTGTTCCTGAGGTTTTTATGTTCTAATACAGGTTCAGTTTTTGTGATGATGCTATGTGCTACTAAGAAAAAGCTATATTTTTTTCTATTCATTCAATTTACTCTAGCATATCTAACTTTTCTAAAATTCTATTAATCTCCTTAACATTTTCTTATTTATTTTATGCTTAGATTTGTATAGCTCTGAAAGGCAAAAGTTGAGGTTCTCCATAGTTTTTTGTAGTTTTATTGTCTATTTCCTCCTGTAAATCATTTAACTTTTCCTTTAAGAATTTTGATGCTATGCCATTTGGTGCATATATATTTATTATTGATATTATTTTATTGTCTATGGTACCTTTTAGTAAGATGTATTCCTCTGCTTATCTTTTTAAATTAGCTCTATTTTTGTTTTAGCTTTGTCTGAGATCAGATGCCCCTAAAATAGTGGTAAAAGGACTGGATTTGGATCCTGGGTCTTGACTCTGTCACTAACAAGATGTGTATGGCTATGGATAAGTCACATCATTTCTCTGGGCCTCATTTTCCTTATCCCTATAAGACTGGGTGGTTGTGAAGATCAAATGAGATGCTCTCTGTAACATGATTTGTAAATAATAAAATACTAAATAAATATAAACTATTTATATCAATTATTCTGTGTGTATTTAAGGATCAAAGGTTTAGGAGTGAAAAAGGCTTTAAAGGCCATACAATCCAACACCCTCACTTTACAGATGAGGAATTTGAGTCCCAGAGAGAATAAGTATTTTGCCCCAAGGTCACATAGGGACTAAGGGATAGAGCTGGGGTTTGGACCCTGGTCCTTGGACTCCCAATCTAATGCTCATTCTACTAGATTACACTGCCTCTCTGTCATTGCCACTTTATCAAAAAAGGATGCGAGCCTTTTGGTTCTTAAGGGGTGGTTGGTTCTGGGGATATGTGCTTGACGTGATCAGATGATTTAATTTTAAGGTCTAGCCATCTAATCTCTGATCCAATCAAAGCCGAAGGGAATGTTGTAGGAGGTTAAGTATCTGGAGGTGGTAGAAATATCTCATGCTGAGGAATCTGCCATTAGCAGCTGTGCTTTTATAGGAACCTGTGGATACTTCATTGTAGTTCATAATGTTTTTATTGGTTTTTTTGTGAAGTCATTTTCATAGAATAGATTTTTTTCCTGTATTTGCATTTTCCACTGCATGGTTTGAGGGTTTTTCTGTGTGGAATCCATACTGTGGGTGACAATTTGGTATCCCCAGAATTGCCCTTTGCAGATAAAACTCTCAGGGCCTCCACCACCCACACAGTGGGGAAAGATTTCCTGGTGTGTGGGTGTTTTTCTCTTTTTTTTTTTTTTCCACAAGGTTTAAAGATAGGTTATGTGTTCTTACTGCAAAATTTAGTGAAATTACTTTGAGAAGCAGAAATTCTTAAGGTAAGTACTTTGGGGCAAAAACTCCAACAATACAAGATGAAATTAATTAATGGACCTAGAGTTGGGCATCTTACCCTTCAGGTTCACTTCTGATCTGATGTTGGAGAGATTCCGTTAAACAATGGCTTTGGGATAATATAGAGTGCTGATATCATAATTTTGGGGAGACTTATTAAAACAAAATGAGATGGCCACCTCTTAGCCCCTAAATCTAAGAATGGCCTTTTCCATCAAAGGAATGGAGGTGGCAAATTTTAGTTTTGTTTTGTCAAAATTGAATTGATGCCTATGAGGTTCCATCTCTTGCACCAATGCCTAACTGCATATTTTTTTCAGTAGCTGATTTATATCAATCTCTCCTAGATCCTAAGAAAAGCAGATTAGCTAACCTCTTTAGCCTAGAGCCCTCAATCTCATAGGATTCCAGTGTAAACAAAATTTAGAGGAGAACATAAGCTCCTTGAGGGCAGGGACTATCTTTTCTTTTGTCTTTGTGTCTCTAGTACTTAGCACAATACCTAACACATAGTATCTACATAATAAATGATTGTTGGATGAGATTTGATTCTCTGGGTTTACACCACCCATCCTCACCTCTTGCCTAACAGGAAAGGGAAACTTTGGAGCATGACAGCAGACTGGTGATCACAGAGGCAGGGTGCTATAATGGCAGAACTCTGGATCTCCAGTCATGAGAGACCCAAGTTCAAATCATCCCTTCGATGCTAGCTGTGGGACCATGGACAAGTAATTTAATTTCTTATTTCTTACATGTATCCCCATCTGTAACATGGGGATAAATATATATTGCACCTACCTTATAATGTTGTAAAGGTAATATGAGAAAAGGTACATGAGGAGTTTTGTGAACTTTAAAGTACTACATAACTGTAAATTGTTATTATTATCTTATGCTTTTCTCTTATTGAAGGTTGTTCTGTGCCATTCTCTTAGTCATTCTGGGGTATTGGGGTGGGGGAAGGGCTATACCCTTTGCAAAAGTTTGATGAGGTCCTCCTTCCATGACTCAGCACCCAATTTGGTAGTACCTTTTTTGACCTCCCCCACTCCACCCCACCCTATTCACTACTTCTTCATCTACACTTGATAGCATTGTCCCTGACGGTCTAGATGTCTCATTAGAAAGTCTGGGCTATGGGCAGAGACCCCTGGGAGAGTGAGCAAATTGAGAACAGATCTGGCTCACCAAGGTTGCTTGAGCAGTTTGGCCATCATCCCTGATGGGGGACATCACTTGCGTGCTCACTTCTGAAAACAGAGACTCAGTGAATTAAGGTTAAGATCAGTCACTCTGAGAACTGGTCTTGAATATGCTCATGCTTTTGTTTTGAATGAACCCAGACAGCATAGCAAAAAGTGATGGGGTCATGGACTTTAGTGTACTGATTTAGATTATGAGTTAAGTTTGAAGTTCATAGGCAACGCAGAACATTTATTGAATGGATGTTTGGCTGCCAAGAAAGGAGCTGTCTCTTTAAGATACAGAGGAAGTGGAAGACAAGAAACACAGCATTAGAGCATATAGGATTTTGATTTTGAATGTGGTTGGCAAATATCTAGCGACTTTTATTTTGTGCTGGTTTGATCTCTTGGAAGGCAGCTGGAGTACACCACTCTGGCTCTCCAAGTTCTGTGAAAATAAATAAACATGCCTTTCTGTGTCCCCCTGACCCCCACCCCCCACCCTAAGCAAAGGAATAGCTGTCACTGGCTGTTTTTCTCTTCTGTTCCCTATTCCAGATGTCACAGGGAGGCAAAGAAGTACAGCCTTATGTACAGAGTATCCAAGAAATTATTCAAGTTTGACTATATCAATCACCTTGAAATCACTCTGAAATTCCCTTCTCTCTGATCACAATCTCCAGCCCTTCTCCTTCTCCTACTCCTTCGACTCTTTCATGGTGGTTCTTTGCTCTCATTGTGACCTTTGGTCCCTACACTTCTTCTTATTCTCCAGGTCTTCCTGTTCTTGTCTCCCAACAAAGTCATCTTATGGGTTGGCAGGTTTAAAGCTAGAAGGGACCTTAGAGTTTATCTTCAAACTCCTCATTTTAAAGATTTAGAAACTGAGGCCTGCATGTGAAGTGTCCAAGGTTACACAGGGGGTAAGTGGCAGAGCTGTGGCTGGCTTTATGGTGAGCCATTTCAATACCTCCCTCTCCCCTGTGCTTGAATCTCCAGTCTTTGGGTTTAGTCAGTCAGCCAATAAACACTTAGTGAGTGCCTGCTATGGGGCAAGTGCTGGGCTAAGTGCTGGAGGTACAAAGAAAGGAAAAAGATGGTATCTGCTGGGGGTGGGGCAGGTAGGGGGCTCGCAATCTAATGAGGGAAACAACATTAAAACTACTATATGGAAATGAGATATCTGTGTGTCCCCAGTCAGGGATGGTGGCCAGACTGCTCAGCTACTACATGGAAATAAGATATGCATGTATGTGTGTGTGTGAATATACACCCTGAAGTTATGAACACCAAATAGGGGATTTCCTCTTACATTGGATCCCGGAAGTGACAGGGAGGCCCTGGAATTTCTTTCCAGGCTGGGATGATATGATCTGACCTGCTGTTTAGAAAGAACACTTTGACAGCTGAGTGGAGGATGCAGTGGATTAGGGAGGGGCTTGAGGCAGAGAGACCAATCAACTGCAGAAGTCTAGGCATGAGATGAAGAGAACCTGCACCAAGGTGGTGGCAGTGGCAGAGGCAGAGGCAGAGGAGAGACGTTATCGAGGTAAAATTGACAGGCCTTGGCAACAGCCTGGATATGGGGTGGGCAGGGACAGAGAGTGAGAAATCAAAGAGAACACCTAAGTTGGGAGCCTGGGAGGATGGGGGTACCCTTAACAGTGATAGGGAAGTTAGAAAGGAAGGTTTGAGGGGAAAGATAATGAGTTCTGTTCTGGACACGTTTAAGATGTTTACACATCATCCAGTTTGAGGTATCCAATAAGCGCTTGGGGATGTGAGCCTGGACTAGGATAGCAGAGGGGCTAGATCTGGATAAGTAGATATGAAAATTATCAGCATGGAGATGGCAGGTGAATCCTTGAGAACTGATTACGATCACCAAGTGAAATAATTTAGAGGGGGAAGAGAAGCAGGCCCTGCTAATATCCAATCCAACATAACTCTTGCCTTTGGACTCCTGTAACCCTTTGCCTGAAAACAGTCTGTATTCCTCAACTGGGCCAACTCTGCTCCAGAGAAATCTTTTGATTCCCTTCCTATTGTAAATCTATCACTTTTCCTGCAACAGTGGCTCCGATCTTCCTTTTTTTCCCCCCTCCTCAACCTCCCAACCCTCGCCCCTTTCTTCTCTTAACAAATGACCACACCAGGAATGAATTCCTGCCTTTCTCTCCCATCTCCAACTACTGTAGTCTTTCCAGGCTTCCAAATTTTCACTTAGATGCTGTCTCCTCAGTAAAGCCTCTCTTCTTTCTTCCTGCACCCCCACTTCCCAGCAGCTCAATGCGGCCTCTTCTTCCTGAAATGATTCTCTGGACCTCTCTCTTTCATTTATCATGTTCTTATATCACAATTATTTATGTATATTTCTTTCTCCTTCTAATTACATTGCAAGCCCTTTGAGAGTAAAAGGTATATATTGTGTCCCTGGTGCCAGGCACAATGCCTAGCACGTACTCGGTTAAATATTTGTCGAATGGAATTGAAATCAAAGCTTTCTTTTGAGGTGACACATTTCTCTCACGGCATAGCAGGTATGGTGCTGGTCTCAGAGTCAGGAAGACTTGGGCTCAAATTTCCAGTTCTTTGAAACACAGACTGTGTGACCTTAGGCAAGTCCCATCACCATTAGGCAATGTATGTTAGGCAGGTTTTTAAGACTAATTTGCAGAGAAGGTGTAGACTTGACTGGGTAGAAGAAGTCACTTATATAGAGAATTCCTTACATCAGTGAAATTGGAGATTCAGTCCTATCCCTGTCCCTCTCCTAATCTTAACCCAATCAATCTTCAAAGAGGGCATTATATTAATAGAATGTCTAGAATAATACGATGTTAGTGAGGAGCATTAAAGATTATTTCATTCAATCCCTTTATTTTTATAGGTAGGGAAACTGAAGCACAGACAGTTTAAGGGATTTGGCCAAGGTCACTTCACTAGTGAGGGCAGAGCCAAGATTAGAACCCATTTCCCAACTCCTCATCCAGCTAATTAGCTTTCAGATTTTTTGTGATACCTGTACAATCTGGCTGGTACTAAGTAAAATGATAAAATAGATAAAATTTCTCTTCAGGCCCTTCCTGTGCCCCCTTCAAGTTCTTTCTTCTTCCTCGCCTTGTAGTCTCTGTCTCCAATTTCCCTTTTAAAAAAAAAAAAGTATTTTTTTCTGATTACATCTAAAGATAATGTTTAACATTCATTTAAAATTTTTTTCAGTTCCAAATTGTCTCCCTTCCTCCCTCACCACCCCTTCCCTAAGATGGTAAGTAATTTGATATAGGTTGTGTGTGTGCAATCATGTAAAACATATTTCCATGTTAGTCACGTTGTGAAAAAAGAAACAGAACAAAAGAAAAGAACCACAAAAAAAGTGAAAAAAGTAAGCTTTGATCTACATTCAAAATCCATAGTTCTTTCTCTGCATGTGGATAGCATTTTCCTTCATGCGCCCTTTGGAGTTGTCTTGGATCATCACTGGATTGCTGAGAAGAGTTAAGTCTTGACAGCCGATCATCGTACAATGTTGTTGATGCTGTGTATGATGTTCTGGTTCTGCTCACTTGACTTTGCATCAGATCATGTAAGCCTTTCCAGCTTTGGCTGCCCAAGAGGGCTCCTCACCCCTCAGCCTGGTCTCTTCAGTCAGTATCTCAATTCTGCAATGCTCTGTCCCTCTTTTCTACCATAAAACAGACTCACTGGGCTGGTCTCAGTTATTAGAAGGTATCTAACTAAAAACAGTGTTGCTAAAGCTGTTCCGTGGTGATTAGGGGCTATATTTGCAATCTACTACGAGGCAATGTTCTAATCAAAAGGAATGGATCTTTAATGAAAGAATTTCAGTCATTAGATGTATTTAGTGGAGGATGTATTTCTTCAAGAGGGGACAAAACCTTCCTAATACTCCCCAGACTAGGTGACTACCTAGTCTGTCTTTCCGTAAGGTTGGACTTGCATGTGTGATCTATTCTGTCTTCCCTTTTCCCCACCAGTCTATCTTATAGCTCTCTAGAAATGTATTAAGCCACTCATCTGGTCTCATCAGGTCAGTTGGACAGGAAAAGGTTACAGATAGGACCTCGAGCGGCTGAAGTAGGTAGGGCTTGATGAGATAGAGTTAGAAGCCAAGAAGCTTGTGTGGTAGGTGGGATCCCAGCCAAAGTTCAAAGCTGGGAAACTGGAGAGTGAAGTCATCAGGCCAAGGGAAACAGCAGATAGGAAGCCAAGGTATAGGCCAAGCTGAGATACACTGAAATCAGAGACAGAAGCAAGGGCTAGCAAGAAAGCAAAATGGGTGCTGAGCCCAAGGGTTGGGGAGCCAGAAAAAGCCAGCTTATGCCTAGAGCTCAGCCCAGACTAATGAGGGTGTCCTACTTGGTGTTCTGCTAAGTACATTTGGGCTGCGGGGGATGTACTGGCCATGATCCCTTAAAGGAGTCATGTTGTAAGTTATTAGAAAACCAAAGGTACTCAGTGAACAAATGTTCTAAGCTACTAAGTGCACATTCATGGATGAATTCCCCCAAATTTTAGTCATTCCAGACGTACTGTTGAGCTAACCATTAGTCATCAGGAGGCTTTTTGGAGAGATAGTGGAGTACAGTGGGAAACATCCTATGTTTGGAGTCAGGGGTTCTGGATTCTATTACTGCCTCTGACACTACTCGTGTGACCTCGGGCAAATTTCTTAAATTCTCTGGGCTTCAATTTCCTGATCTCTAAAATGGGGGAATTGGACTGGATGAACCCTGGAATCCATTCCAGCTGTAGTTCTATGATCTTACAGTTCTCTAGTTTGTGGATTCTTCTTTGACATTTCTTTTCCCTTTGACTTCTCACCTTTGGCCTCATTCACTACTGAGTGGGGAAGGGAGCAAGATCCATTGATGAGCTAAGCTTCAGGCAGGAGTTCTAGTTGGCTTCTCACTCGCTTTCCAGAACAGAGGATTTTCGGCTACCAAATAGCCCCAGTGAAGCATTGTTGTGGGAAGATACTCATAACAAGTTTAGGGCTTTACTTCTAGTTTTGTTCATCTCTGCTCCTTCTGGACCCAGTGGGTAGAGTGCTGGGCCTAGAGTCAAGAGGACTCATCTTCCTGACTTCAAATCCAGCCTCAGAAATTTACTAGCTGTGTGACCCTGGCCAAGTTACTTAACCCTGTTTGCCTCAGTTTCCTCATCTATAAAATAAGTTGGAGAAGGAAATGGCAAACCAGTATTTTTGCCAAGAAAACCTCAAATAGGGTCATGAAGAATTGGACACAACTGAAAACAAGTGAACAACAAAATTGAGAATTTATCCATGTCATATCTTGGCCTTTTATATATAAAGCTATCATTCCTTACACAAGAGATACACTCCTAAAAGAGGCCGTCAGTATCAAGGCCTGGTTTTTCCTCATAGTTTATGCTTCTAAAGTTGCTTTATCCTCATTTCTACTTTATCTTCAAGCAGTAGTATCAGTCCTGTTACCCCCCAACCCCAACATCTCTCCAAAGAGTTGATGATTCACAGGACAAATCATTATACCCATTTAGAAAATGTTTGGGAATCCTTTTGTAAAGCAAAATTTCCTTTTCTGCAGTGGTTTGCCATGTAGGTTAATTTTTGTGCAACAAACTTTTTGAAAGAAGGGTATATGCCTAGAATTTGGATATGATGCAATCTAGGAACATTTTTTTTGTGCTGATTTTCATGAACTTGGGATATCATTGAAATCTCAAATACTGTATGATTAGGAAATTGTCTTGTCCTCACCTTTTGGATCTCTTGTTTTCTTATTTAAACATCTTGTGAAATTCTGTCTCTTCCAAGAAGCAGAGTCCACAAATATTCTTTGGCCCCATTATGACTAAATGGACCACTTCTCTGATTTTCCTTTCTGTTACAAATAAGGCTAATGGTCTGAGGATAACGAGGAGGGGGATCTTCCATGGCTTTTAGTTCAGTTCTCTCCTTTGACAGATGAGTAAACCAAGATTCAAGGAGGTTTAATTGATTTACACAGGATTACATAGTGATTAGTGATAGATCTGAGACGTGAATCCAAGCCTCTTGATCCAGAGCCAAGGGTCCTTTCAATAGGACTTAATAATTTAATTGAGATAATGAAGTTTGCACAGTTACAGTTTGCTTTTTGGCCTTTCCATTGAAAGCAGAGTATCTTGTGATTAGGCCTCTAAGGTCTGTTTGCAGACTTAGAGAAACATAACACTGTTCACAAAGCCACCATCCTAGTTCAGTCCTGCATTACCTCTGGCCTGGACTATTCCAATATTTTTTTCCTTGGTCTTCCTTTCTCTAGGTTTTCCCTCTCTGCAGTCCGTCATTTAAACAGTTTTCAAACTCTGGTAGCTTATTACCTTAAGGATAGATGAGGGGGCCTAAAAAGGGCTTGGCATACTAGAGATGCTAGCTAGCTCTCTCTGAATACCTCATACACCCATCTCTCACCTGGGACTCCAAGAATCTGTAGCATGTGAAAGATGGGCTACATCAGGTTGAGGGTAGCCAACAGGTCTCAGACCCATCAGTGATCGAAAACTATCTTTACATGGAACTGGAAAAAAGAAAATACTACTAAGTGGAAAAACGAAACAAAACAAAACCCATCAGTGAGTTAGGGGCATGTCTACTTCTAGCATGTGAAGATTTCCCCTGGTGGAATGGACAGATGAGAACAATTTGTTCCAGTGACCATGAAGGTGACTGAAACAGGTGCTGTGGAGCGTTTAGAGTTTAGGCATTGAAGACGCCAAGGTCATCCACTGGTTCCCGGGGCCATCACCAGTTGTCCTGACTTTTGTCTTGCCACTGGACTCTGATGATTCTGGAAGAGAGAGTGGGGCTGATGGCTTTCTGCAACTCTGCCTCATTTAAATTCAATTCACAAGCAATTCAAGACATCACCCCATGATGTCTGTCATTGGTCCTCTTCAAAAACAAAGGACAAACAATAATTTGAGAGAGGGGAGGGCACTGACAGCTTTATTTACTAAGTGGCATTTATCTCCTTATACATAACTTCATTGAGACCTTAGTGATGATGAGGAGAATAGACTGGTCAGACTGGGTTTCCTCTCCTCTGCTGGGTATGAATTCAGCGATTAAGTCTGAAAACTGATCCTGCAGGTCCACAGGCAGTGGTGCCCAAGGTAACATCCCAAGAGGCACTTTTCATCCGAAACATCTGGAAAACTCATCTGGTCAAGAGGCCTAGGCTCTTCCCTAGAGACAAATGGAATCAGTCACTTGGCAGCTGTTTTCCTGATCTCCATCAAGGTTTTCAGTGTTTTACTCCTTCTCAATTCATCCTTAAGTGGTGGGTTATTACCCAGATTGATGATATGATGGAATCTCCGACTCGAAGGGGACCTTAAAAGCCATCTATTCCTGTGCTTGTGCCTGAGTATAAATTGCCTCTATAACATCCACAGTGAGGGGCTATGTAGCCCCTTCTTGAAGAGCTCAAGTCCTAAAGGAACTCGTTGTCTTCCGATGTGTCCACTTTGGGGCATTATAGAATATTCCTTATTTTAAACCAAAGTCTGTCTCTCTTTAGCTTCTCCCCTTTGCCCCTACTTCTGCCATCTGGGGGCCAAACAGAGCAAATGTAATCCTTTTCCCACATTATAGCTCCTTATTTACTAGAAAATAGTTACCATGTCTTTTTCCCAGGGGTGTGTGGGATGCAGATCAAATTGGCTCCAAAAGCCAATTGTTAAATTTTCAATGTGAGCATTTACATCTTGGAAATTGGCAAATCCTATGAACCAAGGCTAGGTTTGTTGTTTTGTTAATTATTTAGAATTAATAAAATGATGGAGAAAACTTTAATAATGTAACTTAAAAATGTGTCATGCATACATCTTTAGAGAGCCCATTATTAAACATTTACCAGCACACAGCTAGCTGTTCCTTTTTCATTGTCTCCCAGCCTTGTCTTCACTTGCTAAAACATCTCCAGTTCCTTTAGCCAATCCTCATTGTTTTAGGTCCCTTCAAAATCTCTGCCTCTCTTTGGACAACCGGAGGAGCTAAATCTTGATCTGATAGAGACCTTTAGAGGAAGCTGAGTCATAGGATCAGGGATTTAGAGATAGAAGGGACCTCTTAGATTAGCAAATCCCTTCATTTTACAGCTGAAGAAACTGAGGCCCACAGAGTTGAAGTGACAGGTAAATGGCTGAGCCAGAATTTGAACGCAGATCCTATGACTGGGAAGTTCAGCCCCTTGACACTGACCACAGTAATTTCCCCGTTCCTCCAATCTCTGATGAAGAGGGGACCCTCCTTGTCAAGGCCTACTCCTCTACATATAAGCTTGGTCCCATCTCTTCCTATCTTCTTTAGTAGATTGCTCTCACTATCCTCCCCATTGTCCCTTTAATCTTTCATCTTTTCCTGTTTTCCGGTTCTTTTCCTTGCTGCTTACAAGTCTTCACATCCTTAAAAAAAAATTCCTCCCTAGAGCCTACTAGCTTCTCTAGTCTCCTTCCTATTCTCACACTCTCTCCTAAACTTTATCATTCACCTGAAACTGCTGTCTTCACATTTGCTAGTGATCTCTTATTTGCCAAAATAAATGGCCTTCAATCCTTCTCATTCTTGATTTCTCTGTAGCCTTTGACTGGGCAGCAGGTGGTACAGTGGCTAGAGCATTGGGCTAGGAATCAGGAAGACTCATTTTCATGAGTTCAAATCTAGCCTCGGACACATATTGGCTATGTGAGCCTGGGCAAGTCACTTAACCCTGTTAGCCTCCGTTTCCTTATTTGTAAAATGAGCTGGAGAAGGAAATGGCCAATTACTCCAGTATCTTTGCCAAGAAGACCCCAAATGAGGTCACAAAGAGTTGGACATGACTGAAATGACTTACAATAACAAAAAGCGTCTGACTGTTGACCACTCTCTCTTCCTGGATGCTTTCTCCTCTCTGGGCTGACATTGCTCTTTTCCGGTTCTCCTCTTATATGTATCAACGGCACCTATTCAGGTTCCTTATTCATTCATCATCCATGTCATTTCTACTAATGATAGTTATACTCCAAGGGTCTATCCTGGGTCTTCTCTTCTTTTCCCTCTATGATTTCTCATTTGGTAGTCTTATCAGCTCCTATGTATATATGGGGTGTGGGGAGGGGGGAGATTCTTTCTCTCTCATGCTCTCTCTCTTTTGCTCTGTCTAGTCTTTAACCTGGGCTCCCGTCTCACATCGTGAACTTCCCTATTGGACATTTTAAATTAGGTATTGTACAAATTCTGTCCCGCTCTCCTCCAACTCACCCCCAATCTACTTCACTCCCAAACTTCCCTGTTATCACCAAGGGCCATAGCATCTTTCCATTTACCCAGGTTCATAGCTTCAGTGGGCACCACACTCTGGGTGTACTCCAGTTTGTCCTAAAATGTGACACCTGGAGCTAAGTATAAGACTCTAGTTGTGATCTAAGCAGTTCAGAGTACAACAGGACCATCATTCCCCTTATTTTGGATTCTCCCTGACTTTATTAATGCAGCCTCTGGTCACATTGGTTTTTCTCATTGTTGCTACCTCTCCATTTCCATCTTCACAGAACACTGAGGGGTCATCAGTTACATCTGCAAATTCTTTCAGTGTCTTGGGAAGTAGTTCATCTGGGTCTGGTGACTTGAATTAAATGACAGCTGCTCATCTCCTCATTTCATCCTGGATTTCAGTTCCTTGCTAACCATTTGTTCTAGCTTTCCCGCTCTCATTGGTAGAGAAAACAGAAACAAAATAGGAATTGAACAATTCTTTTTTTTCCCCCATCAACTTCCCATCAGTCCCATCTTCTTCCCTGTGTTCCTAAAGCTCAATAAATCAAACAAAACAAAATAATGTTATGTTTGTCTCTAACATTCAAAGCAAGCAAGCCTCAGCTTGTGCTGGCCTTTAGCTTTCCTGATGTTATTCTTACAGGACTGTCAGTCTTTGTAATTCATCCACAGTTACTTTAATTTCATCCATCATCTATTCATGTCTTTAAAAAAAAGTCCTTTTACCAATAAGGGCTCACCCTATACAGATTTCCCTGTATGGCAAAACATATAATAATGAGGCTGCACTCTTTTGTTCTGGAAGATTTTTCATGGGAGGAAGAAGATAACAAGTCTACTGACATCTCTTTGGTTGAGAGGAAGCAGGTTTGCATCAGGGAATACTTGATTGCTCTTCTACTCTATATGGCCCCATTTGAAAAGATGACTTACTCTATCCTGACTCCCTCCATCATCAACTTTAGAGAACTCTGAAGTCTTAAGATATATTAGTCTTAAGACATGATTATTAGTTACAAGGGTATCTAGAGAGAATCCACAGAAAGAAAGTAATTGCAAGGACATTGCTTCCTTCTGACACCAATTTCTTCTCTGAAATAATTTTTTTAATGTAGTACAAGTCTCATTTTGGGCCTATTATGGGGGTCCAAACGATCTACAAATCAGACCTCACCTTAGTTTTTCTGTCCCATCCTTTCTGTAACTAAAAGGTTATGATGGAGAGGCAGCATGGCATAGTGGATGGACTGCTAGACTTCAAGTCAGGAAAACCTGGCTTCGGATCATGCCTCAGACACTTATTAGCTCTGTGACTGTTTTACCCTGTTTGAACCTCAGTTTTTTAATCCATAAAATGGAGATGGTAATAGTTTGTTGTACAAATAAAATGAGATAATACCTGTAAAATACTTTGCTAACCTTAAAAGAGCTGTATAAATGTCAGGACTAGGTAAGTAGAGGAGTATGTCTCGGTTGGGCACATATAGTCTATATAGATGGCTGTGTATTTCAAAAGAAATTGTACCAGCATAGTTTATTTAAAAAACACACACACACACACAATTCCCCCAACAGCTCTTATCACTTAGATTTTCCTGTTGAGGTCTGCGCAATCACATATACAACACAGACAAATAAATGAACAGATTTGTACTTTCTCACTCCTTTTCATAAGGTGACAGTGGTTGCTCATTGCTGGGCCTTTTTTATATTGCATAAAACATTTGCGGCTTTCTGCACATGATGGATACTCAACAAATATCTGTTGGATGACTGAATAAATGAATTTCTTCCAGCCCACCTAGAAAGACTATTGTTTTGTTGGAGGGATATGGAATTGCCTAGGTCAGCCTTTTGGGATCTTATTAGCCTGAATCTGCTCACCACATGTATACATATTTGCCATATGTAAGATAGCTCAAGCACATGTGCCAATGAGAAGCAGCAGTCTTGGCTTCTATAGGGAGTCAGTGTGATGTAGTGAAGAAAGGATCCTGGCTTTCCAGTCAGATGGCATGGGCCAAATTCTGGGCTCTGTCACTTGCTACCTGTGTGGCCTCAGTTTGAGGCCTCAGTTTCTTCATCTATAAAACGAGAAAGTTGGATTAGATGACCTTTCAGGTTCTCTTTCAGATGCTCAGATGGGTCTGTGTTGATGTCATTGATTCAGAACTTTCTTCAAACAATGCAGATTGTGACCCATTCATGCCTGCTCATTCTGCTTAAAAATTACACGCTTCTATACAAATATGTGACTGCATGTATTGCCTTTGCTAGTGAATGGACGACATAGGCCTGATTCTAACTTCCCTCAGAAAGTCTTCCAAGACCAAAAATATAACACAATTATTCCTTGCACATCGCGACTTGCCCCATCGTGGTTTTGATATATCAAGAGTCGGCATAAGAAATTAAATAGGAATTTTGTGGGAGTTTTGTGGAAGCAGCAGATGACACACGAAGGCCAGTAGATGAAACAGAAAAAGTTTAGAAACTCACAAATTGTTATATAGAGTCCGATATCATACGAGAAAAGGCTAAGGCCTTATATGATTTCCTTAAGAAAAATGAAGGTGAAGAATCTATCCTTCCTGATTTTAGGTGGATTTTCCAGATTGTGGGGTTGCTGTACCCCTAAATCCCATGATATGGAAGGGATAATTGTAAATTAATTCTCTGTTGACCATTATTATGCAGTAGAGATGGGGATAATCAGGGTGGTTTTGGAATGCAAGAGAGATCCACATATATACAGACCTAAATGCACAGATCAGGACCCTAACCCCATCTGTTCTCAGCCCATTGTTTTCCAATTGAACTCTTTGAGTAGCCTGGGGGTTAGCTCATTGTACCCCCAACTCTAAAACATTGGCAGATAACTGAGAGTTGATTAAAACAAGTAAGTTGGTTTCACTGTTTTCTCTCTTCTTTGTAGTTCCCTGGAGGGAAGTAGGGGAAGAGAATTCAAGATACTATTGTTCAGCCCCACCAAAGGGAGATGCTATTTCCACTGTATTTATATACGCCTTTATGCCTTTCAATGCCTTTCCAAATATTTTACCACTGAGCTCATAGCTGCCCAACACAATCATGAGAGCAGTTTTTATTCATCACATTTTGCTCAGATAAATAAAGGATCTTCAACCATTTAGGTCTCTTAAGGTTGACTTGTTCAAAGTTAGATGGATTAGAGATGATGGAGGCAAGACAAAAGATGGACACTTTTTCTGGTATCTGATTTATAGTAGATGAAGCATTTTGCTAACTGTGTTAGGCTGGATGACAAGGACAATTGGGTGTTTTCCTGTATTTTTGATAGGTAGAGTGGTCACTGTGGCCTGCCTTCCTTGGATCCTTGGCTCATGTTTCTAGAACCATGGAAGTTTGTCACCTAGTGTATTAGGAACCTTCCGACCTTGCCTGCAATGAGATTTCAGCTTCACATAGGGAAGATTTTTCTAACGTTGAAGTGTCTGAAAATGAAACGTATTGGCTTATGAGGCATTGAATCCCTGGTCACTGGAGATCTTTTAGTAGAACTGGCTATCCATTTATTGAGGAGGTGTGGTAGTATGGAATTTTTTGCTTCAAGTAGACAAGAGTCAGTGACTTCTAAGGGCATTTCTAATGTCGAGTCTCTGGTTGTGTAACCAACTCTGACGCATTTCTGTAGTTTCCTTTTGATTACTTTATTAACTGAAGTCAAGAGGACAATTCTGTATGCTGGAAAACTTTTAAAGAAAAATTCATTTATTTTCATTCATGTGTTTCCTGTGGCAAAAAAAAGTCCTTAAAAAAGTCTTTAAAATGAAGCCTTTAAAAAGGGCACCTGTAGGTAAGAGACCAAATCGTTCCTATAGAGCAGGTGTTCTTCACCTTTCTATATCACTAATCCCATTGGAAGTCTGGTAAAACCTTTGGACACCTTCTCAGAATAATATTTTAAATACATAGGATTATAAAATAAACCAATTATATTGAAATAGAGTTAGAGTTGTAAAATAAACAATAAGTAAAAACCAAGTTCAGGGACCCCAAGTTAAGAACCTCTACTGTGGGAGGAATGTTGTCCAACTTTTTTTTTCCACATGTAAAATCACTTTCTTTTTTTATATTCAAGTTTTAAACATAAGAGGAGAAAAAGAAGGCAGCAATACAGAATTCATGCCAGACAAATCTGGCATCTGCCACTTTTTTCACCCACATTTAAATCAGTCATCAAACAACAGGTGTTCAACAAGAGATCCTTGGATGCCAGGCTCCATGCTACATGCCCCAGGGGAGTGTGGAGATAGTGAAACCCCAGTCCTTGCATTCTGGAGCTTACAGTTAAGTTGAAGCAACGAGAAGTCAACATACCAGAAGTTAATAATGCAAGATGCCAGTCCAAAAGATGTCATAAGGAAGTATGTGGTTAGCTGACGAGAACCTAGTAGAAAAGTGTTATATATGAAAAGCTACACCATCTCTATGCTCTTTGAGTTCTGTTGATTAAATACATCCTAGGTGCTAGACATCAAGGACAGGCCAATGAAAGTAGCTTTCGGAGCTTGTTCACTCAAGGTGCTTCTAGTCTAAGACAGAGGTTCTTTGTGTCATGGACCCCTTTGGCAGCCTGTTGAAATCTAGGGACACTTTCTCAAAAAAAATTTTAAATCAATAAAATAAAACACAATTGTAAAGGAAATCAATTATATAGATAAGGCAGTTATTGAAATATTCTTAAAGAACGTGTTCAAGGACTCCAGGTTAAGAACCCTTGGTCTGGGAGGAGGATGACATAAGTACAAATAATGATAACGTATTTTTTATTTAAAAATATTTTATTTTTTCCAGTAAGCCCAAATCTACCTTCTCACCCTCCCATCACAAGCCCCACTCCCCAATGAGAACACAAGAAGAACAAAACTTGTTACAAACATGTAACTATATTAATATGTTAACAAGCATTTATTAAGTGCTGACTATATGCAGTCCCTGGAATACAAAGACAAAACTAAATAGTCTTTATTTTCAAGGAATTGATATTTTATTGGAGGGAATCTAATATGTAAACAGATAAGTTAGAATGTGAGATACAAGCTAGCATGTGAAGTTTGTAGCAAGATCCAATGAAAAGAAATGAGAGATTGAACAGGAGAAGGGACCACTTATAATTAGGCAAGTGAGGGGTAGGAGTGGATGTGGGGGGAAACCAGGAAAGGCTTCATGGAAGAGGTGGTGCCTAAACTGAATCTTGAAGGAAGAAGGGACACTTTTAAAAAGGCAAATTAATCTTCCACCCTGCCCCCCACAGAATCTTAGAATTGGGAAGGACCACAGAAGTCATCTTGTGTAATCTTTAGTCTGACTGTGAATAACATCTCCAACAGGCAGACATCCAATCTCTGCTTAAAGACTTCCCCAGGTAGGGAGTGCTGGGCTTGGAGTAGGGAACACCTTGATGTACTTCTGACACTCCGTGGCTGTACAACACCAGGCAAGTCACTCGGGCCACAGTCTTTTTATCTATAAATGGAGGGAGATGGACCAGGTGGTCCTTCGATCCTTTCTAGTTCTAAATTTATGTTCCTTACAAAATAGGTCCATTCCATTTTCAGACCAATTTAGCTGTTAGAAAGTTTTTCCTTATATTAAGGAAATTACTTCCCTATAACTTCTACCCATTGGTTCTAGTTCTGACTTCTGGAGCCTTATAGAATAAATGAATCCGCTTCCATTTGACAGCCAGTTAAATATTTGAAGACTCTCAGGATTTTCCTCCAAGTCATCTCTTCTCCAAGAGAATAAGGGAAGAGAATAAGCACCTATATAGTACCTCCTGTGTGCCAGGCACTGTGCCAAGTGCCTTACAAATATGATCTCATTCGATCCTCACAACAACCCTGGGAGATATGTGATGATGATGATGATGATAGTTTATTATCCCTGTTTTAAAGTTGAGGAAAGTAAGGTGGTGACAGCTAGCAAGTGTCTAAGGTGGGATTTGAACTCAGGTTTTCCTGATTCTTTGGCCCAGTGTTTTATCTGCTGTGCCACCTAGCCGCCTCCAGCTAAGCACATCTAATTCATTCAACCGTTCCTTTAATTTATCAAGATTTTTTATTCTTATACAGTACTTCATTAGTGACTACGTAACTGAATCTCAAATTACATTTCTAAGTTTGCGCAGTAGTCTTCTGTGTCTTTAATATACAAGGCCTAACTCCTATCTTCTCTCCTCCCTGAAGACTTCCAGGATTCCTCCCAGCCTGAAGCGCTGGCTTTTTCAGGGCAGCTGCATGGGCTAGTGGCTAGAATGTCAGATCAAGACTGAGGAAGACTCAAGTTCAGATCCAGCCTCAAACACTTACTGGCTGTGTGCCCTTGAGCAAATGTTCTAACTTCCGTTGGCTTCAGCTCGCTCTCCTGTAACATGGGGATAATAATCGCACTTCTGTCCCAGGCTGGGTGTTGTGAGGGTCCAAGGGGATCATACTCATAAAGCACTTTGCAGGCCTTAAAGCTCTGTGTGAGGGCTATCATTATTAACTTCCAGAAACACTTATTGTTCTTTTCCATCATATCTTGTATCCTAGTTATTTTATACAAATCTTTTCCTGTCTATTAGATAACAGTCTCCCTGAGGGCAGGCACCATGACTAATTCATCTTGGTGTTCCCTTTCCTGCTGTACCCAGCACCTAACACAGGGCTTTGGAAAGGGTCTCTTCTCAGGTCTTCCATTTAAGGAGGGGACCCAGTGTTGCTCTCCATCATCTTCCAGTCTTCATTATACCCCCATGCTGGGTACCCTTCCCTCCCTTCCCCTTTCAGCTTCTTTTTATGTGTTGTCTCCCCCCACCCCCATCAGATTGTTAGCTCCTTGAGGGCAAGGGCTGTCTTTTGACTTTCTGGTATATAGTTATAGCTGGTGGTAGGTAGTCAGCTGATATTTGTTCCCAAAATGAAGGAATAAATATTAAGCCATTTTAGGAGCAAGGTTATTAAAGAAGACAATCCCATTATGATAATATTATTTGACATGTATCTCTACAGCTCTTTAAAGTTTGCAAAGCACTCTTCATACATTATCTCCTCTGATCCTTACAACAGATCAGCAATTTAGGTACAACAGGTAGGACCATCTCCGTTTTACAGAAAAACAAATTGAGACTAAGAGAAATTAAGTGATTGGCACAGGAACTGATTCTTCCAAGGAGGAAAGACTAAGTTTTCTTGGAAAACCAAATGGAAAATCTAGTGAATAGCTTTCTCAGAAGCTCCTTGAGGAAGGATCCAGGTATTTCTGGGACATAACAGTACAAGTATCCTAGGATAGTCTACGTCCAAAACGCTATGCATTGATTTTTCCCTTGGCCAGACATGAGAAAGTGGTTGGCAGCCTAGCTAATAAATCCTGCTGTTGGGGAGGAGTAATCGATGCTTTCTAAGAGTAAGCAAGCAAGCAAGTCTTGGGTCTCTGACACCTGTTTCTTCGTGTTAATAGAATTCGGGTGTAAGAAGGACTCTGGCTGATGTCATTCGCAGGTGCTGGGAGCCTTGTGGTCGAGGTCGGCTCCATGGCATTTCTTTCACAAGGTGCTGTTAGCCACATCTGGCCTCAGCTGTTGAGGGCATATTAACCAGAAGGCTTATGAAGAGGATGTTTTTAACCAGAACAGAACATTCAGCAGTAACAAGTCAATGCTGGGCTCAGGTGCAAACACATGTACTTTCCCTATGGTTTTAGCTTATTTCATTTGGTTATGGAACAAGATACAAATATTGTTTCATCAAAGTATCATTGTGGAAAAAGTGTACTTCTACACACACACATACAGACACACACATACACACACTTCTCAGTTTCTTAAGCCCATCTGTCTCATTACATGTCAAAGGGAAAAAAAAAAAACCCATGCACACACGAGCACGCCTCTTCCTTTAACTCGTCTAAAAGGTAGCTAGCTTGTCTCTTTCTCTTTGGTTTTTAGCATTTGATCCTTTGATATTTGGTGAGATATTTCAGATGCTCCACGAGGAGACGTCTTTGTTTATAACGGGTAAAGAACACTCTCTGTTCTTTATACATTTCTCAGTTCTTGCACTACAATTAAAGGGCAAACGAAATTCGAGGCTTAATGAGTGGATGCCTCACAGGCATGATACCCTCTGCTTGAACTGATTTTATCTGTCAAGGCTGAGCCTCAAGAAAAATGTTAGTGCTACCACAGTGAGTTTAAGAACACAAATTTTACATAACTATATTTGAAACTCAAAACAAAAAGGCTAGATGAGGCAATGCCATTTGGCTGGATGCATCTGTGATCCGGTGGGCTTTCTATGATTACATTTGTAGCCATACGCTGTGTCTTAATCTAGTTTTCTAGAATTTTGAGGTTGTGTGATTGACTTTATGTCTTTTGCAATTTTTCCAGTATTAGGTGAAAGTATATCCGACCCTACTCCGTTTCTTCGAAATGCACAGCTGGGTCACTAGAGTATAGTTCTGACTTGGGGAAAAGAATGTAAAAGAAAACACAGAAAATCTATTCATCGGAGCACTATGAAAGGGGGAATTATTGAAACAGTTGTTGCAATGTGCACACCTGGTCACAGGCCTGGGAGGAAGCGGGATGGGGAAAAACGGAGTGAGCAATTATTGTAGGATGCCATAGAAAAGATGGGTGTAATCCAGCTGCTCAGCGGGTGGATAATGGAGAATTAAATGAAAATATCAATACTAACGTAAACAAAATGTATCAACTGTCCAAAAAAATGACCTTTCTCTCAACCAGAACCGTCTGTGGTGAAGAGAAGAGGGAATTCTTAGACTCTAAAGACAGTATTTCTGTTTCTTTTTTTTTAATCCCCCTTTACCTAGCTTCACAGAAGTCAAGGCTATATTTATTGGCTTCCTCAAATCTCTGAGTATTCACTAGGAACCTACTAGGAATTAAGAGTCAAGAGAGCTGGGTTTAGATTTGGCTTAGCCATTAGCTGTGTGAGCTTCATTTTTGGGAGTCTTTTTTCATCTATAAAATAGTATGGGTCTTGAAGGCCCCTTCCAATTGCATGATTCTAAGTCAGTCACTCAGCATTTATTTAGCTTTTACTGTATGATTGGGATTGGGGATATCAAGAAAGGCAAAAGTAATCAATCTGAGATGCTAAGATATGGCAAGGCCAACCCTATACCAAATTGTAGAATCAGGAATTTTTGCCTTCAGGTGTACCTTCTAGCTCTCTTACCTTCTTTGGTACCGGGTGTGCCACAGAAAGGATCTGAAACCTTTATTCTAAGGCATAAATGACTGAAAGCACAACTTGTCTCCTATTTTAGGAGGTGGGGAAAAGCCTCACAGCCGTTGCTGGATGTTTTGTGTCTGGTAATGTTAATATTCCATATAAGGTGAGTGTCAGTAAAGATGAAGCTTTGCTTTTTGAATTTTAGGTGCCTAAAGGAGGGAGATATTTGAGGGAGTCAGAGAACACTATTCCCACCCCTAGTTAGACCATGCCTAACCCCTCAGTTATTTGCCTCAGTTCCTCATCTGTAAAATGGGGACACATTGGAGAAGGAAATGGCAAACCACTCTAGTAGCTTTGCCAAGAAAACCCCATGGATAAGTCCATGGGGTCATGAAGAGTCCAACAGCTGAACACCAACAAGAAGAAAAATGTTCCAGTATTGGGAATCACTTTTTAGGAGTATTGGCAAGCTGAAAAAAAGTCTGCAAGAGCATGACTAGGTAACTTAAAACCATGTTCTACCAAAGATCTTTTGAAGGAACTGGGATATTTAGCCTGGAGAATAGAAGACTTAAGGGGCACTGATATTTTAATATTTGAAGGGCTATCATCAGGGGTGGGCTAGTAAATGTTTAACAATCAGCTCTCCAAAAAGTAGAACAAAATGGAAAAGGTATTCATGACACACTTTTAAGTTTAATGTGCATTATTATCAATTTCTCCATCACTTTCTTAAGTCTAAACAATTAACAAAATGATAAATTAAGCCCCAATTTGTAGTATTTGTCAATTTTACAATTTGGCATTGGGCTGGTCTTGCCGCTAGACACACATGTTGGAATCTAGATAAATGTTTTTGTCTGGTTGACTTACTTAGAGCCATATAGTTGAAAGAGGCCTTTTTAAATGCTCACGCTGAAAATTTAATCATCAGCTCTCCTGAACCAGTTAGAGCCAGCTCCAACACATCCTGAGCTATCATATAGAATGGTTAGAATTGTTCTTCTTGGTCTCACATGGATGGCTTGATTTAAAGGGTATTTCTTTCAATAATAAGGTCATTGAGAACAGGGACTGTTTTTGCCTTTCCTCGTATACCCAATGCGTAGCACTGTTCCTGCTACGCCATGGGTGTTTAATAAGTGCTTGTTGGCTTGACTTGTCAGGAAGGAAATGTGGAAAGAGCTGGATTTGAAAATGGGGCCTGATTTGAACCCTGGCCCTCTTACGTCCTGTGTGACTCTGGACAAGTTGCTATCTCTCAGGGCTCTAGTTTGCTCCTCTCATTTTTCTTGTGGCTGTTCAGTTGTTAGGTTGTGTCTGACTCTTCATGGCTCCATAGACTTGAATGAACTTAGCATGTGAGTTCTGGTATTTTCTGTCTTTGGGACCTACAGTGTGTAAATCACTTGCCCTTTCTGGGCATCAGTTTCTTTTTCTGTAAAATGAAGGGGTTTGTCTGCTCTGTAGGGTCTCTTGTAGCTCAGGACTCTGTGAACTGCTGCTGGGTACCATTGCTATGGTTCAGAAGAGTGAAGCTGGATGTTTTTGTCTTTATATTGTCATTGTCAATTTTTCTGTAGAGACTGTTGGAGTGAGACGTTGCCTTTCATTGCTTCTGTGTTGATAAGGAAGTTATTTAGCCTCATGGGCACCAAAGGGAGCATTTGTCAGGAACTTTCTTTTAAAGTCATTCTCAATGCCTCTGAACCATGAGGTCCTGTCAGATCACTTCAGATGTCCTCCAAAAGAGGGAAGAGAAGGCCACTTTCCAGAAACATTGTTAAATCCGTAGATGTTTATTTAAATGATAACTGTTCTTCCTTGTGGTCATTCAGTCATTTTTTTTCAGTCATGACCAACTCTTTGTGACTCCGCTGGGGTTTTCTTGACAAAGATACTGGAATGGTTTGCCCCTTCCTTCTCCAGCTCATTTGAAAGATGAAAAACTGAGGTAAGCAGAGTTAGATGACTTGCCCAGGGTCACACAGTGTCTGAGGCTAGATTTGAACTTAGATCTTCCTGACTCCAGGCCTGGCACTCTGTCATGTTCTTTCTTAGCTGACTAGAAATGCTGTCAGAGTATCAGATAAGCGCAAGCCAATTCATACCATACTGAAATTACTTATGACTGGGAATTCACATGTTCTCCTTTGATGTGTTACAAAGAAATTTCTGTCTTTGGTGAAAGCCTCTTTAATTCACCCTTACTGGAAACTCATTGACAGAAAGTAGAAAAAAATAGCAAGGTGACTTGGGCCTTAATTTTATCAGTAGGTTAACAAAACCCAGACTATCTTACCATTCAGTGTTCCATTTTGGTTTGCCTGTGGGAGGGGAAGGAGCACTTGGTCAGTTTAGTAACAACAAAGGAAATAGTCAAGTAATTACTTGATATCTAGTAGACAAAACACATAACTGACTGAATTTTTCATTTTTAAGTTTATTGTTGTGTTTCTATATTGTTCTATACCCATACTCTGCCTAGTTTCTTAGTGCTTAGCCAAGTGTGGTGATTTAAATGGCAAGGGAAAGGTAGTGTCAGTCAACCCAACTGTATGAAATGTAGTGAACAGAAATAAAACACTCCCTGCTCTTAAGGAGCTTACTGCTACTGGGGATACGTGCATACATAGGAGTAAATATAAGGTGCACAGCAGATAGAGCGCCAGGCCTGGAGTGAAGAAGTCTCATCTTCCTGAGTTCAAATCTGACCTCAGACACTTACTAGCTGTATGACTCAATTAGCAAGTCGCTTAGCCCTGTTTGCCTCAGTTTCCTCATCTATCAAATGAGCTGGAGAGGGAAATGACAAACCCCTCTAGCATCTTTGCCAAGAAAACCCCAAATGAGGTCACGAAGAGTCAGACAAGACTGAAATGATTCAACAATAACAAGAAGATGGGTAGTGATGGGGGGAAAAAAGAGAAATCAGATAAAAGAGCTTCAGGTACTTCTCAGACCAAACCACCCTTCACTGGCCACCACCCTGTATGTTTTCTCTGCCTTTACAATATAGGCTCCTTGAGGACAGGGGCTATCTCACCTTGGTACTTGTATCCTCAGTGCTTGACAGTACTTAATAAGTGTTTTTCATTCACTTATCAGGGAAGGCTTCTTAGAGCAGATGACACCTGGATAAGAATTCTGAAAGGCAGAGATGAAAAGAGTTCTTGCTAAGCATGGGGACTGGTTGGACGACTGTATTGCTGTCGTTACTGTTGTTTAGTTGTGTCTCGCTCTTTGTGACCCTGTGGGCCGTACTGTTCGTGGGGTTTTCTTGGCAAAGATGCTGGAGTAGTTTGCCATTTCCCTTCCTGGTGGTTTAAGGCAAACAGAGGTTAAGTGACTTGCCTAGGATCACACAGCTAGTCAGTGTCTGAGTCCACATTTGAACTCAGGTCTTCCTGACTCCAGGCCCAGTGCTCAATCCTCTGAGCCACCTAAAGCCTCCTTTGGGTGACTGTCTAAAGAGACAAAAAGATGGCATGTCCAGTAAGGGGAATAGCTGACAGGCCACTGTGGCTGGTATGGAGAGTACCTAAGGGGAAGTAAATTGAAGTAAGGCTGAAAGGATAGGTGATAATTAAATTTTACAGGGCCTTAAATGCCAGGCAGAAGAGTTTGTGTTTTTATCACAGAGGAAATAGGGAGCCACTGAATGCTTTTGAACAGGGGAATGACACAGTCAGACGTGTCTTAGATTGTTTTGCCAGCTGTTTGGAATCTAGATGGAAGGTGGGGGAGACTGGAAGCAAGAGACCAGTTAAAAGGTTGTTAGGATAGTTGAGGCTAATGGAGATGAGAGCTTGAAGTAGGATGAGTAGAGGAAAGACATAAGAGACTTTCTGGAAAAGGATTGAAAGCATTTAGCAACTGTGCTTATGGGTTTTGAGGGGAAGTACCAGTGTAAGATTGATCTGAGGTTATGAACCTTGATTACTGGGAGGATACCTGTCCCTTTAACAGAAATAGAGAGAGGCTTAGAGCAAAGACTGGCTTGGAGGGGAGAATGGAAAGATCAGTTTTGGACATGTTGAATTTGAGGTATGGCTAGATGAATGTGTTCATTGGTTAATAGAAAATATTAAGGCTGAATATTTAGACTTATGGATCAGTTTCTTTGAACCCGTGGGAATAGATGAAGTCATTAAATGAGACAAAATAAAGAAATAAAAGGGTCTAGGATAGAGTCCAGGATGGTGTACCACTTGGGGAACAGAAAAATGGATAATGAACCTAGCAAGCAAGACTAAGAAGGAGTGGTCAGAGAGGTAGGAGGCAGGGTCATGGAAGCCAAGGGAGAAGATAATATCCAGGGAAGAGGGAAGTGGTCAATGGTCTTGAAAACTGTAGAGACCAAGTCATTGGATTCATCAGTGAAGTGATCCTTGATAGAGCGGACAGGTGGTCAGATTGGAAGCCAGAGTACAAAGGGTTAAGGAAGGAGTGGGTGAAATTCTTTCCATGTGAGGAGGATCAGTAGGAGAAAAAACAGTCATTAGTGGGCATAAACAGGAGAGCAAGGATCATGTCTTCTGCACTTATGTTGAGCACAGTGCTAGGCACATAAACACTTAAGAAATGTTTCTTGACAGGATCATTAAATTTTTTTTTTTAGTTCAGTTTCTGTTAATTGGACTTGTCTCTCTAGTCAAATACACTGAGAATGTCATTGATCTAGCTGTAGCTTAACTGATCTAACTGAACGTAAGCCTTCTGAATGGGCATTCCATTTTACAAATATTCTTGTTCATTGGGCTTAATGGAAATAATTCTGCAACACATTTTTGAATCTATTATATTAGTCATCAGCGTTCTAGATGTAGGTGTTAGGAAAAGACTGATTTAAAAAAAAAAAGCCAGACCACAGTTGACAATGCGGTTTGTAAGGTATGTCACGAATGTTTTAAGGCTGATGATTGAGAGTAGTGCAGTGGAAAGAGCAGTGTATCTGGAATCAGAGGACCTGGATTTGAATCTTGACTTTACCCCTTCCTAGGTGTGTGACCTTGGCCAAGTCACTGCCTGTCTCAAGGTTAGATTTTCCTCACAGGCCAAACAAAAGGTTGATGTCAAATTCTGTCCTACCAGTGGATTGGGGCAGCTAGGTAGTACAGTAGATGGAGTACAGGCCCTGGAGGTTCTGAGTTCAAATCCAGCTTCAGATACTTACTAGTTATGTGACATTGGGCAAGTCACTTCACTTTGGTTCCTTATCTGTCAAGCGATCTGGAAGAGGTTTGCAAACCACTCCAGCATCTTTGCCAAGTAAATCCTAAACAAGGTCACAAAGAGTCGGACATGGATGAAAATGATTGAATAGCACCATTGGATTGGTTAATTAAACTGAGAATAATTTAGTTCATTGACCATGAGTAATGAATGATGTGAAAAATATTTTTTTACCCCTTATGGGACTTTATCTTGTTCCCTACCCTTTATATCAAATATATCCTGCTCCATGACCTTAATCACAGAAATTCAAAGCTCAAGCCCTCATTCTGTGCTTAAGCTTTATGACTATGTCAAGCCACCACCGTAACTATGTCTTTTAGAGTCCGAAGCTTGCCTTACTACTTACCGCCTAAAGAAGTTGTTTCCAGTTATTAGCACTTCATGTGCATTTAGTCAGATTTTCCCCCATGTTTTACATTGCTTTCTGGGTTCCCATGTTAGTGAATTTGAGCTATTTTACTGCTCTGTCCGGTGACTTCAGTTATTAGAATCACAGCTACGAGGTAAGGTTTGTGATGACAGATGGCAGGCATAGATGGCATTATCGACCTTGTAGTTTGGAGCTTGGATGCTTGGAGCCCTGCAGGGACTTCTTCCTGGTCTAATATTGCAAACGAGAATGGCGGTGATGCCACTGAAACTGACAACACACACCTGCTCAAGACCCTGCTCTCATTCCTCCTGTTTCTCACAGTGAAGCTGGAGATAAGGTGTTGCTTTAGAAATATAAAGGTATGTGCTTTTTTAAAAATATGAAGCAATTGGATTTGAAACTCAATACTGGAGGAAACACCAGAAACTTGGTTTCTGAAGCTTGGAAGCTGTGGGTTGTCAAGTAGAAAGAGAAAGCATGATGATAACAATAACCACAACAATGATACAAAGAACAATAAAAACATTATAGCACCTAGAGGTTTATATTTACAAACAGAGTCTCATTTTCTCCTCACAGCAAACCTGGAAGGTAGATGCCATTGTCACCCCTAGTTTATAGATGAGAAACTGAAAGACTTTAAGTGATTCCCCCAGGGTTATGCAACAAGGATGTGTCTGAGGTTGAATGTGATCTTATGTCTTCCTGACTCCAAGCCAAGCACTCTATCCTTCTTCCCACCCCCAACCTGGAGCAACAAGAACGTTCCATTGATCCTGAGTGTGTAAATGAGTACTTGAAGTAACTTTTGTTTTTTCAAATTGGAGAATAGTGAAGTTTAACTCATGTTTGCAAAGCTTCTTAGGTCTATTGGATGGGGTCCTAGCAAGCAAAGAATAAAGAAATGAATTTTCATCTTGCTTCAGGAAAACAACAAATCTGAGTTGGAAATAAACAGTTAAGTGCTATGGACATGAGTTCTGATTTTTATTAACAATCCCATGCATTGGGGGGCGGAGCCAAGATGGCGACTGGAAAGCAGTAACTGCCGTGAGCTCCCCACCAAGTCCCTCCAAAAACCTATAAAAAAATGGCTCTGAACCAATTCTAGAACTGCAGAACCCACAAAGTGGCAGAGGGAAGTAGGGCTCCAGCCCACGACAGCCTGGATGGTCTCGGGGTAAGGTCTGTCTCAAACGGAACTCCCAGCCCCCAGCTGAGGGGAGCGGAGCTGAGCCAAGCAGAACCCAGCGCGCGTGATGCGGCGCGGCGGGGCAGACCGCAGACCGAGGAGACCA
>CM053625.1:231526164-231561401 GCA_028646595.1 Phalanger gymnotis
TTGCGCAAGACTTCCCCTGAGTCTGATTTTCATTTCAGTACAAATTGTGGTTACAGTTTGAATTTTAGGTAGCATCTTTTTTTCTTCATTTTAGAAACAGAACAAAGTGGCCAACTCAGTTTAATTTTTCAAGGGAAGCAGCAAAACCTACTGAATAGGGCTCTTGTTAGTCACGAGGTCTGAGTGTCTCTGCCTCTGCCATCAGCTCACATGAGGGTCCGTCCCCTCCTGTTTGATTTCCCCGTCTTTATAATGGGACCGTCAATCCTTGCTGTTCCTTTCCCCCCTCTCAGGGACACGCGATAATTATCTCTAATTAGAGAGAGAATGTGTTTATAAGGCCGCCTGAACCCCTGGCAAGAAATGATTCTTGAAACAGATTCTTTATTGTTTTATTTCACAAAGGAGCTCTGGAAGGACTCGTGATTTTAGAATGCATCAGTTAGATTTCCATTTTGGTTTAAGATAGTTATGAAAAAGGCAACTTAATGTGGTGGATAGAGAGCTGGGCTTGGATTACAAAAGACTTCGGTCCGAGCTCTGTCTCTGATGCATTCTGGCTATGTGACTATGGGCAAATAGCTCAGAACCTCAAGACTAGAAGTTGCAGAGCAGGTGCTGGTCTGATCTATCTTGATAGAGGGAGAATTCCCTATGTTAACGAAACCACAAGTTTGGAAGGAAGGAAGGAAAAGATATAGGAAAAAAGGGGGGGAAGGAAGAAGAAAGAAGGAGGAAGAAAGAATGAAAGAAAGGAGGAAAAAAGAAAAGAAGAAAGGAAAGGAGGAAGGGAAGGAAGAAGAAAAAAGAAAGAAAAGATGTGTAGAATGGGCTTTGGAGAGAAAACATATCACAGTGTAAAGTGTGCTGAACTCAGCAACAAGAGATTTGGGTTCACCTCTGGTATTACACTAGTTGTATGACGAAGGACAAAAGACAAACTCTCTCATCCTTCTGCTACCTACCAAACTCAAAAGGTTGTTTTGTGATGAGATGACCAAGGGAAAGAGTATATAGGAAGAGGAAGAGCATACAGGAAGACAGAGCCCTGTGAGACACTCATGGTTACCAAGCATGGTATGGATGACACAAAAGGAGCATCAGATATGTAGGAGGAGAGCCAAATGAAAAGATTATCACAAAAACCTAGAGACAAGAATAACAAATGGAGGATGATCAGTAGATCACAAATGTGACTATACATATAAAACACTATAGTAATATAAGTTGTTGATGCTGTTACTATTTTGTCTGAAGAAAAGCCCAGATGACCTTCCTCTTCTCACTGCTGAGTCTGTTTCTGCACAAGTCAGCTTTTGGAGGGCATTCTGTGGTCTTGAATCCTAGAAAATCCACTTCGAGTGTATGAGAAAGTAGACCCAGCTCTGAAAGAAAGCACTATTGGCCTATTTGATTCTTGTATATTAAGTGGTATCCAGCTCAGTATGAGTTAACAATGCAATATGGTAGCCAAGAAAGTGAATGCAAATTGTAGGTTGCATAAAGACAAGTACTGTGCTTGGGACTGTGGGAGTGTGTTCCACTGTACTACACCCTAGTTAGACCACATCCAGAGTATTGTGCTTGTTTCTGGGCCCAGTTCAACTCTACCCTGTCTTCTTCTCTCAAGTCCCTTGCCCCTTTATCCTACAGAAGATCTTGCCCTTTCACACCCCAGCCCTGTATGACTCCCAACATCTGCCACCATCTCTCTTATTCACATGCTACTGAAGGAAGTTGAAGAAAATCACTGGACTATGTTGACTGGGTCTGCTACACGTTTACGTTACTTAATCTCAGCTGGGCTCTCACTACTACAAGGCAATCCTTATATACCTCCCTAATCAATTCACCATCCCACTTACTACAGTAACATTTTCAAACCTTTTTGTCCCTTTTCAAGCTTCTCATACTTCTTCACCTCCCCCTACCTCAGCTTGCCTCATATTTCATTGAAAAAACTGAGGCCATTCATTGACATCACTCAGATGTCTTCTGCTACTAGATTCTCCTTCACTCCTGCTTCACGTAAAGAAGCGACCCTTCTTATTGCCAAGGTAAAACCTTTGCACGCATAAGTTATTTCATTCCATCACATTTTTCACAGCAGATAGACCCCTTTCTATTACCGCTACCCTCTCACTAATATTCAGTCACTCCCTGTCTACTGGCTGCTTCCCTACTGTATACAAAAATGTCCATGTTTCTCTCAATCAAAAAATAACAAACCTCCCTGGATCTGTCCACCCTTGCTAGTTTATCAACCTTTATTTCTCCTCCCTTTTGCGGATAAATTGCTTGAAAAGCTGTCTCATTCAACTGAAACGCCTCTCTCCAAATTACTAATGATCTAATTGTCAAATCTAATGGCTTTTTCTCAGTCTTCATCCTACTTAATCTCTCTGCAGCCTCTGATTCTACTGATCATCCTCCATTTGTTATTCTTGTCCCTAGGTTTTTGTGATAATCTTTTCATTTGGCTCTCCTCCTACATATCTGATGCTCCTTTTGTGTCATCCATACCATGCTTGGTAACCATGAGTGTCTCACAGGGCTCTGTCTTCCTGTATACTCTTCCTCTTCCTATATACTCTTTCCCTTGGTCATCTCATCAGCTCCTATGGTTTCAGTTATGATTGCTATGCAGATGACTCTTAGATATACTTGTCCAGCACTAAACTCTCCCATTACTCCCTGTCTTACACTTTTAATGATCTTTTAGGTACTTTGAACTGGATGTCCTATAGGTATATTGAACTCAACATGGACCAAATTGGCCTTATCTTTTTCCCCCAAACCCACGTTTTTCCTTATTTCTCTATACTGTTGAGGATACCACCATCTTCCCAGTCATCCAGGCTCTAAACCCAGGTGTCAACCTCAGCTCCTCATTCTCTTGTACTTCCCCATATGAGTGCTGTTGTTTTGACCTTTGCAACATCTCTCAAGTGTGCCCCCTTTTCTCCTCTGACTCTGGCACCACCCTGGCACAGGCCCTAATCACCTCACACCAGGACTATTGAAATAGTTTGCTCGTTGGTCTTCCTTACCTAAGCCTCCCTCCACAAAATACATTCTCCACTCAGCTATCAAACTGGTCTTCCTAAAGCACATGACTGACCATGTCACTCCACTCTATTAAAAAACAAGCCCAACAACCTCCTAGAGTTGCCTATTCCCTCCAGGATCAAATATTATATCCTGTTTGACTTTTAAGGCTGTTTATAACCGTTCCTACCTTTCCAGACTTCTTGTACCTTTCTCCTCTTCACAGACTCTGTGATCTAATGAATAACATGGTTCCTTTGCTTTTCTTCGTACAAGATGTTCCATCTCCTGACTCAAGACACTTTCACTGTCTGTCCTCCATGCCTGGATTCTCTCCCTCCTCATTTCTACCTCTGATCCTTACTGGCTTCTTTCAATTCTCAGCTAAAATCCCACTTTCTGCAAGAAAGCTTTCCAAGTCCTTCTTAATCTTAGTTCTTTCCCTCTCCGATTATCCCTAATTTATTCTCCCCCCTCCCCATTAGACTATAAACTTTTTGAGAGCAGACAGTTTATTTCTTATCTTTTTTTTTATTATCCTCAGCACGGTGCCTGCACGTAGCAAGCATGCAATAAATACCACTTGACTAAGCTGTATCTTAGGAAGGCAATTGATAGGGTGGAGAGGATAACAAGGATAGGGTAGGGCTTTGAGTTCATGACATATAAGAAATCAGTAATATTTCGCCTGGACAAGAGAAGATTCAGGAAAGACATGATGACAATCTTTAAGGGTTTGTAGGGCTGTTTGTCACATGGAAGATGGCTTAGGCCTGTTCTGCTTGGCCTCAGAGGAAAAGAACAAATAACAGTATATAGAAATTGCAGAGGCAAATTTAGCTTTGAGTTAGCAAAAAACTCCTGAACAGTTAGTGCTATTCAAAAGTGAAATGGGGTGACTTAATAAGTAGAAGTGTCTCGCTCACTGGATGTCTTCGAATAAAAGCTGAATGACCAGTTGTTGAGTAGTTTGTAGAAAGGATTCGTGTTCAGGTATGGGTCAAATTAAATGGCCTCTGACCACCTTCAAAACTCTGAGGTTCTGTGATTACATAATCATCACACCAAATGGTTTGAGTAAACTCACCATTTGCATGAATGACTGCTTTTATGATTCTCTCTTTCAATAACTTTCATTTCAAATAACATTTTCATTATTTTTGGGGGGAGGTATAACATAGACATGCTGGCTAAGTGCTATTGTTTAGTGTTTCTTGCTCTCTCTTCTGTCCTCTATTTTATAAAATGATCATGTCCAATAGACTTTTCGAGTCACTAAAAAGAAAATTCAGAATGTCAGCAGAAACCAAAACTTTACATAGGCAAGATGTTGTTGACTTGTTTCAATTGTGTCTGACTCTTTGTGACTCCTTTTGGGGTTTTCTTGGCAAAGATACTAGAGTGGTTTGTCATTTCCTTCTCCAGCTTATTTGACAGATAAGGAACTTGAGGCAGACAGGGTTAAGTGACTTGCCAAGAGTTAGTTACATAGCTATTAAGTATCTGAGGCTAGATTTGAACTCAGGAAGATGAATCTTCTTGACTCCAGGCTCAGTATTCTATCCACTGTGCCACCTTGCTGCCCCAAGTTAAGATGAGTCAATGGTAAATTCCATTTGTTGTGACTCGAACTGTGTAGGCATTCATAGAACCAGCAAGAGAATCCTGTGTTTGTGAGTGTGTAGTGGGTTAAAAGTTATGGGTTTCAACCGTTGTCTTGATCACATATTTGCATTTCGGCTAAATTTGCAAAATGTGTTAACAAATAACATAAGAAATCTTATTTCCATACATTCATATGATACAGTCTCACTAGAACTTTGTGTTAATGTATACTTTTTGAGAATGAAATAAATACCTATTGAACTATAAATCTTTCCAAAAACAAATAAAGAACTTCACGCTTACAGCCATAGGATCGTGCACAGTATGAATGAATGAAAAAAACAAAATACAACATTGATTAAGGACTTACAAATAGAAAGGGGAGACAGTCTTCCAGTTAAGGAAATTACATTCTATTGGTGTGTGACAACCTATAAGGAAGTTCAGCTACAGTGCAGATGGAAGTACCCTATGGTCTTTAGGGTACAGTGAGCATAGACGGCAAAGCCCAGAGCAGGCGATCTTTGGGGAACACAGGCAGGTATTCCAGATATGGGGATCTGGAAGGAGTACTGGTGGGGCAGAGATAACAAAGCCCTGTGGTTGTAAGTGCAACTTACACTATGCAAGACTTGTATGCATAGTGGACAGAACATGGGGCCTGGAATCAGAAAGATCTCAGTTCAAATTTGCTTTTAGACACTTCACTAGTAGTATGGCCCTCAGCAAGTCACTAACCTCTTTGCCTTAGTTTCCTCAATTGCAAAACAGGGATAATAATGGTGCCTACCTCACAGGATTGTTGTAAAGATCCAATGAGATGATATTTGTAAAAAGTGCTTAGCACAGTGCCTGACACATAGTAGAGGCTATATCACCTTTTCCCCCGCCTTCTTCCACTTTACTGGAAGGATTGTAGTTGATAATTGTTCTTCCAAGTGGTAAGAGCGGCTACACCATGGAGCAAGGGCTGAAAGGAACTGTTGGAAATAGGGGAGTTGGCCCCCAAGGGGGTTGGGATGGAGTAAGGTCTCTGGGTTCCTTCTGTGAGGATGGGGGTGGGGTTAGCATCCAGTAAGGAGCAGGAAGAGAAAGAGGGCACTGGTAGAAAGTTCAGGGAAGTGCTTTTTATAGTGTGCTCTACTCGGTCTATAAACATCCAGCTCTCTAGAGACTTTGGTATTAGTAGGGCCTTTCAGAAGGCTTATGCCTTTTCTTAACTCCATCATGAAAAAAGACTATTTGGTTATGAATTAGAGAGCAGACCCAAAAAGAAGCCATCTGTGTTGGGGGTATGCACCAATATAGACTTGAGATCAGAGACTCCTTCTTGAGGTAAAGGACATATAGGTATGCTTTAAAGGGAACTTCTCACCTCTTACTCTGGTTCATTGCCCCGAATCAGACAATCTGGGAACATCAGTATCTGGTAGTCCTCATGCATAACTACCAGGTCCCCTTACAAGGTCAGAGGCTCATAGGCTGTTAATAGAAACAGATAAGACATATCCAATCTCATAAAAACTAATGGTACTTCCAAGGAAGAAAACTTTCCAAGTATCCATACAACCTCTGTGACTTACAGTGCTGCCCTGGGGATGACCCTAGTTAAGGCAATGAGTTCACTGATTTGGGAGATTCTCTCTTTGGTTCCTCCATCTGTATTATGTTGTTTGCTTCTTGCTTCTCCCCCACTCCCAGGAGGCCATCGATTGCTCTTCTCATTGGTTTTCCTTCTTCATTCTGTGCTGCAATTTTCCTTTGCTCCCAAAAGGTGATGGTCTTATTGCTTGGTGTTTTGTAGAATCTGTCCCTGCTTCTCAGTTCTGCTTCACCCTTCTGCAGAATGCCTCTTCTGTAGCAGATGGTGCTCACGTCCCACACCTGCTGTTCCCCTCTTCTTACTTCTTGGGTTTGGCTCTACTCCGGCAGATGGCATTGATCTCTTCCCCTTAGGGGGACTAGTTCATTCTCCTGGCCCATAAGGGGCCATTTGAGGGTATTTTTTCATAGCTTAATTTAAAAAAAAAAGTCTACAATTCCTAAGCCTTTCCTTTTCATGTGGTCATCATAGTTTATAGCAATTTTTTGAAGTGAAGATATTGGAACTCCTTCATCTTTCACCTTCAGGTGTATCCCTGCCTCCAATATGCATATTAGCACCTATCTAATTTTTTTTTCAATATATGAGCATTTCTGGATTTTTTTTTTGCTCTTTCTTGGTGTTCTGGGGAAAACTTCCAATCTCTCCCTTTTCTTCCCTCTCTCTTTCCCCATCTTGCTCCCATCTCTCTTCTTTCTCTCCCTCCCTCCCCTCCTCTGCCCTTCCCACTTTCCCAAATTCTTCTTCTTCTTCTTCTTCTTCCCATTCTCTCTCTCCTCTTCTCTTTCTTTTTTCCTTTCTCTTCCCTTCTTGCTCCCTTCCCTTCTTATCTCATTTCCCTCTCTTTCTCTCTCTTACCCTTGTAAGCTGGGTTAGCTGGGCCAGGTTATTCAAATAATACTGGGCTGTTTCACAAAAGAGCTCTGTCTGAAAGGGGTGGAGCTAATTGCTTTCAGTGCACCAAAGGAAAGGGAAATTTGAAGTCCAGTCAGTTAACAAGCATTTATTAAGTGCCTATTGTGTATCAGACAATGTAATAGTTCTGGTTCCACTCATGACTTTTGGTTAATAGAGGAACTGAGATCTAGTGGCCTGAAAGCAGGAGCTACATCAGGATCATATTGGCTTTTTGACACGGCTGCTGTTGCCTATAAGATTTTTTTTTAAAGACTGGGTCTGTTTTCAGTGTCATACCAATCAAATAACCAAAAAATTATTTTATGGAGATAGAAAAATAATAACAGAATTCATCTAGGGGAACAAAAGATCAAGAATATTAAGAGAGTTAATGAAAAAGAATGCGAAGGAGGGTAGCCTAGCAGTACCAGATTTCAAACTATATTATAAAGTAGTAACAGTGAAAACAATCTGGTACTGGCTAAGAAATAGTGTAGTGGATCAGTGGAATAGATTGAGTACCCAGTACACAGCAATAAATGACCATAGTAATCTAGTGTTTGATAACCCCAGAGATCTAAACTTTTAGGACAAGAAGTCACTATTTGACAAAGATACTTTCAGAAACACCTGGGAAGATTTATAAGAACTGATGCAAAGTTGAGTGAGAAGAACCAGGAGAACATTATACACAGTAACATCAATATTGTACAATGATCAGCGGTGAATGACTTAGCCACTATGATTAATAAAGTGATCTAAGACAGTTCTGAATGACTGAGGATGAAAATTACTATCCACCTCTGGAGAGAGAACTGATAGAATCTGAGTACAGATTGAAACAATTTTTTTCACTGTTTTTCTTGGGGTTTTTTTTTGGCAGCATGGCATTGTAGAAGTATGATTTGCATTATTTCACATGCAAAATTGATATAACATTTCTTGCTTTCTCAATGGGTGGGGGAGAGGCAGAAAGGAGAAAGATTTTGTAACTAAATATTTTCAGAAATGTTAATAATAAACTTTTTTTTTAAAAAAAAGCTAGGTCTCTTCATTTGGAAGAACAAAAGGTCAGGAACTTCAAAGAAACCAGGGAAACAAGATGTAAATGAAGTAGATTCAGCAGTATCAGACCTTAAACTATATTATAAAGTGAGAGCATTTTTGAAGTGTAAAAAGGATAATTTTGATTATTTTAAATTCAAACTTTCTTGTATAAATAAAACCCATGTAGCCAAGAATAGAAGGAATGCAGAAAACTGGGGGAAAAACCTTTGTGATTGGGTTGGAATATTGCTGTGGTGATGAGCTGGAAACACTTGGACTTAGGAAGGAAGATGCTGTCTACCTTCAGAGAAATGGATGATAGAAGGAAATAAGCATAGTAAATAAACACATGTGTAAGCATATATGTGTATGAGAGTGCGTGTGTATATATCTTATGTGTTTGTATATGTATATATGTATATATATCCATGGTTAATTGTAACCTTTTGGGGGGGAAAATGAAGTAAAAATTACACAGCAGAGAACAAAAGAAAACCAACAAGGAATTAAAAAAAAAGCTGGGCAGCTTTGAAAACAACATGTAGTATTTATTACATAGGTTTTCTTGAAATAGAAATGTATTGTTTTATATTGAATCCTCTCTTGTGGTCTGCTTTGTACATGGTGATGTTCTTTTTTCTTTTCTCATTTTGTATTTAAGTTTAAAATAAAAAAAAATATATCCCCCACTGCATTAAAAGGCTAGATCTCTCCATCTATTGCTGCTCATGGACCCAGTCCTATCACGATCAACAAAGGAGCTTTGACTTGCTCTATTTATAACTTGGGATGGTTCATATCTCAGGTACCTTAATGGTCCCCTGCTCCTGGGCACTCACTATTTTAATGCTGAACTTAGTGAGGTATTCCCCTCCATCTACTTAGCCCATCACAACTCAAAGAGATCACCAACCTTAGCCTCTGCAGTACACAAATTTAAATTTTGATTTGAAAGGCTAAAGCTAGAAGCTCTATCCTACGTGCGCGCACACACACACACACACACACACACACACACACACACATCCTATATCAATTTGGAGTGAAAATGAAGAGGATTCCTATCTTGTGTGTGACACACTATAATTCTCTCTCTCTTAAAAAAAAGTTTGCCAATATCAAAAGAAAAAGTTAGCCAATAGTTTGTTTTATTTTTGATCTTATTTTTATTGATACTTTTAAAAATCAATTCAGCAAAACTAACCAACATTTCAACTGTCTGTATATGTGAATATATGTGTATATGATACATTCCATATTCATAGTCCCCTATCTTTGTAATGGAGGGCAGCAGCAAATAGATTTTACAAACTTGAAATTAAATCATTTTAAATTGCTTTAGTCATTGAAGGAATTTAAAAAAGATACAAAAATACAATATTGGATAAATCAGGATGCTTCTACTTTTTAAAGGGTGACTGGGAAGGTCTTCTTGCAGAAGGTAAGATTCTATCTGAGACTAGAAAGAAGCCAGGAAAAGAGCCAGGAGGCAGAGATAAGAAAGGAGAGGATTCTGTTGATACCTAGAATCTGGCGATGGGAGTGTGTCTTGTGTGAGAAACAGAAAGGATGCCAGTGTTACTTATATGTACCTATATAATACTGGGCAACTTTGGAAATGAAAATGAATTCCAAATATCCAACACACAGTTCTTGTCATGGACCTTAGACTGACTACTGATTGGCCTTTGATCATTTCTGAAAGGACCTAGTGGGACCTGCCTTTCACTAGGAGAAGCCTATCATGCTCGTCCCTCTTCCCCCTTCTCTACTGTTACTGGTTATGCACAGAAGTGTAATCTCTCCCTGGAACCGCTTTTGGAATCTCTTTGACAAAGTGAAATAACAAAAGTTAAAACAAAAGTGACAGAAAGGGTGCCTGCCACCTCCAACTCATCTCTGCTTGGGGAGGTGGCCCCAACCACAACTTCCCCACCTAGCCATCATCTGCTTCCCCCTTCCCCACAAGGGGTGGGGCGGGGGGATTTATTGGGCAGGAAACATCACCAAGTCTTTTGACTCCAGCTGCAGGTGCAGCTCCTTAGGGGGCGTGATTATACATTGTTGGCAATGTACTGACCTAAAGAAAGTGGACAATGGTAGGAATGAAGGAAATCCATAGTTGGGCAACTCTGTATCTACCTGTACCAGATAAAAGGAGAGTGGCCATTGTAAATAGCGGAAAGGCTCCGTTTGGATAGCTCTTTAAGTTTTACAAAGGGCCTTCCTCACAACGGCCTTGTGAAGCAGGTAATGCCTGCACTATTATCCCCATTTTACAGATGAGGAACCACTGACTCATCAAGGTGAAATGACTTACCTAGAGTCACAAAGATCAATATGGGAGCCAGAACTCAAACCATGGTCTCCTGAATAGAAATATGAACTTTCCTTTATGTGTTATCTACCCCAATTAGGATACAAACTCCTTGAGAACAAAAACTATCTCTGTTTTCTCTTTGTAGCCTCAGCACTTAGCACAGATTACATTTAGTGATCACTTAATGCTTTTCCATTCCATTCTTGCATCCAAGCCCAGGACTTTCTTTTTGTTCTCTACACACTACCATGTTTCCGTGTACCTGCTACATTGAGGCAGAGTAGAGAGAAGACTGTATTGAACATGCTTAAATAGCTGGGTGATCCGGGGCAAATCCCCAGAGATTTCCCTGAGCCTCTGCTCTGGTTCCTCATCTGAAAAATGAGAAGACCACCACCTGCAGTACCCAGCTCATGAGATTCTGAAGTTCAGATAAGATAATATGACTAAAGAGTTTTACAAACTCTAAGGAGCTAGACAGATGCCATTTACCAGTTATACTTATTTCATATCACAGCCTCCTCTCACTCTTCTTGAAAGATCTTGAACGCTGGATAAGTCCCTATGTTTAGATTCTGCCACTATCTTGTGAAAATCGGTCGTTTCAGAAAGGAAAATTCTGGGTCAGCTATTCCATCACCAAGCGTGTTGCAAACATTAATGCATTTGGTAGAATCTCAGAGTTGAAGGGGAATTGTTAGTCATTTTTCAATTGTGTCTGACTCTTTGTGACCCCTTCTGGGGGTTTCCTGGCAAAGATACTGGAGTGGTTTGACATTTCCTTCTCATTTTACAGATGAAGAAACTGAGGCAAACAGAGTGAATTGACTTGCCCAAGATCACATAACTAATAATTGTCTAAGGCCAGATTTGAACTCAGCAAGAGGAGTCTTTCTGACTCCAGGCCTGGGGCTCTATCCACTGCACCACCTAGCTGCCTGAAGGGGACTGCAGAGGGCATTTAATCTAAACCCTAGCCTGATGCAATAATGCCCTCTGTGATATCTCCTTTAAGAGTTCTTTTAGACTCTGCTAGAACAACTTCACAGACAAGGACCCTGCTACCTATTAAGGCAGCCCTTTTCGCTATTGGACATCTCTAATTGTTAGGAAATTGTTGTTAGGATAAAGTCCAAATCTGCCTTCCCATAGGTTCTGCCCATTGGTTGGTCCCAGTTCTAGTCTCTGGTCCACACAAAATCAATCTTTCTTATGACATCCCTTCACATATTTGAAGACAAAAATCATTTCCCATGAAATCATCCCTTCTCTAGGATTAAAAACCATCATTTCCTGAAATCATTCCTTGTATGTCATTGCTGCTAGATAATAGCATCAGGCTATTAAAAATTCTTAATAGGTTGGAACCTAGCAAGTTGAAGTTCAGTAGGGATAAACATGAAATCCCCTATTTGTCAGGCTCAACCATCAATTGCCTGAGTATAGGTAAGAGAAGTTCCCTACTCAGTGGACTTGTTGGAGTATATCAGTATCACACTCAGAACTGAAAACAGTACTCTAGCTGTGGTCTGACCAGAGTTAGACCACAGCAGAGCACTTATCTCCCACACAAATGAGTGGTATTATGGATGGAGTGCTGCTCCTAGAGTCATGGAGACCTGAGTTCAAATTTGGTCTTTGGCACTATCTGTGTGACCCTGGGCGAGTCACTGAACCTCTCTTAGTCGCAATTCCCACCTCCGTAAAATGAAAATAATAAGCCCTAAAGTATTTATATTATGAGGTTGCTTTGAGAATCTTTGTTATAGGATGCTCTGAGGATGTATGCAAAGCATTTTGTGAACCCTAAAGTACCATACAACTATCAACAAGGTTTTTGCTTTGGTCTGGACTTACAAGTTCATTGGGGTATTCATTCATTTTAGTCATGTCCAACTCTCCATGACCCCAGTTGGGGTTTTCTTGGCAAAGACATTGGAGTAGTTTGCCATTTCCTTCTTTAGCTCATTTTACAGATGAAGAACTGAGGCAAACAGGGTTAAGTGACTTGCCCAGGGTCACTGTAATGGCAACCACACTGGCATACCCAAGATGGCTGCTAATGCATGTTCTTAGATCTGCTTTACTAAAGGAAACAGTTTAAAAGGGGTCAATGATCTTCTCTAATTACATGGAAAAAAAATACAAAGAGAAATAAAGACTGACAAACAGGGCTCTGCTGCCTGAATCAAAGCTTTACCTCTACCACCGAATCGAGAGAGCCTTTACCTCTGAAGAGTTAGGGTGGGGGAGGGGAGCGGTTCTAAACATGTGGCCACTCAGAGTGTCAACCAGGCAATCACAACATCTTTGTCATAGGCAAGCCCCCAAAGCAAAAGCTCACCTCTCGCAATATATACTGTTTAGTCTCAGCGCCTAATTAGAAATGAACAAAAGTTGTGTAAGCCTTCCTACAAGCAGGCAAGCTTCCCTTAGTGGACTCCACATGAGGCCTATTGATGAATGGGAAAGATCTTGCACGGCACTGCCCCTCTGCCCCCCACCATTAACATTACAGTCACACAACTAGTAAATGTCTGAGACCAGATATGAATTCACATAGAGGAGTCCTCTTGACTCTAGGCCTGGAACTCTATCCCCTGTGCCATCTAGCTGCCATCATTGGAGTAAGGAACATCCTAATGAGGAAATTTCTTTGACCAATGCAGATCCACAATTGGTTGGTAAGGTTTTAGTTGTGTAAGGGCACTAAGAATTTAAGTGATTTGTCCAAGATTATGGAGCCAACTTGTGTCAGAGGCAAGATTTAGATCTGGTTCTTCTTGACTTCAGGTTGACTTTCTATCAATTATTCCATGCTACCTCTTGTCATTATTATTTGTTGACTCATAACAAGCTCTAAGTCCATTAAACCCCCAAGATTTTCTGGCACAAACTCTATATAGCCACCTCTCTTCACTCTAGTATTTCTGCAATTGATATTTTAAGCCTAAGTACAGTATATTTAATATTTATTCCCATTATACTTTATCTTGTTAAGTTAGCTCATAATTCTAACCTATTGAGATCTTTTTGCCACCTGATGTTATCATCCAGCAGATAAGGTCTGCTTGCTAATGTCTTCTACAAGTGTGAGAAACATGTCATTTTTCATTAACCTGTACTTTAGGAAAATAACTTTCGTGGTTGAATAGAGGATAGATTGGAGTAGGGAGAAACTGAGGCAGGCAGACTCCCCAGTAGTCCAGGCATGAGGTGATGAAAACTTACATTAGAGCAGTGGCAGTGTCAGATTAGGGAAGGGACATATTGGAAAGATGCTGCAAAGGTGAAATCAGTGTGCTTTGACAGAGGACTGGATAAGGGGTGAGAGGCAGACCAGGATGGCTGCTGGGTTGTGGGCTTGAAGGACAATATCTGATCAATCACCAGATCTTGTCAGTTCCATCTTTCACATGCTTCACCATGTCTCCACTCACATAGCTCCTTTCTCAGTTCGGGTCCTCATCACTTCTTGCCTGGATTATTGAATAACTCTGAATTGGTCTTCCTCAGGTGTCTCCCCTCTCTAATCCAGTCTCCATATACCTGCCAAAGTGATTTTCTTAAAGTGTAAGTGTGACCATGGCACCTCCCTACTTAATTAAACCTTATTAGCTGTAGGATAAAATAGAGACTACTCTGTCTTTTAAAGCTCCCCACACACACACCCTCCATGTATCAGCCATATTGGCCCACTTACTGATTCTCACACATCACGCTCCATTGGCCACCTCCAAGCCTTTACAACTGGCTCTCCATCTTGTCTGAAATCTTCTCCATCCTTGCCTCTGCCTCTCAGGATCCTTGGGTTCTTTTAAGGCCCAACTCAGAGGGCACCTTCTGTAGGAGGTGGGAGAGGAGGAAGGAAAGGAGAAAAGAATAAACATTAAATAAGTGTCTCCTATGGGCCAGGCGCTGTGCCAAGCACTTGACAAATATTATCACATTTAATCTTCACAACAACCCTGTAAGATAGGTGATAATCCCCATTTTACATTTAAAGAACCTCAAGCAGACAGAGGTTAAACGACCTGCCCCGATCACCCAGATAGAATCTGAGGCCAGATTTGAACTTAGGTCTTCTCGACTCCACCCCAGTGCTCTATCCCTTCTGCCACCTTACTGCCTTTCCCCCTAGCTGCTAGTACTTTCCCCTCATAAGTTAATTTCCATCTACTCTGTATGTTTCTTACATATACCCATCTATGAACATACCTTCATTAGAATGTAAGCTCCTGGAGGACAGGGAGTACCTTTTCTTTGTACCCCCAGCACATAGTAAGCACTTAAAAAATGCTTGTTGATTGACTGATCTAGCCACAAGAAAATCACAAGAAACTTTTTCAAACGCCTTGCCAAAAGTTAAATAGATGTGTCATGTCCATAGCAATCCACTGATTTAATAACCTTGCCAAAAATGTGATGAGGTTAGTCTGGCATGACTTATGAACTCATTCTGGCTTATACTGATTACCACTTCCCTTTCGAAGTGCTTACAAATCATCCCTTCTGTAGTCTATTCTGGTATTTTGCCAAGAGTAATAAGATCGTAGATTTTCAGATAGAAAAGATATTAGAGACCATCTAGTACAACTCTCTTGTTTTACAGATGAAGAAACTGAGGCCCATAGAAACTAAGTAGTTTGTCCATGAACACACAGGTAATAAGTAGCAGAGCCAGGCCTCAAATCCAGGTACTTGGACCCCAAATTTTGCATCCTGTTCACTGTACCAAAGACTTATATGCATGCATTTAAATATATATATATGTATATATATATACATACACATAGATAATTTTATTTTTACACAGCAGATTATTTCCCACCAAATATCCAAACATGCTCTTCCACAACCCTCCCTAACAAAGTACGTTCCCTGAAAATAATTAAGCATAATTGCTTGAGTGATTGTGATTGATAGCAATTGTGACTTTATTTCACATTATTCCCTACCACGCTCTTTGTAATCCAGCCAGATTGGCCCTCTTGCAGTTCCTTGCACTTTCACCCCATCTCCTGTCATTGTGTCTTTGTGCAGGATGTCCACACTCCCAGAATGCACTCATTTCCCAATGTGACCTCTTGGGATTCCTAAATTTGCTTCTAGTCTTAGGCCACCTCCTATACGAAACTGCTTGTGCCTTTCTCCAAAAATTTACCTTGTATTTATTTGGCCCATATTTTGTATACAGTATATTTATAGTTCCACATTTTTGTCTCCTCTAATAGAACATGATCTTCTTGAGGGCACTGTTTCTTCTTTATATTTGTATCCCCAGCTGCTTGCACAATAGCTGACACATAGTAGGTGCTTGATAAATGATAAATGTTTGTTGATTGATTGAAAGTACAGATCACTTTGCATTTTATTGATATGCTGTACACCAGCACAAAGGGAGGACAGGTGCTTTGTGTTTGATGATTTGGTCCCGACACTGACCTTTGCATTTGACTTATATTTTGTTGCCTCCTTGTGTTATCTACGTTTGTTTATTTTTTTCATAATCAACAATGGCAGCTTCCTGCAGTGGATAGAGTGTTGGAATCAGGAAGACCAAATCTGAGTCCTGCCTTAGTAATTCTGCTTTGACGAATGCTTTCTAACATCAACATTTCCTCCCCTATGACCCCACCCTACAGTTTGTGGCTTTCTCTGCTATTATCACTTTCTGGCATTCAGTGTTCCTCAACTTTTCCTCCTGTCTAGTCTTTTCCATTTCAACAAGGTAAACTCTTCCATGGCCATATTTTAGTTATGAATTGCCTCCCACAAGGCCTTAGTCTTATTTATGAGGTGATTTTTTACCTCTTTCCCCAAAATTCTCTAGATCCCTTTATTACCTGTGTGCTTTGCTTTAGTGTAAGAGACCATCTGAGGTCACAAATGCCATCTCCAGCACAGTTCTTCATCATTGTTTCCTGTGAAGTGAGTGGGCGTATTATCAGTCAATCAGTTAGCAAGCATTTATTAAATATTTACTATATTCTAGCACTGAGGATACAGAGAAAAAGGTGAAAATAGCGCTTGGCCTCATGGAGCTTCCACTGTAATAGGGGAGAAGAAACACACACACACATATATGTATATAATATATTTTATAGATATATGTCGTATATAAGATACAGACTGGATAAGAGTTAGCCTTAGAGCAGAAGGCACTGCTATTTCCGTGTCAGAAATAAGTTTTAAAAAGAGAAGTCATTTTCACTGGCTGTCCCCCCATGCCTAGAATTCTCTTGTTCATTTCAGCCTCCTGGATTCCCTGACTTCTTTCAAGTCCCAGCTAAAATCCCACATAATTGGTGTTTGATTAATGTTTCTTGACTATCTGGATACCTACTGCTATCTATGGTATCTTATTGATTGTGTTTCTCCTACATTAGGGAAACGATGACACGGCTTGCAGTTGACTTTGATTTGAGTGAGGGAGGGCTGTGCAAGGTCACCAGCCTCACTTTCTCCTCCAGAGCCATCTGGGTCCAGTGGCCTGAGATTTATCAGGACAACTGGAGATGGGCTAGGATGCATTGGGAGACCCTGACCCTTTCAAACTAAGGTCTTTTCAGTTCTCATTTTCAATGAGGTAACACCCATTTAATGAATAAGCTTCTTTAAGAAGTGAGTCAAGGGATGGCCCAGGTTGTGTTTGTCACAAACGCAGGACAAACACAACCTATGGTATCTTATTTAGCTGTTTGCTTCTAGGAAGTTTTCTCCATATTGTTCCATTGTCAGATATAATCTTGATCAGGTCAACATGGTGGATTGAGTGCTAGACTTGGATTAAGATCTGAGTTCAACTACTGTGATGGATACTAATGGACCCTAAGCAAGTAGTAAACGTAAGTCATGAATGCTCATTCCCTTCCCTTCTCTACCATCCATTATAAACTTGAGAGTCTAGAAGTTATCTCCCAGCTCTTTCACTTTGTCTTCTGACCAACCTATACCTGGTGTAGACCTAGTTGTAGATTGTCTGTAGATGGAGCACCAATGTAGCAATTTGTTTTTGTAGATTTTTGTTTTTGTTTTGTTTTTGTGGAATTTTGCAGATTATGGAAACAGTTCCCTTACTTTCCAAACTTCCTGAAACAGAACTGAGAGTTCTTGGTGGCTGCCTTCGACTTCTCCTTTTGCTGGCTGCTATAGAAAACTCCTGGAACAGTCATAGTTTTATTCTTTGAACTGTAGCCTCTGGGGCTGAGTCCTTTTATAACTAATTTTCCTTGCTTCTCCTTCTTTGTCTAGCTGTGATCAGTCATGAGCAGGTTCCTACCAATAGCCTGTTGTAAATAGTAGCCGAATTCAGGAATGGTCTGAGTCCAGGGAAGAATTCCAGTTTTCATTCAGTCACTGAGTTTATTGTATAGTTATGCTATAAATGCCAATCTCAGAATTACCTACTTAGATAGGAACATTGGGCCAGGTTGGTTTAATTTTTCAGTGTAGGATAGATTGAAGTCATGTAAAATATCTTCCTTCACTTGTATTTTTTTTCTTCCATTAGCTTCTCGAAACATTTCCTTATTTTCATAAATGACTTAAGAGGCAAGTCAAAAAAGGACAAGGAAATTTCTGGAATGGGGGTATGGAGGATGTAACAATTGAGAAAGCCGGAGAACTGGATTTGAATTCTAAATCTGATATTTAGTCACTCCAAATATGTGGACAAGTTCATGAGTCTCAGTTGCCTCCTATATAAATGGAAGATAATCACTTACCTGGGGCTTAGCCTAGTGATCTTTGAGGTTCCTTCTAGCTCCAAGATGTAGCATTCTATAAAGGGTATCCGGGTAAATATTTACCCTTCAGTCTTACTTTGTATTTGGGTCCATGTAGCAGGTACAGTCAATGTTTCTATGGTTTACCTCAGCCTTTGGTTATGACAACTGGTGGCTAGGAACATTGGGCCTGGAGTCAGAAAGACCTAATTCCAAATCCTTCCTCAGACACTGTGTGACCCTGGCCAAGTCATTCAACACCTCGTTGCCTCAGTTTCCTCAACTGTAAAATGGGTATCATAAATAGCTTTTATCTCTTAGGGATGTTGGGAGGACCAACTGAGAAAATATCTATAAAGCACTTAGCACAGTGTCTGACACACAAGTGGGGACTTAATAAATTCCTGTTCCCTTCCCTTCCATTCTTCCCTTTGCAAGAGAAATTCCAATATTGATTGCCGTGATCTGAGATAGCTAACAGGAATACTTTATAAATTACAATAGCTGGATTCTTCCACTTATAAAATGGAAATTCTTAGACCTTGTGCCTGGCACTGACTCACTAACTTCATCAAAATTACCCCCAAATCATTATTGAACACTCACAATGTACCTCACACTGTTGTGGGAAAGGGGAAAAGGCTTTGCTTACTAAGGAAGGGGAAGCCCAGATAGAAACTGAGTCAGCCCCAGTGAGTAATGCCAAGGAGCTCCTCCGAAGAACCATATGGATCATAGCTCAGTGGATAGAGCACAGGGCCTTGAGTCAGGAAGACCTGAGTTTAAATCTGGCCTCAGATTCTTACTAGTTGTGGGACCCTGGGCAAGTCACTTAACCCTGTTTGCCTCAGGGTTGTAAAATGTAAAATGAGCCAGAGAAGGAAATGGCAAACCAATCCAGTGTTTTTGCCAAGAAAACCCTAAATGGAGTCACAAAGAATAGGACATGACTGAAACAACTGAATAACAACACTCCTCTCTGTAGATTTTAGGTTTCTAGTAACCACATTTATGGAATGCCTATAGGTTGTAGGAGCTTGTGCTCACTGAACTGTAAAATGGGCATAATACAGGTAACACATACCATGGAGTCCTTGTGAGAACCCACAAGATAATGTATTTAGAGCATTTTTAAAGCTTTAAATACTCTGAATATCAATTCTGAGGAATTAAAAGAGGATAAGACACTGCCCTCAGGAAGCCTGCTGCTGCTTTAAGTGAGAGATAAGCTAGATATTCAAATTAGAATTGCACAAGGAGGAGAGGAAGCTTTTTATGAGCAAAGGCCTCTTTTAGCCACTTTGACAGCTCTAACTCTTAGCAAGTTGATTTTTTTGTTGTTTTATAGTGAGAGAAAATACGATTCTCCAACTTTTCTACCCATTGCTGCTACTTCTGCCCTCTGGGGCCAAACAAAATAAGTCTAATGCCTCTTTTATATGACAGCCCTTCAAATGTTTGAAGACATCTGTCTGCCTTCTCTTTTCCTGGCTCAACATCTATCATCGCTTAAACCAGTGCTTGGAATGGTATGGCCTATAGGTCTCTACCACTCTAATTGCCCTCTCTGGACGTTCTCCAGTGTGTCAATGTTCTTCCTAAATATGATGCCCAGAAATGAGCATAGCATACTCGATATGGTCTCTGTGGGTACCCACAGAACTCTCAACTGCACCTGCACACTTTCCCTATCTTCCCTGTACCCCTGCCAACTCTGACAGCCAAACAACAATGACAGAGGAGTGGAGTTATTTGGGTAAACACACACACGCGCACGCACACACACACACACACACACACACACACACACACACACCTATAGCAGAACAAACTAGAAGGAAAAAATCCCCACCGAAGCAGGGCCTAGACCCTCATCTCCACCAGTAGTGCATTCTCACCCACACATCTTATCTTCCTCCAAAGTGAAATACAGCCCACCAAGCCACAAGTGGAGTTTCCAGGGGGAGCAGAAAGCTAACACTCAAGGCTTGTGGCCTTTGTGACAATACCTTGAACCCTGCTGCACATACCTTGTCGACAGCTGAGCCCCAGAAGTAAACCAGCCAGAAGAGATAGCCAGAGAGCATGACACTCTCATCCGCTACTTTGGTGGAATGTGGAAAGGTATATTATTGTTCCATCTCATGACATAAATACTTTTGAAAAGTCCCTCTTTCCATCCGACACTCCCTCCCCTCCTTCCTCCAGAGGCACCCCTCTGTATGGTAGCAGCAACATCAATTTTTCCTTCTGGCGGGTAGGAGAAATTACAGGTGATGGAAAGACAGAGGGAGTGTATTCATATTGTCAGCACTGGTAATCAGTGGTTAATATTAACAGCTCCTTCATATGATGGTCATCAAAGAGGAACAGTTGGCAATGAATAGCACATTTTACAGGGGCTTGTAAGACCTAACTCAGGACCTAGCTCTGGTCTCTAACTTAGCCAAGTTCACACAAGTCACAATCTTTCCAGGCCTCAATTCTTCGTAAAATTTGTAAAATTAAAAGATTGCCAACCCTGACATTTTATGATTAGGTGATCTTAAGATCTAGCCTATACCCTTCATTTTGCAGAAGACATATTTATTTCCATTGTGCAGCAAACTGGTGGCAAATCATAGGAGCATATTCCTGGAGCTGGACAGGACCATACATCTGTAAGGTTTTTTCCAGCTTTATGGTTTCATTCATTAAACAAATATTTATTGAATTCCTACTACATGGAAAGGTTACAATTTTGCACAAAGATGAATTTTTATTATGTAGTTTTCCATCATGGTATCTGATATTTAGAAGAGATCACCAAAATCATCCAATTCAAATCATGAATCCCAGCTATACAATCACCAACAAGTCCTCTATCCAGCCTTTGCTTCAATCCCTCCGGTGACTAGAAACTCCTTAATGCCTATGATAGCCCTTTCTATTTCTGTAAAACAAAATCATTGGAAACTTTTCCTATATGTTGAACTGAAATCTGTCTCCTATTTCTTCCACCACATGTTCCTAGCTCTTCCTTCTAGGTCTAAATGAAACAAGTCTATTACATATTTCCCATAATAACCCTTAAAATATTTGAGGCTGCTGTCATGGCCCTTGACATGCTCCCAAAGTCGTCTTCTTCTCTAGACAAAATATTTCCAGTTCCTTCAGCCAATCCTCATATGATATGGCTTGGAACACTCTGCCCATTTCAGTTGCTCTTTCATGGATACATTCCAATTTGTCTTTACTTGTGTATTTATATTCCCCAACACTTATCATAGTGTGTGGCATATAGAAAGAGTTTATTAAATGCTTTTTCATTCATTCAGATAGCGAGTTAGGTAGTGAGGTTCTTCAGTTCAATCCATCAATTCAAAAAGTACGTGTTAAACACATTCTGCTAGAAGCTAGAGACACAGAAACAAAACTGAAAATTGTTTCTGTCTACAGAGAATTGGCATTACTCATCACTTAAGGCCTTCAAGTGGCACTAGAATGCCACTCATTTGGGATGCTATGGCAGAGATGCCCACTGTGCTAGATTCTGGTTGATACAAAGATAAAAAAGAGTACTGTCCTTGTTCTCAAAGAGCTTTTATTCTACTTTCCAAGCCTTCCTCTTTCTGCATAAGCCCTAGACCCTTGCCCAACAATGTCACATACAGCAGACATTTTCAAATTTTATCCTAAGAACCATATTCACACTCACTTGAGGCCTGGGATAATTCCCATGATGCTCAGCTACTAAATGAAACTTGCAGGGGAGGACCTATAGGTGGTTGATATTAGTTTTCCTTTAAAAACCTCAGAATTGTTGATTTCTCTGTAGGTCACATGCAAATACTCAACTCAGCTCTGATCTAGGCCAGCTCCAGTGGAGGACCATGATTTCCCTGCTGGCGCTGGTGGTGAGGGTACAAGTCTTTCTATTTGACTACTGGATGAATTTTTTATAGCAAGCTTAGCTTATACTATTATATTTAGAATCACCTTGCAAGGGACTCCATAGTTAATAATAAGTTATTTAAATATAGTAGAGAGAGGAAGTCAACTAGGGAGTCATAGTGACAGCTTGAATATTGGTCTTAAGGATATACTCAGAGATGAAAAAAAGTTAGTAGAGGGTGTGTGAATTCCTTGCTACCTTTTTGACTGAGGAAGACATAAATAATTCTTCACATTTATATAATGCTTTGAGGTATGCAAAACACTTTCCTGATAGCAACTCCGTGAGATTGGTAATAGTGCAAGCAGCATTTTCATTTTATAGATGAGAATATCAAGACAGCCGGCACATAGCCAGCTGTGTCAGAAGTCCGAATGGAATCCCTGTCTCTAGCTAGAAGAAAGTCCAGTACACTCTCCATTATTCCAAAGATAGCATGGTACAATGGAAAGAGTACTGACTTTCAAGGGACCCCTATGGGGCCTCAGTTTCCTTATCTGTAAAATGTGAAAAATGGATTCCATGGCTCCTATGATTCTTCTAGCTTCTAGGCTATGATCCAATAATCTAATCTGCCTTAATTATAGGGAATTCTCTCATATCTATGCTTGCCTTTCGGAGTAGACAGGATGGGTAGAGATGCTCAAATGCAAAGAATCTTCTAAATGTAATCAGTAGCCTGAATGGAGATAAATAATTGTTTGAGGATGGCTTCTGCCTGACAGTTTTTAAAATAGATTTTCATTGATGTCTTTTTTTTTTTTTACATCACCAAGATTTTTTTCCTTTATCTCTCTTCTTCCACTCTTCCATATAGGCATCTCTTATGTCAAGGAATTTTAAAGAAAAGAAGAGGAAGAGAAGGGAAAATAATTCTGTAAAACTGATCAACAAATTTAAAAAATTGATGATATGTACAATGTTATAAACTTGTGGACCCAAGCCCATGTAAAGGAACAGAAGTGGTGGGGTATTCTCATATCTCTTTGCTACCATGCTTATTCTTTATAGTTTTACAACATTCAGTTTCAATTGTTTTGTGGTTGTTCTTTTCATCACCTGACAGTTTTAAGGGAACTCCAGAGTGAGTGAAATGATGGAACTTTTGGCCACAGTATCTATGTTGTCTTCACAGACATCCACAGGGTCAGAGGATTAGCTGATTACCTGCACTGAAATATCCCTACCGTTCTTGAGAAAGCTTCCAGATGGAACCAGGGATCTAGAGACTGGAGCTTTTCATTTTCATTGTGAACAGAATGGTGCAATTTATGCTTTAGGGTAGTCTCACCAAATATTTTAGTGAGTGTAACATTTTGGTGACAAGGTAGTATGGTTTTGGTAAGGGGAAATCATCTCTGAATTTAAGAGAACTGGGCTTCTTTAGAGGGCAAAAAAGCATGTGGAAAAGTTGATAGAATCTATTTCAAGTTTCAGAAAGCTTTGACAGAGTTCCACACCAAAGATCTGCAAAAAGTCTAAGTGAGTCATTATAGGATTAAGGGTGAAGGGTAAGTTACCCTCTATCTCATTTCCTCAGCAAACTTGACAGAGAGAAAACTGATAAATCAATTTCTGTTTAGGTGTCAGTAACAAATAATGACTTGGCATGTCACCTGACCAGATGTCTTTTTTTTATCTTGCTAGGGCTTTACTGCCTTAACTTGAAGGTCTGGTAAAGTGAATGTCAAGGTTGTTGGGGGCAAGGAGGTCTGTTAGAATCTCCCCTCCCCCACCCCCAACTTAGACCTGCTTAGGAAGAGAAAGAGACTGGTATAGACATACTCATGTCTGTCTTTAGGAAGCTGTTGGCTCTTCTGGGGGGTTTTAGCTCAAGAAAAACGTTCCACAGCTACAGCAGTTACCTGAAAGGTCAATTTACGTGGCCAAGGGGATGGGAGGCCTTTCTGTTTGAAGATATATATATTTTTTAAAACAACAAGACTTTTGGTGTAAGAGGTCACAGAAGGTATATAATTACATCCTGAAGGACATGACTTTGTTAGCCATAGATGGCTGCATCAAGTACCTGAATATAGTGATAGCTAACATATAATGCACTTTTACGTGTATTTTATTATTTGATCCTTGCAACAGCTTGGGAGCAGGTGTCCCCATTTTACCCAGCTATTAAGTGTCTCAAAATGATTTGAATTCGGGTCTTTCTGACTTCTGTTCCAGCACTCTATTTACTACACCAGCTAGCTGAGAACACGTGGGCATCCTCCTCTTTCCCTTTGAAGCAGTTTGGCATTGGATGAAGAGTAAGGACACCTGCAGTCAAGTCCCAGGCTGCAGTCATTAATTAACCGTTTAGCCTTGGACACTTTACCTTTCCTTTCTGGGCTTCAGTTTCCTCATCTGTAAAATAGGAAGGTTGGACTAAAATAACCTCTAAGACACTTTGTAGCTCTAGAAGTCTATGATTCTAAGTAAATATGGAACAAATCAAAGGAAAGCCAACTTTATGGAATATATACCTCAAGAGAAGGCTCAGGCTGAACATAGGAAGAGATTCATAAGGATATTGACAAGCTGCCAGATAGCCTCCACTGAGAATAATTAAGGGAACGTAGCATATTTTGAAATGCATCTGTCACCTTCGGGGTTGATATGAAAAAGGACAAAAACAGGAGGAGAGAAGACTGAACTTGGCATCACAGAATCCCAGAATTTAGGATTAGAAAATGCTCCAGCAGCTACCTTGACCAACCAAGACTTGAATAGGAGTGAGCATTATCATGTACCAGCCTCTGCATGAAGTCCTCCAATGAAGAGGAACTCATCCCACATTTGGCCAGTTCTGATTCGTAGGAAGTTTTCCTGACATCAAGCCTAAATTTAATTCCTTGTAACTTCATTCCTGGTTCTACCCCTTGAGATCATACAGAAGAAGGCCAATCTCTCTTCCATGTGACAGCCCTTCAAGTACTTGAAAGCATTTATCATGCCCTCTTTGAGTCTCCTCTGCTCTAGGGTAACCTTCAAACAATCTTTATATGAAATGGACTCAAGGGCATTATCATTCCAGCTGTTCTGTTCTGTATGCTTTATAGTCTATCAATCAATGCCCTTCTTAAACTGTCCTGCTCATGACTAGACATGACATGGTATGACCACAGCAGAAAAGGGTGAGACTAGCTCCTCCTTATTCCTTTTAATGTAAGCAAAGATCACGGTAACTTTTTTGTTGTCACATCACATTGCTGGCTCATATTGAGCATGCATTCCAATTAAACCTCCAGATCCTTTATTTTCTTCTAGCCTACCGTCCAGCTGTTTCTGTACTTGTGAAACCAATGTTTTGAGCCGAATTGTTAAGACTTTTATTTTTGTTCAATTTCATCATATCACATTCAGCCCTATCTTAGCCTCTTGGATCCTGACTGTCATCCTCTGCCCTAGCTAGTTTTGTGTCATCTGAAAATTTGGTAAGCCCACTTTCTCCAGCACTTGACACCATTCCCAGCACATAGTAGGTACTTAATAAATGTTTACTGATTGATTTCTGCCTTTATCTACAAAATTTATAAAAAGGTTCCAAAGCACAGGGTCAAATACATATATCACTGGTGACCACTTGCCACGCTAACACTAACTGTTAGCATTTACCCTTTGATTTTGGCCATTCAGCCAGCTCTGAATCCATCTAATTGCCTTATCATCAAGTCCACATCATTCCCTCTTCTTCATGAGTATATAGTAGGGGAAACTTTATCAAAGGCAAATTCTCCTTGTAGCATTCCCCTGAATATCAAATAAATGAGTAAGGTTAGTCTGGTAGGACCCATTCTTGACACTGACACTTTGTAATTCCTACTTCCTTTTCTAGATGATCACTAACCATCTCTTTCATGATTCATTCTACAATTTTCTCAGGAGTTGAGTCAAATTCACTCTTTTTTTTAAGTGGGCATGCCATTTGCTCTTATTTAGTCCCTGAGGAAACTCTCCTGTCCATCATATAGCTAATAAGTGTCTGAAGGAGAATTTGAACTCATGTATTCCTGATGCCAGGTTCAGTGTTCTAAACATTGTGCTACTAGGTTTCCATGACCTTTTAAATATCTCTGACAGTGACTCAGCCATCATATCTGCTAGATCTTTAGGTTATTATTTTAGTTCCTAAGAATATAATTCATTCAGGCCAGGTAACAAGTTAATCATTGGCAGGAAGGTCTTCTCTTACTGTTTCCTTATATATCTTAGGTAGTGAATCCAGAAAATGTGAACTAAAATTCTGCCTTTGACACTAAAAAACAAGTTTTAATCAATACTCTAAGAAATATTGTTGCCTTTTTCCAGGGACTCCGCCCCTAACCCTGGTCATAGAACATCTTGCTTAGGAAGCGCAGTTAAACAAAACAATCTGGAGTCGTAAATGGTTCCAACCATTCTAAAATAAGATGTGGAATTATATGCAATTACCCAACAGTATATGGCCTTTGACCCAGATAGACCTTTACCACTCCCCTCCTCCCCCCAAAAAAAAGATTAAGGAAAGAGGAAAAGGTTCTATATGATCAGAAATACTTACAGCATCTCTTTTCTGTGGTGCCAAAACATTGCTAAGGGGATGCCCACCAGGTGGGGACTGGCTGAATATACTATGGTATATGAATGTGCTATATGAGATCCTATTTCTTACAATTGTGCCATAAGAGATAAGGAAAAAGATGATTTCAGAAAAATATGGCAAGGGGCAGCTAGGTGGCGCAGTGAGTAGAGCACCTGCCCTGGAGTCAGGAGGACCTGAGTTCAAATACAGCCTCAGACACTTGACACACTTACTAGCTATGTGACCTTGGGCAAGTCACTTGACCCCAGTTGCCCTGGCTTCCCTCCTCCAAAAAAACAAAAACAAAACAGAAAAACATGGCAAGACTTATATGAAGGGATGCAAAGTGAAGGGAGCAGAATCAGGAGAACAATCTATACTCTAACATCAATACTATAAAAATGAATACTTTTTGAACACTTTTACAAACTGATGAGCAATGAAATAAGCAGAGCCAGAAGGATAATTTTTGCGTATAAACAAGCGACTTTGAAAGCCAAAAGACCTTTGATCATCCCAGTGACTCATTGTGATTCCAGAGGACTGATGATGAAATCTCCTGACAGAGAAATGGCAGGCTCAAAGTACAAAATGTGGCATTGATATTTTGGGGTCTGGCCAATAAGATTATTTTTGCTTGATTTTACCTTTTTGTTACAAGTATTTTGTTTTTCTTTTCTTTTTTTGTTCAATGGGACAGGAGGGAGAGAAAATAAAATCTCTGTCAATTTAAAGAAAAAAAATTAGTTTAAAATAAATAAAACAATGAGTACATTGGGCGTATCTAACAGTCTCAGCTTCATTCTACACTTAAAGTCTATCATCTCTTTGATGGAAGGCAGGAAGAATGCTTCATGGTCAGCCCTCAGAAGTCATGATTATCCACTGCATTAATCAGTTCTAAGTTCTTTCTTTTACTTTGTCTTGGTCGTCAGCCAGATTAGCTTCCTGGTTCTGCTTACTTCACTGTAGGTCAGTTCATATAGACTTGATGTTTGTGTAAGACTGTGATTATTTTTAGATCACAGGCAAATCACTTAACCTCCCAAAGATTCAGTTCTTTGAGGAAAACTTTCATGGGCTCCCTTGCACATCTAGGATAAAAGACGGGCATCTCTGTTTGTCTTTTAGAGCCTTTTGAAATCTGGCTCCATTTTAGTTTCCCTGATGATTACGTATTGCTCCCCATCATGTACTTGGTGTTCTGACCAAATTGGCTTACTTGATGTTCCGTGGACATGACATTCCATCTCCTGTTGCTTTTGTACTGGCTGTCTCTAATGCCTGGAATGCTTTTTCCTCACTTCTGCATCTGGGAACCCCTAGTTCCCTTCAAAGCTCAGCTTAAGTGTTACCTCCTATGAGAGAGCCTTTAAAAAAAGTTTCCAACAGTTGTTCATCCCTCCCTCAGCCCTTCTGTAATTACTTTTTCATGATGGAATGTTTGTACAGGTTCTGCTCCTCACACTTTCCCAGTCACCAGTGGAGTGAAGGAGGGCTGTGTGCTTGCTCCCATGCTTTTAAAATACCGTGGCGTTTTCTGCAGTCTTGTCAGATGCCTTCAGTGAGGACAAAAACAGCATCAAGGTCAGCTACCTGATCAGCAATGCTGATAGTAAACTATTCAACTTGAAAAGGCTACAAGCCAAGACTAAAGCGGAGGGAGAGTTAGTGCCTGACTTTTTGTTTGCATGTGATTGTGCAGTCTCTGAGGCCAAAATGCAATAGAGTATAGATTGATTCTCTGCTGCTTGCACTGATTTTCGTCTGACAATCAACACCAAGAAAACAGAGATCTTCCACCAGCCAGCACTATACCATCCATATGTGAAACCATTGAAATGGAGAAATTTTGAACGCTGGGGATAAGTTCACTTCTCTTGGCAACAGTAATACTATCCAGGGATATCCACATAGATGACGAGGTTGATGCACACATTCATTGCCTGAGCTAGCTCAGCATTTGGGAGGCTCTGCAAAAAGAGTGTGGGAGAGAAGAGGTATTAGGCTGCCTACCAGCCTGAAGGTCTACAGAACTGTTGTGCTGACTTCATTGTTGTATGCCTGTGAAACCTGGACAGTCTGCCAGCTCCATGCTAGAAAATTGAACTGCTTCTATTTGCATTGGTAGGAAAATTCCGAAGATCACTTGGCAAAATAAGGTCCCACATACTATGGTCCTCTCCTGAGCTAAACTGCCAAGCATTGAAAATCTGCTCCGGAGAATAAAGCTCCAGTGGGCTGGCCATGTGTCCCAAATGCCAGATATACGTTTACCTAAAAGACTATCTTATGCAGAACTCACACAGGGCAAGAAGACAAGTGCTCACACAGAGGTCAGAGGAAGCAATACAAGGACATTCTCAAGGTTTCTCTAACGAACTTTAGCATTGATTGTGAGACACGGGAGACAGCGGCACAGGACCGTCTAGCATGCCCACATCAAAGAAGGCACTGTGCTCTATGAACAAAGCAGAATTGCAGCAGTACAAAGGAAACGTGAGATGGAGAGATCTAGAGACATCTCTGTCCCAAAAGTTCAAATGGACTATTTGTGCCTGACTTGTGGGAGAACCTTCAGAGCTCATGTTGGACTGACCAGCCACACTCGAACACACTGTACCTTGACCCCAACATCATGATATCACTGGCCCTCTTGGAGTATGAAGGATAAAGAACAGAACAATTGCTTTTTACGTATTTCGTATTGCCTACTCGTGCATGTGCTGTTTCTCTCGGTAGAATGTAAGCTTCTTGAGGGTAGAGACAATTTCATTTTTTTTAAACTTTCTATCTTCATCATCTAGCACAGTGCCTGGCACATAGTAGGCACTTAATAAATGCTCATTGAATTACATTGAACTCCAATATCCATAAAATCAGTCTAGGTCTCCTATCAATGACTGATTCTGAACCACAGGGCAATATGGGAAGGATACCTTAGAACTGGAAAGGATCTTAAAGATTATTTAGTCCAGCTCCTCATTTTTCAGGTGAGGAAACTGAGGTCCAGAGGGGGAAATGACTATTTACAGTCACGCCAAGAGTAAGGAGGAGATTCAGGAAGGCAATTGGTCAACTATCTTCTCCTCTCTGAGACGAAGGATGAGTGTTTTCTTACTTGGAGGGGTGGAGGCAATGTGAAAATGGAATAAAACATGGAAACAGTTTGAAGTAAGATTAAGATAGAAAATAATGATCTCATGACATGGCTCGAAGTTCTAAATATGGTCTGTTTTTAATGAACTTTACTTTGAAGTTACATTTAATGAAAATATGAGCATTTCAGACTTTTAAAATCACTTCTCTTTATAATTAGAAGTAGAAATTGGCTTCTTTTAAAAAATACATCAAAAAGCTTTTTATGCAGGATGGGGCATCTGATGTCTGGGGCAAAGGGCACTTCCTTTCAGTCCCACTTGGTTCTTTGATCTTCTCTATTACCTTTTAGCAAAAGAGTAGAGCAAGACCCTTCATCCTGATTGGGATACCTGGCCTTTTGTATTCTGTCCCTCTGGAGAAGCCAGACACCAGCTGCTCTCATGATTTAATTATGAGAGGCCATTTTTGAACTGTATTTTAACTTAGGGAATTAATTTATTGACTTTTAGAAATTATGCATTGTTTTTGTAGTTTGACCACAAAATTGAGCATTTTCCTTCCAGTTGCATTCGAGGATTATAGATTTAGAGTTAGAATGAGCCTTAAAAATCATCTAGTCCAATAGCTTCATTTTACAAATATGGAAACCGAGGTCTAGAGAAGTGAATGGAATGACCTGCTCTAAGTCACACAAGAAGCAGGAGCAGGATTCAAAGCCAAGTGAGGTCCTCTTTTGGCAAATCCTATGCAGGATTGGCAAAGCAGGTAAGATTCAACTGGAGAGTGTCTTTTTTATTCTCCTTGAATTCACATAAAAATGCTAGTCAGTGTTGGGAGTAATACAATATTTTGAATAAATAAATATTCCAAAAGAGTCTCAATAACTACATAGTAATAAATAATTGACGGGCTTGTAACAAATGGGATTGACCTCATTTCTTTTGCTTTGACTGAGCTTTGACCTTAGGGCTTGTAATAATATCTGTAATACTTTTCTCTCCAGAATGTCCCACAATAGGCATCCAGCAATTCAACCTTCTGCCACACCACTACCAAAGAAATGTTCCTTTAATGAGGGTGGCTGCAGCATAGCAGAAAGTGCAATGGACTTGGAATCAGAAATCTTGGAATTAGAAATCCTAATTAACTGTGTGACTCATCTATGGACCTCACTCAACTAATCTGTAAAATAAAGTTGAACTTAAAGGTCTCTCAAGATCTCTCATGATTTGAAAGTCTATGAAAGATACAGAGGCAACACAGTTTAGTGGGACACAGTGTTGCATGTGGGAATCAGGGAAGCTTAGGTTCATATTCTGCCTCCGATACTTGCTAACTTTGTGACTGTCAATAAGTCATTTAACTACTACGCCGAAGGTTCCTTATCTGTCAAATGAGGTAATTGGACTGTGGCTTCTCACATGCCTCCCAACTCCTAAATCTGTAGACCTGTGCCAGTGGCCCGTTACTCACAGTAACCAACCAAACTAAGCCTCACAGATAAACTGTCCTCCATAGCCAACATTACCATGCCAAAAAAAAAAAATCCTACAACGATCCTGAAGCCCCAAACTAAATGCCATAACCCAGTCTCCCATCTTCCAAAATAGAAACCTCAGACCACCCAGGGAGAAGGCTCTTTGAAAAAAATCTGTTAGGTTTTTAAAGGTGAAGCATCATTCAGAGCTTGCAAATTGATTACTCCCTTAGCTTTCCCGTAACACCAGGGATGTACGTTACTGATATTGACTCCAAGTTTTGTAAGGCTCAGATTTTTTTTTCTTTCTGTCATTGGCTTTTGCAAGTGTCTAAGGTCTTTCTGCTGCATCTGGGGGAAAGACAGAAAAGTAATGATCAGATCTTAACTTCAGTTACTTTTGTGGTTTGTTTCTGAGAAGGGAAATAGAAGAATCAAACAGAACTTGAAGGAAGTTTTGGATATCTGGGGGTGAAGAGGGGTGGATTGTGAGAGGAGATTCCCTGTAAAAGTTCTGAATAATACTCAAGAAAAAGGAAATTTGTAGTTATGAAACCTGACCTGTCTGTCTAAAGAGAATTGTGGTGGAAACTACAGACAGTAGCATTGTGTTTTTCAGCATTTCACCTTAATCCGGTGGCTAAATTTAGGAAACCCTTGGCTTGGTGTGTTCCTGCAGCAATTTTTGTTTCCCATTCCAAAGGGCTCCTATCTGGTTATTAAAATGCAAATCTGGGAACATCTTAATTGATATTTTGCACTTCATCCTACAGAATCCTCGAAGGCTTTATGCACTTAACGAATGGATGCACAGGCCCCCTCTCAAATCTGCCTACTTCTGTGATATAAGCAAGCTTCATGTGGCACTATCTTATTAGTCTATATAAGCAGCACCTAGCTGTGGGTGGGACTGGAAGTGAAGGAAACTATAGGGTTCGTGTTTGACTTAACCAGAGAGATCAAGCAGGTGGAAGGAGTTCCAATCTGAAAACGAATTCTAAGTTGTTTGTGTATTCCTGCCTTTGTCTGCCTATAGTTTTTGTCATTCAAGTTTGTATCGATAATCAACATGCATTAGATATAATGTGCTGATGGGATTTAATGAAGAGTGAGACATGAAATTAATCATTAATTAAATGTGTGAATGTGTGCAAAATTCAAAGTCCTTTCCCAAACCACATGTGTGGGGGGCAAACTAGAGAGTACTCCCTTCCCCCGTGAGAATTCTTTAGTCAACAAATATGTTTAGATAATATTCTGTCCCTCTCATCATGGGGTTATGACCCAGTGGAAAGCTTTATAAGGCTTTTCCATTCATTAGTATTCTGATGATGCTGTTACCTATCTATTCTGGTGCTTACTTTGGAATAGTCTGATTTCCTGACCTTTTCCTAATTAGGCGTTTCTTAGAAGCATTGTGCAGTGCGTGATTATTTTGAGATGTGAATTTTTTCTTGTTTCTGACATCAACACCAGCCCGTATGAGAGTGCTTTTGTAGCATTGGCATTTGCTGACACCACTTCATTTTCTCCTTTCAATCATGCCTAAATTAAATGTCCTTCCATGTTACCCATGTTACCATTCCCTTCGAGCATCAAACGACATTAGGAATCTTGATGCTGACCAAGGAGGCATTGTATTTATTCATGAGAACCTCGAGTTCTCCCAGTCTGTTCTTCTGGACTATTTTCCTGTGCACACCCTCTCGATGTTCAAGCCCCACTCAAATTTTGCCTACTTTCCCACTTAATACTTTGTCAGCATTTCCTTTATTAGCTACATTATTCCTTTTCCTTTTTTCTTTGCAAGCCCATAGAGACCCAATTTGATTAATTATATTCCCTGTATTTTCATTCCCCCTCCTTTACTGCCAACTTTAAAGGTGACCTCCAAATATTCTTTTGAAAAATGAACTAATTGTGTAAGGATATGTTTTGACTGTCTTATAACAAGGATAGGAAGGGGTATTTGGTTTGGTATGTGACTTAAAATTTTTCTTAACTTATTTTCTTAGAGTCCTCCCCCTGGCATTCACCATCTAAAGATACCCAGTTTCTGTTTTACATCAGCTTCTGGTCTGGGTGTACTTCAAGGCTATGGCTCCTCGGCTAAAGAGATGGCCTTTCGTATAAGCTGATAACATCCTAACAGGTTAAGACTTCACCAGAGAGTAGAGTCAGTGTGGTACACTTGAAAGAGCCCAGGCTTTGGAGCCAGAGAATTTCGTTGTGAGCCCTGACTGCCTTTTTTGACCTCATGCACATCATTTAACCTTTCTGAGGCTCAGTTTCTTAATTTGTAAAATAAGCATAATAATATATGACAGAATTGTAAATGGGACAATAAGATCTGCCTGGATTTTCTTTTAATATATATTTTATTGATGTCTTTTGTTTTAGTCACCTAGACTTCCAGGTGTCCCTCCCTTTCGTCTCTCCCAGAGGAGCTTCCACCATCCCTTATAACAAAGAAAAAAAAAAGAGAAAAAATCAGCAAAATCAATCAATATATTCAATTAACTTGATATTATACGAAATATTCCACAACCATGAACCTTCCTCTCCTCAGTCCTGCATAGGAGGCAAGAGGACGGTCTTATTTTTCCATTGGAGACCATTTTCATTTAATTGATTGTCATCGTCTCCATTTACATGATTGTTAAAAATGTTACCGTTATCTTGTATGTTGTTTCCTTGACTCTGCTTACTTCGCTTACCATATTTCTCTGTATTCATCATATTGTTTCTGGTAAACAGCAATTTTCCTTTATATTCATGAGTATGAACCATGAACCAGTTTTCCTTTAGATTCATAAACGCTGCAGTGTGTTTAACCAATGTTTAGGCAATGGTCATCTACTTTATTTCCATTTCTTTACTACTACAGAAGTGCTGCTATAAATATTTTGGTATATGTGAGGCCTTTTTTTGCTATTGGCCTTTTTGAGTTTATGACTAACAGTGAAATCTCTGGGTCAGAGGTTATGGACATTTTTAGCTGCTTTATTTGCGTAATTCCAAATTGCTTTCCAGAATGGTAATACTAATTCACCATCCCACTAACAATATATTTATGTCTATCTTTCTGCAACCCCTCCAACATTGTCCATTCCTTTCTCTTGTCCAGTTTTCTGGGTATGAGGTGAAACCTTAGCATTGTTCCGATTTCCATTTCTTTTATTATTAGTGAGTCGGAACATCTGTTCCTACGATCATTGATGATTTGCGATTGTTCCTTTGGTTGCTAGTCTTTGACCGTGGTTCAATGAAGAAAGTGCTGAACTTGGAGTGAAGTAACACTAAGTTGGATTCCTGCCTTGGATGCTTAATAGCTTTGTGACCCTAGACAAGTCCTTTAATCTCCGTTTGCTTTACTTTCTTCATATTTAAAATGGATATAATCATAGCACCTGCCTCCCAGGTTTGTTACAAGGCTCAAATGAGATAGCATGATACAGGAATCTCAACTAGGATGATGAAGATGATGAAAGAGAAATGGCTTTTTCATCTTATTTATTTGAGATACTTATTTCTTTATTTACTTAGGATACCAAATCCTTATCCAAGAAATTTGATATAAAGAATTCTTCCTAGTTGGCTACTTCTTTTCTTGTCCTAATTGTTTTAATTTTGTTGTAAAAGCTTTTCAGTTTCATGTAATCAGTTATCTATCTTTCATAATTGCCTATGTCCTTTGTTTAGTTTAGAAATAATTTCCTATGGGGGCGGAGCCAAGATGGCGACTGGAAAGCAGTAACTGGCGTGAGCTCCCCACCAAGTCCCTCCAAAAACCTATGAAAAAATGGCTCTGAACCAATTCTAGAACTGCAGAACCCACAAAGGGGCAGAGGGAAGCAGGGCTCCAGCCCAGGTCAGCCTGGATGGTCTCGGGGTAAGGTCTGTCCCGAACAGAACTCCC